>SJYW01042819.1:904246-959173 GCA_006410735.1 Raphicerus campestris
GCTGAGCACCGAAGAATTGATGCTTTTGAACTGTGGTGTTGGAGAAGACTCTTGAGAGTCCCTTGGACTGCAAGGAGATCCAACCAGTCCATTCTGAAGGAGATCAGCCCTGGGATTTCTTTGGAAGGAATGATGCTAAAGCTGAAACTCCAGTACTTTGGCCACCTCATGCATAGAGTTGACTCATTGGAAAAGATTCTGATGCTGGGAGGGATTGGGGGCAGGAGGAGAAGGGGCCGACAGAGGATGAGATGGCTGGATGGCATCACAGACTCGATGGACGTGAGTCTGAGTGAACTCCGGGAGATGGTGATGGACAGGGAGGCCTGGCGTGCTGCGATTCATGGGGTCGCAAAGAGTCGGACATGAGTGAGCGACTGAACTGAATGTTTGGGTGCTGAGTTCAGAGCTAGGGTGTACTTATTGTTATGAGACTGTTTATTTTGAAAATTAAGGCCCGTGAGATAGAAAAATCCATTCAAATTTCTCCCTCAAGCACTGTGCCCACCCCTACCCCATTGCACTGCCTCTCCTTGAACTTTTCTCTTAAAAAGCAGAATGCAGCATTTGCCAGCATTTGGGGTCTGGATATATTATCTTCAGTCTTTCCTGATGTCTTCATACCCACTCAGACTCATCAAGCAAAACAGGTTCACCCATAATCTCTGGTTCACACTAGATTGCATGCACGCTAAGTCACTTCAGTCATGTCCGACTTTTTGCAACCCTGTGGAGTGTAGCCTGCCAGGCTCCTCTGTCCATGGGATTCTCCAGGCGAGAATACTGGAGTGGGTTGCCACGCCCTCCTCCAGGGGATCTTCCCCACCCAGGGATTGAACCCACATCTCTTGTCTCCTGTATTGGCACACAGGTTATTTATCACTAGCCCTACCTGGAAAGTCCTCACACTAGATTATAGAGAATTAATTCACTTCAAGTGCAATCATACCCTCACTACAGCAGTATTCCAGTAATAGTGATTATTACTGAGTGCTTACTGTATGCTAGGGGTTGTACCAAGGCTTTCCATACAATGGTGCATTGCTGTGCCAGACACCTCCATGGGGTGGGGCTGAATCCCTTTCCCAACTTCACAGGAAGGAGACCAGGACATACCATGGACCAATACCTTTGATCGGGGGCACTCAGTTGGGAATAGCAGTATTAAGCCTGCCCAGAAAGAGAGCCCCAGTTCCTAACACTGCTGTCCAGTGTAAAGGGGGGAAAGCCCCTTGAGGGGCTTCCACCCTCATCGCACATGCGTGGGGGAAATTCAGGAGGTGCTCTTGGAAGTTGAGGGGATGCAGATTTGAACAGCCCTTCAGTGGAACATTGTACACTAACAGTGTCTGCTGCGTGCTGACCTGGAGCTAGACGGGGCGCGGCGCTCCCTGCGTGCTCACGAGCATCTGCTTCCAGGGCTTTTGTCTAGCCGTTATGGGGTCCACGCGCGTACTGATTGCCACATGACAGGTCAGTACATTGAGAGTTGAGTACGTGGGGGCAAGGAAGAGCAACTTTATTTAAAAACCAGCAGACCGAGAAAATGACAGACTAGTGTCCCAAAGAACCATCTTCAGGCTTTTATACTAAAAGTGGGGGAGCAGGCTTGGTGCTGGAATCCTTTGTTCTTGTAGCTGCCCGCATAGGTCCAATCACAACCCTCCTAAAAATCTCCAAGACAGATGTTATTCTTTGTTCTGTAACTTTTTATCTCTATGTGGATGGACGCTTTAAGGTCAGAGCCTTGAGAATAGGCTACCCTTTGTATTTCCGGCTGCAGGCAGCGTTCTTTTACGAGAGGTGCAGAGTCAGCATGACTCAGCACAGACTGTCAACAGAGCACAAAGGTTGAGGCTAAAAGAGCAGATTCAATATGGAGGCAGGTTTGTTCTTGTCTGTTAACATACCTACAATGAAAAGTCCCATTCCAGTCCCAGGCCACCACACACCTTGGCAGAGACCACAAGGGATTCTTTGTCAGACATCTTTCCCAGTGCCCTGGGCAAGAGAGCTCATGTCAGGTTCTGGGAGGAGCTAGCTCTGGCACATTTGTTTATGTCTGAGTGAGCTGGGCATCTAACTATCAGACTCTGATTCGGGGATCTCAGAAAGCTGGGTTCCTAAGGTCATGTGAGGAAAGTTAACAGTTCAGCCAGAGCATGGGGTATATCTATTGAGTACAAGCCAAGGATGGGGTAAGGTGGAAACGCCAGAGGGATAAATAACACAGCCCGTGTGTCTGGGCCCCATGACGATCCGTGTCAGTCCAAAACACACACCATGTGACTTCATAACCTGCCAGGGGAGGCCAAGGAAGGAAGTGGAGGGAGCTGGTCAGTAGGCAGCCTGGGAGGCCTCAAGGAGGAGGTGGCATTTGAGGCGAGACTGGAATGAGGCAGTAGCTCTCAGATGGGCAAAGCTTCTAGGGGGCAGGGTGTTGCCTGTAGAAGCAGGGAGTCCCCCTGTGGGACTTGGAAGAGTGTCAGTTATTCTGGGTGTGTCTGGGCCTGCGGCTGCATGGCCATGTGGCCTTGAAAGAAGACTCGACATCCAAAAACGCTGTAACATCAGAGCCAACATCTAGAGTCTTAAACCACTGCACACTTTGGAGGCATCAGTTCAGTTTCTCTCCTCCCCCTCAGAGGTAGGTTTTATTACCTCCATTTCACAAATGGAGGAACGGAAGCCCAGAGAGGCTAAGGGACTTGCTTAAGGCCAAGTGAGAAGCAAAACCCCAGCTGGCACCCTTGAGAGGCCCTGTTCCTCACCTGGGCTTCCTGCCACGCTGTCGTCGACCCCCTATCCTGGAGACCCAATCTGGTCGCAAAGCCAGAGGCTGGAAGCAGTGAGAGCCGCCCTCACCATGTGTGAATGGAGGTGTTTCTGGGTCACATCCTGCGTGATATTGGAGATGGAAGCACTTGGGGGACCTACCTGGGCAACACACACCTCCAGAGTGAAAGAGCCCCAGGTGGCCAGAGGCACAGTCACCGCAGGCTCGTGCTTCCCCACAGCCGGCTGCTTTGCGCGAGTGTGTGCAGGGCCCCCACGCGCCAGGGAGCGCCTGTCTCTCCAGCCCACCTTCCCCCCACCAAGGCAGAAGGAGAGAAGGGCCAGCAAACTAAAACAATCGAAGTCACATCCCTTGTGCTTCTTTGAGCAACCCATAAATACATAAATACTCAAGCCTGCTATTCTGACTCCAGCTAATATGTTCTAACCATAGTCTGTGGGCTCTGGAAAGCAGCTGTGAGGAGCAGAGCAATAAATTGGATTGTAAAAGTGCAGGATAGAAAAATGATTGCAGCCTTTTTACAATTACCTGGTGTTTCTCGGTGCAGAGGGGTGAGAGTGCTTTCTCGCTGTACTTCGGCGGTTAAAAAATGTATTCAGGTTAAGTCCGTTTCATTATTACACCATCCGTCCAGCCTGTATTGATTGCTCCCCACTCACCCACCACAGGGCAGTGCTGCTCGTCACCATTACAGCTACTCCACCCGAGGGCCCTCCTGGCGCTACTCCTTTTCGGGGGAGTCAGCCGAGGCTCAGAGAAGTCAAGCAGTGTTCCCAGCCCAGGGGCTGGTGACTGTGGACCAGGACCCCAACCCAAGACATCAGATACCAGAGTCCATGCCTCCTGAGGGTGAAAGTTTTTGCTTTTCATTCCCTTACTGCCAGGGAAAGGGAAATAGGTCAGTTTCCATCTGTCAGTTGCGTGTTCTTTTCACAGCCAAAGGGTTGTAACAGTCTCCTACTTGGTACGGTGGATCCATGATCGCTTCTGTGAGATTGTCAGTCATGTGAGGGGGTCCCCCTCTGACTGGAGAGGCCGGGTCCCCTCATGGCATCCAAGCATGTGGCCATTTTCCTGGTCTCCTTCCACTTTATTAAGAATCTCACAGACGTGAACTTCGATCTGTTGTAGTGCAGACGGGCTGCTGTCTATTTTTTGCTCTTCTACTAAAATTTTCAAAGAATCTAAAATAGCAGTTGCCAACTCTTCCCCACCCCCCGGCCCCCACCATGTTCTCTTCTGAAATATTTAATTCTTCCTCGAGTGGTTTAACATTGCTTCACCCAAGGATTAACTTCCATTTCTGAAGAAAGTCTATTAGCCAAGAGAGAGACGAATTTCATCAAGTGGAAGAGATGGGAGGCTGGCAGTGCACGTGGAGAGAACCAGGGAGACCCACGGCTTGCCTTGATGGAGCCGCTTGCCCATCAGCAAAGCCGGGACCCACTCCCTTGATTAAACACATACTGATTTTTAAAAAGCAAAGTTTCCCTGCAAAGACCAATTTTAAGGGGATTAGTGCTCAATGAATAATGCATTGGGGAAAGAGCTACAACAGTAGTACTTAATTGGAAGAGGTAAAATCAGCTGCGGTGAAGAGCTCACTTCACCTTTAGATGCCAAGCAAGTTCTGGAGAGTCTTCAGCCCATGAGATAGACGGGAAGGCGGCTCCGGGGAGCCGGCCAGAACGGTAGTGCTCAGGATTGCAGGCTGCTGCTCGTTTTCTGCTTATTTGTTTCTTAATGGCTCGAGAAGAGGGGATGGGGAAAAGCACGGGTGAGATCAAAGCTTTGGTCATTTTTGCCTTTGTTTTTGAAGGTCCGAATCACACATTTAATTTCTCCGTCTTCCGTAATGAAATCAGATGATGATGGTGTCAGATGACTCACCCAGCTCTTGCTTCAGTTGGGTCCCTGGCCTTCATCTCCTGCTCCCCTTGGACGAGACCTAAAAAGTGTGCAGTTTCTTGCCCCATGAGGCAGCTTCTTCCAGCAGCCTTTGATGAATAGCTGTGATGGTTTTACTGCCTCCCCCCACATGTCTTTCTGTTCAGCAAACTGTACCTTGTTTAGACTGGAGGGTGATATGCAGCGTTTTATATCTTTGACCGAAAGTGTCAGAATTCACTCGTAGTGGTAGCAAGAGAAAGGGATGTTTCCTCCCTTAATCTTGATCCATTGTAAAAAAAAAAAAAAAAAAAAATGTGTAAGCTGTGACACTGGAAATGTGCTTGCCAGTCACCATGAGAAAATGTGATTCTTAACCGATTAATGATAAGGCTGATTTTCCCATATCCAGATTGGGTAGTGATGAATTACTAACGGTTGTCAACTCTCACTTTCTTTTTTTTTTTCTTCCTTGAAAAATAAAATGAAAAAGGATCTGTAAAAATTAAAGAGAGATCACAAGGGCCCTACTTTGAGCATATCTTTTATCCTGCAGCTGGCCCCCCACAAGACACAATGGACACCGCCTGTCTTCCACTTTGCTTTAAGATCACTGAATTAAAGTCCAGAGAGACGAGAGGCATAGTGAGCCCTAGAGAGCGTGCAGGGATGCCCACGCCGCTTCACAGTGCATTTTGCGGCTCCTGGGAAACCTGGCCCTTTGGCTCCTGTGTGGTCAGCTATCCAGGGGCCCCAGGTTTGCAGTCACCTCAAGATCAGGCACCGAGGGGAGGTATGTGGAAAAGATGGCCATCAATAGTATCTAGAGGTGGGGTCCTTTTAGAAACCTTCTGACCAGTTTAATTATCCCCACACTAATTAAACTGAATTTCTGGGCAATTTTGGAACAAGGGCAGCTGTGCTTTTTTTCAGACAGCCCACTAGAATCCACTGTGCAGCCAAGCTTGAGAGTCACTGGTCTCAGGACACCTCCTGAGACAACTTTGGGGAAGGTTTCATTCAGGATGAGGATTCCCTGGTGGCTCAGACGGTAAAGAATCCACCTGCAATGCAGGAGACCCAGGCTCAATGCCTGAGTCAGGAAGATCCCCTGGAAGAGGAAATTGCAACCCACTCCAATATTCTTGCCTGGAGAATCCCATAGACAGAGGAGCCTGGCAGGCTACAGTCAGTCCATGGGGTCACAAAGACACTGGGCACTTAATACTTTCATTTGGAGTAACGCCTGCCTTCATCCTAGTCCCTCTTACTTCATAGAATCACCAGGTTTACCATACTTTTCCTATTTTTTTTAATCTTTATTTATTTGACTGTGCCGGGTCTTAGATGTGGCATGCAGAATCTAGTTTCCTAACCAGGGATTGAACCCAGGTCCCCTGTACTGGGAGCACAGAGTCTTAGCTAGTGGACCACCAGGGAAGTCCCCCCCACTGTGGGTTTCTTTCTCTTTGACACATTTCATTCTGTAATTCCATTATCCCTCCGTGGTGACACATTTAGTCACTGTGTTTCTCACCAAGAAGATGGTTTAAAGCTTTCAGCAGTATATGACCTCACAGCCTTTGTCCAGCTTAGTAAATCTGCTGACTTGTGAGAGCCATTGCTAAGACTTCACATTTCCATTGGAGTTACTTTGTTTTACTTCACCAGTTTTTTCTAAAGCAAAGATGTGTTTTTGGCTTTGCCTTGAAAAGATTATAATTCTTTAAAATTAAAGATGCTCAGGGAGGGAAGAAGATTCTTTTATTCTAGACTTTTCTCAGCGTTATTTCTATAGAGATTGAGTTAAGCTCTTCTACCGCTAGAATATTGGATCTCTAAACTGTTAAAGAGTAGCTGTACTAAATATCTGCCAATTTTTACAATTTACATCTAAGGAGAGAACAGGTGTAAAGTTGAAGTATTATGTGAAACAGGAAGAACAAAGTGAAACAGCCGTCATTGCAATTAAGCGTTCCTTTTTTACAAGACTGTAACAAATAATGTGTTTATTTCCCCACCAGCACACCTTCCAGAACACATAAAAGCTTGGGATAATGGGAGGCAGAAATCTCTGGTTCGGTTTCTGACTCATCCACTGTCTGAATGTGAAATGTTAGGTATACTATTTCATTTCTTGAAAATGTTTTATACTGCCTACCTCATGGGCCTATTATGTCGTTTCAAAGAGATGTGGGTGAACACACACTGGAAAGCCTAAAGCATGATATGATATAATGTAAAATTAAAATGTTATTAATTAAGGGGTTCACTGTCTGCTATGGCCTTTTTGTACTTGGGTTCAAGGCTGCCCTAAAATAGGCACATTTAAGCCAGGATCTAGCCAAAAGAACTGAAGTTAAAAGAGAAATGGATCATACAACGAATAATGTTTCAGTGCTTCTTCTCTGAGGGCAAGGGAAATTTACATCACCACCTGCAGAGGGCAATTAATTGGTTGAAAGACCACTATCGCTCAAGTCACTGCCTTAAAAATGCCTTGCACCACACATCAAGACAGAAAACCAGGGGGTGTTGGGAAGAGAGGAGGAGTCTCAAATAGGTAGATTTTATCTACATAAAGTAATTTTTCTGTTCTAGCTTCTTAAGAATTTATGAATGTTGTAAGTTACTTGGATTTGCTTCATATGTAAGGTGCATTTTCCACCCTGAGGTTGACCAGTATGCATTTTCAGAGACAGCCTGAAAGGCAGGGAGATGCTATAGCGGGAAGTTTCTGCTGTGCCCCTGGCCTGGCTGCTGTCGTAGACTCACTCAGTGTCCTGTGCTTAGGCCACAAGACTCTACCACTTGAGACTGCACTGGTGGTCCAGTGGTTAAGACCCCACACTTCCACTGCAAGGAGCACTGGTTCCATCCCTGGTTGGGGAGCTAAGATCCCATGTGTCACACAGCCAAAAATATTTTTTTAATTAAAAAAAATAATAAAGATACCCCACTTGGGTAACCTGGTGGTTCAGACAGTAAAGAATCCGCCTACAGTGCAAGAGACCCGGTTCAATCCCTGGGTTGGGAAGATCTCTGGGAGAAGGGAATAGCAGCCCATTCCAGTATTCTTGCCTGGAAAATCCCATGGACAGAGTAGCCTGGCGGGCTACCGCCCATGGGGTTGCAAAGAATCAGAGACGACTGAGCAGCTAACACAGACCACTTGTCATCTGTCAGGACAGTAGAAGGAAGACAATGGGGTTATTTCCTTATACATGTATTTATTTGCTTTTTTTTTTTTTTTAGGATAAGCACATACCACAGTTTTTAAAAGATTATTAAGATGAGAAAGGTCCTCTTTTAGAATGATGGAGGTAGAAATGTGTGGAAAACATACTTCTCTGTATTTCTGCCTTGATTATAAGATCTCCCTTTCCTCACCTCCTGCCAGCTTCATCTCTCCCCATCGCTGTCCCATCTCTGGGAAGATTCACCATTTGCCACTGATAATCATATGCTTTGCAAACAAAAGCCAAAACTGGGACTCTCATACATGAGTATTCAGCCAGTTCCCGGATGTTAGTTGAGCAGCTCTGATAGGCAAGGCACTGTTTCGGTGCTAAGGATACAACACCCAAGAATTGTTGCAGTCTCTGGTTTTCAGATACCATATAGTTTAACCGTTAGTAGCTTTCTTAAAACCTTTCTTTTCCCCCCAGAATAATAATAGATTCACAGAAAGTTTAAAGATAGTATAGAAAGGCTCTATGCATACTTTTCCAAGTTTCCCAGTATCATAGGACATCGTGTAAACCAGCCTTACATAATAGAACTGCATTTGTGGATTTGTGTAACCATCATACAGTCGAGATGAACTGTTCATCACCATGAAGACCTTCATGTTAGCCCTTTATAGTCGCAGTCACCCCTCACCCCCCACCCTCTCCAACCCTGGCAACCACTCACCTGTTCTCTACCTTTACAATTTTGCCGTTTTGAGCTTATTATGTAAATGGACTCACACTCTGTGTGAGCTTTCCTAACTGGCTTCTTTTTTCCCTTCAGCATAACGCCCCTGAGGTCTGCTCAAACCGCTGTACTCTTAGTTTGTCCCTTTCTCCTGTGGGGTACTGTTCCACGATATACGTGGACCACNATTCTCTACCTTTACAATTTTGCCGTTTTGAGCTTATTATATAAATGCACTCACACTCTGTGTGAGCTTTCCTAACTGGCTTCTTTTTTCCCTTCAGCATAACGCCCCTGAGGTCTGCCCAAGCCGCTGTACCCTTAGTTTGTCCCTTTCTCCTGTGGGGTACTGTTCCACGATATACGTGGACCACGATTTGTCTAGCCGTTTACCTGTGCAGCAACATTTTGCTTGTTTCCAGTTCTAGATTTTTTAAAGTACATCTTTTATGAACAATTGTGTGTACAGGTTTCCGCATGAATGTAAGTTTTCATTTTTCCAGGACAAATGCCCAGGAATACCATTGCTGGGTCATATAGCAAATCTGTGTTTACTTTTTGAAGCAACTGCCAGACATTTTCCAGAGTGGCTGTACCATTTCACATTCCCAAAGGCAATGTCTGAGCAATATTGCCACATCCTCGCCAGCGTCTTGTGCTGCCACAAGTTTTCATCTGGACTAATAAGTGTGTAGTGATAGCTCATCATAATCTCAATTTGCAGTTCCCAAATGGATAGTCGTGTTGGGCTTATTTGCTATCCACGTAGCCTCTTTAGTGAAATGTCTGTCTGGTATGTGTCTTCTCGTATCTTGCCCACCTTCTGATTGGATTGAGTTTTTTGGTTTTTTAATTGACTCTTTCTTGGACTGCCATGCAGCATGAGATCTTCATTCCCCAAGCTGAACCCACATCCCCTGTGTTGGAAGTGTGGAGTCTTAAGCCACTGGACCACTAGGGAAGTCCTGTTTGAGATTTTAATACTGAGTTTAGAGTTCCTTATATCGTCTGGATAAAAATCCTTTGTGGACTATGTGGCTTCCAAATATTTTCTTCCAGCTCATATAGCACAAGGTTTTTATTTTATTAAAGTCCAGTCATCAACTTCTTTTTCTTTTATGGTGTCATGTCCTGCTGCTAAGTCGCTTCAGTCGTGTCCAACTCTGTATGACCCCCTAGACAGCAGCCCATCAGGCTCCCCCGTCCCTGGAATTCTCCAGGCAAGAACACTGGAGTGGGTTGCCACTTCCTTCTCCAATGCATGAAAGTGAAAAGTGAAAGTGAAGTCGCTCAGTTGTGTCTGACCCTCAGCGACCCCATGGACTGCAGCCTACCAGGCTCCTCCGTCCATGGGATTTTCCAGGCAAGAGTACTGGAGTGGGGTGCCATTGCCTTCTCCAGTCATGTCCTACCTAAGGATTTTTTGCCTAGCCCTAGATCGTAAAGATCTTCTCTCACGTCTTTTTTTTTTTCTCTAAGTTTGATAGTTTTACATTTTATAATTGTCTGTCATCCCCTTTGAGTTAATTTTTGTGTAAGGTATGAGGTTTGAGTTGAGGGGGGGTGGTTTTCTTTTTTATCTATGGGTATCCAACAGTTCCAGTATCATTTGTTGAAAAAGTCAGCCTTCTGCCACTAAATTACTTTTGCACCTTTGTCAAAAATCAGTTAGGCAGTAAAGTGGAGTTATTTCTGGGTTCTCTATTCTTCCCATTGATCTCTGTCTCTCCTTCTGCCAATATCACACAATAGCTCTACAGTAAGTCTTGAAAGCAGGCAGAGTGATCTTTACTTTATTCTTCCTCAAAATTGTTTTAGCTATTCTAGTACCTTTGCTTTTACATAAAATTTTTAGAATCATCTTGTCTATAGCTACAAAATAGAGGGATTTTGTAAAGCACTGCATTAAAACCTATATCAACTTAGGCAGAATTGACATCTTTACTATGTTGAATTTTCAAATCCATAAACACAGTATGTCTCTCCATTTATTTAGATCTTTGATTTCTTTCATTAGCATTTTGTGGTTTTCAGCGTCCAAGTCCTGTACAAATTTTGTTAAATTTACATGTAAGTATTTCTCTCTTTTTTTTTTTAGCAATTGTAAGTGATATTACATTTTTAATTTGGTGTTCATATGTTCATTGCGAGCTTATAAAACACAATTGATTTTTAAATATTATATTTATCTAGTATTCTGCAACCTTGCTAAACTTCCTTATGAGTTCTAGGAGTTCATTTTTCTTTTGGTTTCTTTTTAGGTTCCTTGGAATTCTCTATGTAACCTCATGTTATCTAGAAATAAAGATATCTTTTGTTCTTTGTAAATTTGTTTTTCTCACCTTAGTGCACTGACTGAGAACTTCCAGTGCTGTGCTGAACAGGAGTTTTGAAAGCACACATCCTTGCCAAGTTCAATTTTATGTGGAAGGCATGTTAACTACAGCAATTTGTAGATGCTTTTTTCAAGTTAAGAAGGTTCCTCTTTGTTTTTATTTTTCCAAGTGTTTCTATCATGAGTAGCTGTCAGCTACTTCTTATGCATTAATTGATAACTGTCTTGTAATTTTCCTCTTCAGCCTATTAATATGGTGGATTACGCTGACTGACATTTTTGAATGTTGAACTAGCTTGAATCCGTAGAATAAGACCACTTGGTCATGGTGTATAATTCTTTTTATATTTTGCTGAATTATATTTGCTAATATTTTTAAGGAGTTTTACATCTATGTCCATGAAGGCTATTGATCTCGAGTTTTCTTTTTCATAGAGTCCCTGCCTGGTTTGGATATGAGGATAGTATTGATTTCATAAGATGAGAAGTTTCCTCCTCTTCTAGTCACTGAAAGAGAACAAATACAGTCGTTCTTAATTCTTCCTTAGTAGACTTTTCCTAGGAAACCATGTGGGCCAGGAGATTTCTCCTTTAGCAGACTTTAAATTACAAATTCAATTTCTTTAATACTTATAGGGCCATTCAAATTATCTATTTTATATGGGGTGAGTTTGTGATAGTTTGTATTTTTGTAGGAATTGGTTCATTTTATCTAAATTGTGAAATTTATATGTGTTGCGTTATTCATAGTAATTCCATATTCTTTTGGTATCTTCAGGGCACATAGTAACAGCTTCTGTTTTAATTCATGATGTTTGTAGTTTGTGTTTCCTTTTTCTGTNATGTCCTATCTAAGGATTTTTTGCCTAGCCCTAGATCGTAAAGATCTTCTCTCACGTCTTTTTTTTTTTCTCTAAGTTTGATAGTTTTACATTTTATAATTGTCTGTCATCCCCTTTGAGTTAATTTTTGTGTAAGGTATGAGGTTTGAGTTGAGGGGGGGTGGTTTTCTTTTTTATCTATGGGTATCCAACAGTTCCAGTATCATTTGTTGAAAAAGTCAGCCTTCTGCCACTAAATTACTTTTGCACCTTTGTCAAAAATCAGTTAGGCAGTAAAGTGGAGTTATTTCTGGGTTCTCTATTCTTCCCATTGATCTCTGTCTCTCCTTCTGCCAATATCACACAATAGCTCTACAGTAAGTCTTGAAAGCAGGCAGAGTGATCTTTACTTTATTCTTCCTCAAAATTGTTTTAGCTATTCTAGTACCTTTGCTTTTACATAAAATTTTTAGAATCATCTTGTCTATAGCTACAAAATAGAGGGATTTTGTAAAGCACTGCATTAAAACCTATATCAACTTAGGCAGAATTGACATCTTTACTATGTTGAATTTTCAAATCCATAAACACAGTATGTCTCTCCATTTATTTAGATCTTTGATTTCTTTCATTAGCATTTTGTGGTTTTCAGCGTCCAAGTCCTGTACAAATTTTGTTAAATTTACATGTAAGTATTTCTCTCTTTTTTTTTTTAGCAATTGTAAGTGATATTACATTTTTAATTTGGTGTTCATATGTTCATTGCGAGCTTATAAAACACAATTGATTTTTAAATATTATATTTATCTAGTATTCTGCAACCTTGCTAAACTTCCTTATGAGTTCTAGGAGTTCATTTTTCTTTTGGTTTCTTTTTAGGTTCCTTGGAATTCTCTATGTAACCTCATGTTATCTAGAAATAAAGATATCTTTTGTTCTTTGTAAATTTGTTTTTCTCACCTTAGTGCACTGACTGAGAACTTCCAGTGCTGTGCTGAACAGGAGTTTTGAAAGCACACATCCTTGCCGAGTTCAATTTTATGTGGAAGGCATGTTAACTACAGCAATTTGTAGATGCTTTTTTCAAGTTAAGAAGGTTCCTCTTTGTTTTTATTTTTCCAAGTGTTTCTATCATGAGTAGCTGTCAGCTACTTCTTATGCATTAATTGATAACTGTCTTGTAATTTTCCTCTTCAGCCTATTAATATGGTGGATTACGCTGACTGACATTTTTGAATGTTGAACTAGCTTGAATCCGTAGAATAAGACCACTTGGTCATGGTGTATAATTCTTTTTATATTTTGCTGAATTATATTTGCTAATATTTTTAAGGAGTTTTACATCTATTTCCATGAAGGCTATTGATCTCGAGTTTTCTTTTTCATAGAGTCCCTGCCTGGTTTGGATATGAGGATAGTATTGATTTCATAAGATGAGAAGTTTCCTCCTCTTCTAGTCACTGAAAGAGAACAAATACAGTCGTTCTTAATTCTTCCTTAGTAGACTTTTCCTAGGAAACCATGTGGGCCAGGAGATTTCTCCTTTAGCAGACTTTAAATTACAAATTCAATTTCTTTAATACTTATAGGGCCATTCAAATTATCTATTTTATATGGGGTGAGTTTGTGATAGTTTGTATTTTTGTAGGAATTGGTTCATTTTATCTAAATTGTGAAATTTATATGTGTTGCGTTATTCATAGTAATTCCATATTCTTTTGGTATCTTCAGGGCACATAGTAACAGCTTCTGTTTTAATTCATGATGTTTGTAGTTTGTGTTTCCTTTTTCTGTTTGTTTGATCAGTGTTGTTTTAAAGAAAGACTTGTTTCTCATTTATTTTTCTATTTTCAATTTTACTGGTTTCTGCTCTTTATTATGTCCTTTATTCCACCTGCTTTGGGCTTATTTTGCTCTTTTTCTAGATTCTTAAGGTAAAAGCTTAGATTATTATTTGAGACTTTTTCTCTTTTCTAAAATAAGCGTTTAGTGCTAAAAAATTTTCTTTTGGCACTGCTTTAGCTGTGTCTCACAGATTTTAATATGTTGTATTTCCATTTTAATTAAGTTCTATGTGTTTTTACTTCCCTTGAGGCTACTNGCGCGCGCGTGTGTGTATGTAAGTTCTGTTCTCTGCATTGGAATCCCATTTAGGTTATCTTCATCCTTCTCCATGGTGTAAAGTATTTCCACGAATGTCTCCTACTTCCTGCTTGTCCATTCATATGTTAAAATGTAGAAAGCTGCGGATGGTATTGGTCCCTGCCCTGTGCTTCCTCAGCATCACATGCTTGGTTTCCACTGCAGATCCCTCTTCTAAGAACCGCATGTTGGTTCATGGAGGGGCAGCAGCATGACAGCTGATTTCCCTTCCGGGCATCTGGGAAGGAGCAGCCAGGCCAGCTGGGGACCCCTGTGGGGTCCCATAGGGCAGCTTTGCCCTGAGACAAGGCAGTTTCCCACAGCTGACTTCCACGATGAGTCGTGTTTCTCTTTTCCCCTCCTTCCCCTCGACTCTGCTGAGTACTCTCCACCTGTTGCTCTAGACTCAGCTTGCAGGAGGACACCTCCAACCCCCTCCAGCTCCCAGCCTTCTTAAAGCTGTAAGTTCACAGCATGCAGCCTTCTGCACACTGGGGGGAAGGGGCATGGAAGGGCGATCCAGGGTATTTAGAGCCCAGCTTATAACTCCTTTCCCTCATAAGGGCCCCATGGTCTGCCTTGTGTCCAAATGAGGCTGTTTTCAGCGCACCAGTGAGAAGGCTCTGCTGAACCGGCTGTTGTGCTGGGCTTGTTTGGGGCAGCAGTTTTCCCCATTCTAGTTTTTCTATCTGCCTGCCCTTCCTGTCAACATGTCTGGGGCACTGATGACGCCCTTTCAGCGCTCATAAGGATTTCTGTTCCTTCTTGGTGTGGGGAAGACAGCATACGTGCTTGGTCTGCCGTCTTGAAGCAGAAATCTCAAAGAGGGTTTAGGATGACGCGGATAGGTGGCTCTTCTGTAATGGCTTCTTGGTTTTTAATTTTATTGGAGTACAGTTGATTTATTTGCAGTGTTGTTAATTCCTGCTATGCAGCAAAGTGACTCAGACACACATGTACTCTTTTTCCTTTTCTCCTCCGTTATGGCTTATCATAGGATATTGAATATAGCTCCCTGAGCTATGCAGCAGGACATGGTTATTTATCCATCCTCAGTACAATGGTTTGCATCTGCTAACCTCAGACTCCCACTCCACCCTGCCCCCTGCCCCCCGGGCAGCCACAAGTTTGTCCCCTACGTCTGTGACTCAGTTCAGTTCAGTTGCTCAGTTATATCCAACTCTTTGCGACCCCATGAACCGCAGCGTGCCAGGCCTCCCTGTCCATCACCAATTCCCGGAGTTCACCCAAACCCATGTCCATCGAGTTGATGATGCCATCCAGCTCTCTCATCCTGTCGTCCCCTTCTCCTCCTGCCCTCAATCTTTCCTAGCATCAGGGTCTTTTCCAGTGAGTCAGCTCTTCGCACCAGGTAGCCAAAGTATTGGAGTTTCAGCTTTAGCATCAGTCCTTCCAATGAATACCCAGGACTGATCTCCTTTAGGATGGACTAGTTGGATCTCCTTGCAGTCCAAGGGACTCTCAAGAGTCTTCTCCAACACCACAGTTCAAAAGCATCAATTCTTCGGGGCTCAGCTTTCTTCACAGTGCAACTCTCACATCCATGTATGACCACTGGAAAAACCATAGCCTTGATGAGATGGACCTTTGTTGGCAAAGTAATGTCTCTGCTTTTTAATATGCTGTCTAGGTTGGTCATAACTTTTTTTCCAAGGAGTAAATGTCTTTTAATTTCATGGCTGCAGTCACCATCTGCAGTGATTTTGGAGCTCAGAAAAATAAAGTCTGACACTGTTTCCCCATCTATTTGCCATGAAGTGATGGGACCAGATGCAAACAGGTAGTTTTTTGAGTGAAAAAAAACAAATCACTTAAAATTTTCTTTCTGTAAAGAATTCCAAAAGACACATCCTTCTTCCTGTACCTGAAAGTCAAATAAATAAAAGGCAAGGATAGAGTCATGTTTGTCTACAACCAGAACGAAGGGGTGCTTACTACTGCCCGACGGAGCCTGGAGTTGGGACTGTGTTTGTATTGGCAGCATCAGTCATGTACACTAGCAGCCTCTATTAAAATGTAACTATTAGCAAATGAAATTAAATACTTCAGTTGCCTAGTAACTAATCTGATCTGAGAAAGAAGCAAAAATAGAATACATAAATTTAGAACTTTTAGGCCATGTGCCAGGCAAGATATTCTTGCTTGAATCCTTTGGATCATCTGCCATTTGAATAGAAGGAAGGATGTTTTTAGNGATGCCGTCCAACCATCTAATCCTTTGTCGTCCCCTTCTCCTCCTGCCTTCAATCTTTCCCAGCATTAGGATCTTTTCCAATGAGTCAGCTCTTCACGTTAGTTTATCTTAAAATATTTCAGCTTGTATTTCCTGAAAACATAATCAAATACAATATTCAATTCAGGAGATTTAGCATCGATATAATAGTATTATATGGATGCAACTGTATTAGTACTGTGTTGTGTTGAGGCTGTATCGCAATCCATATTCAGATTTTGCCATCTGCCTCAATATTCTTTAAAGTAATTTCATTTTCCATGCATCCAGGACCCAGTTCAGTAGTGCTTGTTTGTTGCATTTGGGTGTCACGTCTCTTTGATCTTCTGTAATCTGACTCCTCAGCCTTTCTCGTCTTCTGCAGCATTGACACATGAAGAGAGAACAGAGAATGTCCTTCATTTGGGTTTTTCTGATGTTTCCTCATCATTAGATAAGGGCCTCTTTTTCCATTATTAATGGCAATATTCTTTTAAACAATCCAAATTCATAAGAGAATCATGCAGTGGCAGATGGTTAGCAAGCCTCAGAGCCCTGTCACCCCAAGTTGTGTCTGGGTCGGCCATGGCTCATGGTTGGGCATGGCTAGCAGTCGGCCATGTGCCAAGGGCTCTGACCTCCACCCTCTGGCCTGTCCCACACAGGAAGCATTTTCTAACAAAGTATCCAAGGACTCTTTCCAAAATAGGAAAGCAACCATTTCAGCCCCAAGCCTATTTTTTCCTGCCCCTTTCTGTTTTATTTTATGTTTTAATTTATTTGTATGTCCTGGCTGCACCAGCATAAAAGTTATGGCATATGGGATCTAGTTCTCTGACCAGGGATTGAACATGGGCTCCCTCCATTGGGAATTCAGAGTCTTAGCCGCTGGACCACCAGGGAAGTCCCTCTAAGTGTTTCAGAGATGTAGGAAGCTCATTAAAGAAAAGACCACATATGTTATCAAAAATATTTCAACCATATAAACGTTCTTCTATTACTAATAGTTATTAGCAAGCTAAGTTTTTAAACTGATACTGACATCAGCTGCTAACCTAAAGAAAGGTTGGCTGATACCTGGAAGGGCTGGGAACTATGAGTAAACATCATTGGCAAGGCCAAGAAACCAGTGAGCAAGACTGACAAGGGATGTTCACATTCAGGCTGGTAAGTGAAATCTATAGCCTTCTTGTCTTCAAGTTGAGACCTACCCTACACCCAGGTTTTGACTAGTGGGTTTGGTTAAGAGAAGTTTTTGCAGGGAATATGTGACATGTGTGTGAGAGTTAATGTTTACCTGTGGTTGGATCTAGAAGAAGAAATAGTCAAAGAGCTGTTTCTTGTCCTTGGAACTGAAGAGGTTCACGTCTGAGTCCTCAGGGCCTCAGGTTTCTCAGGGGTGTGGGCCGGTTTCCCTCGTGCCTGCAGGCACACGCATGTTCTAAATTCTGAGCAGTACCGCAGTTCTTCTGGGCTTTGCTCTATGACTCTGCGTGGTGCTCACCTTCACTGATGTCTGTAGCTTTTTCCTTTTCCTCCTCCCCTTCCTGTTTTTCTGTACTTATTTTCAGTCTTAAAGTTGCAGACTGGAAACATCAAAACAACTGCCCCTGGGCTGTGATACCAGAATCTTGAGGCTTTTAACCATGGTTTTGTGTTGGCCCAAAAATTCGCTCGAGTATTTCTATAACATGGTGTGGGAAAACACTCAAATGAACTTTCTGGCCAACCAAATGCTTGGTACCTCCTCCTGATTTATGGTTCTCAGCTTAGTCCTGAGCTGAGTTTCTCCTTCAGCTTCCACGAGACTCTCCTGAACTACTTTCTATAGCAGAACTACAGTCCAGCTCTGTGCAAAGCCAGGGTGGAGGGGTGGCAGCGATCAGAGGGGCGTGGGCATCTCTGTGGACTGACGCTGCTGCTTCTCCTTCATTCATTCAGCAAGCACACCTTGAGTGTCTCCTGTATGCCCAGCACTGCTCTTGGAGCTGGAGACACACAGGTGATGGATCAGATCAGATTCCTACCTTCATGGAGCTCATATGACAGTGAAGTCATGTGATACATTAGTAAGTAAAGCCAGGAAGACACATTTCCTCGTGGTGGCAAGCACCATGATGACAATCAAACAGGGCAGCGTGAAAGGCAGTGGGAAAGGGTGGGGGCACTCACCTGGCTTCCCCAGGCACTGTCTCAGCCAGGTGTCCCCACCTTACGGGGAGAACTTGGGGTCAAGGAATTGGACAAGACACCATTTGATAATCTGAGAAACTACCTACTTCCTGAAGAAGCAGACTGTTTATACGAGGGGAAGCTAATAGAGCATTATCATTTGTTTGATGTTTATATGACAGAGAATCGAGTTATGGACCACAACTGTAGAATAGGCGTTGTCTCGCTTACGCTTTCTAGACATGATGTGGCTACACCACGCAGTTCATTCCAGTGAATCTCTACGACTCCTTGCAAAGTAATTACCACTCTGTTCACATCTGCCCTTGAAAACGGGCCATATGCAAGTGTGTCTTATAGTAGTTCTTCCAAACCAAAAGGTAACAGACTGAAATGATGACTTAAAACCGGGTAGATGTTATTCTTCTCAGATCTTTTCAAAAGGTCACATCTTTGAGCTTTTGCAGTGCATCAGGCTTCCCAGGTGGCTCAGTGGTAAAGAATCTGCTCTCCAATGCAGGAGACATAAGGGATGTGGGTTTGATCCCTGGGTCTGGAAGATCCCCTGGAGGAGGCCATGGCAACCCGCTCCAGTATTCTTGCCTGGAGAATCCCCATGGACAGAGGACCCTGGCGGATTACGATCTGTGGGATTGTGAAGAGTTGGATGTGACTGAGCACCCACAGGGTAGCCTGGATGGGGCACAAGAGGAAGGAAGGGCCGCATCTATTCCGGGTATGACTGGTCACGAGCCTGCAGGCCATCATAACAAATGGATTCTAGTCTCTGGGCGTCAGCCTGAGATAGTTGCATTATAAATTTATCAGCAATGGGCTTTCTCTGGTGCATTATGGAAAAGTGCCTGCATACCCTCCAAAAAAAAGGTGTATGCTTTCACCAAAACTTGACCAAAGATACTTACTGCAGGGTGAAGTAGCAAGGCAGGTCTGATGCCTGTGGTGGGGCAGAACATGGCACCCAGCTCACAGGCTTTCCTCTGGGTGGGCAGCTTCTCTGCCACTTTGAAGTCAATTCTGCTAGTTTCGCCTCCCCCTAACACCCCCGGAGCAGAACCCCCCAGGGCCCACAGTTTGAAGGGAAAGGGAGAGCTCCCTCCTGGGAAGAACTGGCTGAGGGCTTGCTACTGCAGCTTATCTCAGCCAGCCCTGTCCTCCCGTCTGCTCTGATCAGCTGATTCCACAAACCCTGGGAATGGCAAAAGGCCCAGTGGAAGGGCTGAAATGCACACCTCTTGTGTATTTCCAGTCACAGTGGGGGACAACAGAGGCGCTGTTACCTACAGAACCCTCACCAAGGTCAGTAAAGCCAAGCCTGGAAGGTCAGACTTCCTGCCTGGGGTGGTGGTAGGGGGAGGGGTTGTGGCGCTTCAAAGCTTAGAAATAGAAAGTTCATCAAGAAGAGGACCTGGAGAAGCGAAAGACAACCCACTCCAGTGTTCTGGCCTGGAGAATTCCAGGGACTGTATAGTCCATGGGGACATGACTGAGCAACTTTCGCTTTCAAGAAGAGGAACTCTGGAAAGGCTCGGTGCACAAATTTCATCACAGCCAAACACTAGACAAAGGGTATCCCTACCCAACCTACTCTCTGCCAGCACCGTTTGCGCCATCAGAAGGTTCCTAAGCAGAGAGAGCATAAAATGGACAAGCTCAGGTGTCCTGGTGGCTCCCTGCTGACCTGTCCCAGCCCCCAGCCCCCTGTGCCAGAGGTCGGCCATCCCTTCTCCTCGCCCTGGGGTCCCTGGGCCTGCACTTGGCCAGCTACAGCCTCGAAAGTGGGGGCACTCACGTCCCTTACCCCAAGAGCGCAGCCCCATAATCTAGAAAGAGACTGGAAAAAGCAGGAAAAATAAACAAACTTCCCTCTCTGAGAGGCTTTAATGACTTCTAATTGTCAACACAATGCAAAATTACCCTGAAAGATAAAAATGTAAACTTGAAGAGCCCCAGAAGATGAACTAGACCTACGAGCACTGTAGGTAGGCCACTGCACTCGGCAACCGACCGTCAGCTGCAGCAGCGGGAATCAGGGTCCCTTGGTAATTATGCGCGTCCATTAGCATGGCATCCGTTCTTTGTCACAAGCATTTGGTGACAGTCTCTCTCCAGAGAAGCACACAGCCTTGTGGTCTGCAGCGACGTGACCACCAGGTACCATCCCGAGGGAGATGCTACCGATAACACCATCTTCAAGGCAGAGTTTGCTGGGTTTCTGTTCCTGTTTTAAAAGCTCAGGTGCTGGTGCAGAGGCATAGAATGTTTATGACAGTTTTCTAGGCCCTGCTAACAAAAGCCGCATGCACAGAGGAAAATTCAGCGTTAGGGTTTCGTGGGTGATGGTGGTGGGGTGGGGGTTGGGTAAGCAGCAGAAGGTAGGGAAGGATGGGGGAGTGTCGTTGCCTTTCCTTTAGCAAAGGAAAATGGGGGGCAGGCCATAAACAGAGCTTCATTCCCAAGCCAGCAATTCTTACACTTAATATGTTTTGTCAGGCAAGTCTTCAATACAGATTAAAATGAAATGCCAAGTAATTTCCACCTCTCGGCCGCTCATGTCTGCGAACAATGGAGAGTGTTTTGATGAATGTCAGTTAATGGCACTTGCATGCTTGTAGATTTAGTCCCAGCAGCAAGGACTAGGGGTGGGGGGAGCGGGGGAGGCTGTGTGTGTGTGTGTGTGTGTGTGTGTGTGTGTGTGTGTGTAGAGGAGGGTTGGGGGACATTGCTCCCTAATCTCCTCCTAACTGAGGCGGTTCGTGACAACCCAAATTGAAAGTGAACCCACAACAAAATCAGGATGCCAAGATGAGATGACCTGTTGTTGTTAATTAGGCTCAAAGCAGAAAAGACGACTGCCAAGAGCTGCCTCCACCCGGAGTAGGATTTCTCTGCATGTAGGTGGCATTGTGGGGCAGATGCAGTTTCCGTGGAAGGAACGTGGACTGCTGCATTGCTGCATCCAAGGCTGCGGTTCAGCTAGGATATTGAAGCCAAGCCTCAGTAGTTGTACTTTTTGAGTCTGTCTGCTTCCGGTTGGGTCCTATCCCCACAGAAATCAGACCCTACCAACCCATAGGTTAAGCTATGATTGCTCATTTCCTGTACATCCCTGCCTTTGCCACTTTGCATTGTAAACTCCCAGTGTGGGGTAATCAGAAGAGCAGGATAAAGACAGAAGCTCCAGCAGACTCTGTCCCCCAAGGATTTAAATTCTTATCTTCCTCGTGACTAGTGGAGCATCCTGGGTGGCTCAGATGGTAAAGAATCTGCCTGCAGTATGGGAGATGGGGGTTCAATCCCTGGGTTGGGAAGGTCCGCTGGCAAAGGGAACGAATCACTCCAGTATTCTTGCCTGGAGAATTCCATGGACAAAGGAGCCTGGCGGGCTATAGTCCACAGAGTCGTAGAGCCGGACACGACTGAGTGACTTAACACTTTCACTTTCCTTCCTCGTGACTGGTGTGTGCTGTGTTCTTATTTCTTAGCCTGTTCTTCAGCTGGATTGGGAGGATTTGGTTTCCAATGATTCTCTTATTGTTCAGCATAGGAGCTTTAATGAGAAGTTGCTAATTTTACGGTTGTGTAGGTAACAATTAATACTTCTGTCCAGCAGTCATTGTGAAGGAAGTTTCCATGTTCAAAGTCTAGTAGATTAAATTGGTTTTCTCTTCCAGTACCAGGGACCAGGCTGTTAACTGGACTTNCACCCAGGTTTTGACTAGTGGGTTTGGTTAAGAGAAGTTTTTGCAGGGAATATGTGACATGTGTGTGAGAGTTAATGTTTACCTGTGGTTGGATCTAGAAGAAGAAATAGTCAAAGAGCTGTTTCTTGTCCTTGGAACTGAAGAGGTTCACGTCTGAGTCCTCAGGGCCTCAGGTTTCTCAGGGGTGTGGGCCGGTTTCCCTCGTGCCTGCAGGCACACGCGTGTTCTAAATTCTGAGCAGTACCGCAGTTCTTCTGGGCTTTGCTCTATGACTCTGCGTGGTGCTCACCTTTACTGATGTCTGTAGCTTTTTCCTTTTCTTCCTCCCCTTCCTGTTTTTCTGTACTTATTTTCAGTCTTAAAGTTGCAGACTGGAAACATCAAAACAACTGCCCCTGGGCTGTGATAACAGAATCTTGAGGCTTTTAACCATGGTTTTGTGTTGGCCCAAAAATTCGCTCGAGTATTTCTATAACATGGTGTGGGAAAACACTCAAATGAACTTTCTGGCCAACCAAATGCTTGGTACCTCCTCCTGATTTATGGTTCTCAGCTTAGTCCTGAGCTGAGTTTCTCCTTCAGCTTCCACGAGACTCTCCTGAACTACTTTCTATAGCAGAACTACAGTCCAGCTCTGTGCAAAGCCAGGGTGGAGGGGTGGCAGCGATCAGAGGGGCGTGGGCATCTCTGTGGACTGACGCTGCTGCTTCTCCTTCATTCATTCAGCAAGCACACCTTGAGTGTCTCCTGTATGCCCAGCACTGCTCTTGGAGCTGGAGACACACAGGTGATGGATCAGATCAGATTCCTACCTTCATGGAGCTCATATGACAGTGAAGTCATGTGATACATTAGTAAGTAAAGCCAGGAAGACACACTTCCTCGTGATGGCAAGCACCATGATGACAATCAAACAGGGCAGCGTGAAAGGCAGTGGGAAAGGGTGGGGGCACTCACCTGGCTTCCCCAGGCACTGTCTCAGCCGGGTGTCCCCACCTTACGGGGAGAACTTGGGGTCAAGGAATTGGACAAGACACCATTTGATAATCTGAGAAACTACCTACTTCCTGAAGAAGCAGACTGTTTATACGAGGGGAAGCTAATAGAGCATTATCATTTGTTTGATGTTTATATGACAGAGAATCGAGTTATGGACCACAACTGTAGAATAGGCGTTGTCTCGCTTACGCTTTCTAGACATGATGTGGCTACACCACGCAGTTCATTCCAGTGAATCTCTACGACTCCTTGCAAAGTAATTACCACTCTGTTCACATCTGCCCTTGAAAACGGGCCATATGCAAGTGTGTCTTATAGTAGTTCTTCCAAACCAAAAGGTAACAGACTGAAATGATGACTTAAAACCGGGTAGATGTTATTCTTCTCAGATCTTTTCAAAAGGTCACATCTTTGAGCTTTTGCAGTGCATCAGGCTTCCCAGGTGGCTCAGTGGTAAAGAATCTGCTCTCCAATGCAGGAGACATAAGGGATGTGGGTTTGATCCCTGGGTCTGGAAGATCCCCTGGAGGAGGCCATGGCAACCCGCTCCAGTATTCTTGCCTGGAGAATCCCCATGGACAGAGGACCCTGGCGGATTACGATCTGTGGGATTGTGAAGAGTTGGATGTGACTGAGCACCCACAGGGTAGCCTGGATGGGGCACAAGAGGAAGGAAGGGCCGCATCTATTCCGGGTATGACTGGTCACGAGCCTGCAGGCCATCATAACAAATGGATTCTAGTCTCTGGGCGTCAGCCTGAGATAGTTGCATTATAAATTTATCAGCAATGGGCTTTCTCTGGTGCATTATGGAAAAGTGCCTGCATACCCTCCAAAAAAAAGGTGTATGCTTTCACCAAAACTTGACCAAAGATACTTACTGCAGGGTGAAGTAGCAAGGCAGGTCTGATGCCTGTGGTGGGGCAGAACATGGCACCCAGCTCACAGGCTTTCCTCTGGGTGGGCAGCTTCTCTGCCACTTTGAAGTCAATTCTGCTAGTTTCGCCTCCCCCTAACACCCCCGGAGCAGAACCCCCCAGGGCCCACAGTTTGAAGGGAAAGGGAGAGCTCCCTCCTGGGAAGAACTGGCTGAGGGCTTGCTACTGCAGCTTATCTCAGCCAGCCCTGTCCTCCCGTCTGCTCTGATCAGCTGATTCCACAAACCCTGGGAATGGCAAAAGGCCCAGTGGAAGGGCTGAAATGCACACCTCTTGTGTATTTCCAGTCACAGTGGGGGACAACAGAGGCGCTGTTACCTACAGAACCCTCACCAAGGTCAGTAAAGCCAAGCCTGGAAGGTCAGACTTCCTGCCTGGGGTGGTGGTAGGGGGAGGGGTTGTGGCGCTTCAAAGCTTAGAAATAGAAAGTTCATCAAGAAGAGGACCTGGAGAAGCGAAAGACAACCCACTCCAGTGTTCTGGCCTGGAGAATTCCAGGGACTGTATAGTCCATGGGGACATGACTGAGCAACTTTCGCTTTCAAGAAGAGGAACTCTGGAAAGGCTCGGTGCACAAATTTCATCACAGCCAAACACTAGACAAAGGGTATCCCTACCCAACCTACTCTCTGCCAGCACCGTTTGCGCCATCAGAAGGTTCCTAAGCAGAGAGAGCATAAAATGGACAAGCTCAGGTGTCCTGGTGGCTCCCTGCTGACCTGTCCCAGCCCCCAGCCCCCTGTGCCAGAGGTCGGCCATCCCTTCTCCTCGCCCTGGGGTCCCTGGGCCTGCACTTGGCCAGCTACAGCCTCGAAAGTGGGGGCACTCACGTCCCTTACCCCAAGAGCGCAGCCCCATAATCTAGAAAGAGACTGGAAAAAGCAGGAAAAATAAACAAGCTTCCCTCTCTGAGAGGCTTTAATGACTTCTAATTGTCAACACAATGCAAAATTACCCTGAAAGATAAAAATGTAAACTTGAAGAGCCCCAGAAGATGAACTAGACCTACGAGCACTGTAGGTAGGCCACTGCACTCGGCAACCGACCGTCAGCTGCAGCAGCGGGAATCAGGGTCCCTTGGTAATTATGCGCGTCCATTAGCATGGCATCCGTTCTTTGTCACAAGCATTTGGTGACAGTCTCTCTCCAGAGAAGCACACAGCCTTGTGGTCTGCAGCGACGTGACCACCAGGTACCATCCCGAGGGAGATGCTACCGATAACACCATCTTCAAGGCAGAGTTTGCTGGGTTTCTGTTCCTGTTTTAAAAGCTCAGGTGCTGGTGCAGAGGCATAGAATGTTTATGACAGTTTTCTAGGCCCTGCTAACAAAAGCCGCATGCACAGAGGAAAATTCAGCGTTAGGGTTTCGTGGGTGATGGTGGTGGGGTGGGGGTTGGGTAAGCAGCAGAAGGTAGGGAAGGATGGGGGAGTGTCGTTGCCTTTCCTTTAGCAAAGGAAAATGGGGGGCAGGCCATAAACAGAGCTTCATTCCCAAGCCAGCAATTCTTACACTTAATATGTTTTGTCAGGCAAGTCTTCAATACAGATTAAAATGAAATGCCAAGTAATTTCCACCTCTCGGCCGCTCATGTCTGCGAACAATGGAGAGTGTTTTGATGAATGTCAGTTAATGGCACTTGCATGCTTGTAGATTTAGTCCCAGCAGCAAGGACTAGGGGTGGGGGGAGCGGGGGAGGCTGTGTGTGTGTGTGTGTGTGTGTGTGTGTGTGTGTGTGTGTAGAGGAGGGTTGGGGAACATTGCTCCCTAATCTCCTCCTAACTGAGGCGGTTCGTGACAACCCAAATTGAAAGTGAACCCACAACAAAATCAGGATGCCAAGATGAGATGACCTGTTGTTGTTAATTAGGCTCAAAGCAGAAAAGACGACTGCCAAGAGCTGCCTCCACCCGGAGTAGGATTTCTCTGCATGTAGGTGGCATTGTGGGGCAGATGCAGTTTCCGTGGAAGGAACGTGGACTGCTGCATTGCTGCATCCAAGGCTGCGGTTCAGCTAGGATATTGAAGCCAAGCCTCAGTAGTTGTACTTTTTGAGTCTGTCTGCTTCCGGTTGGGTCCTATCCCCACAGAAATCAGACCCTACCAACCCATAGGTTAAGCTATGATTGCTCATTTCCTGTACATCCCTGCCTTTGCCACTTTGCATTGTAAACTCCCAGTGTGGGGTAATCAGAAGAGCAGGATAAAGACAGAAGCTCCAGCAGACTCTGTCCCCCAAGGATTTAAATTCTTATCTTCCTCGTGACTAGTGGAGCATCCTGGGTGGCTCAGATGGTAAAGAATCTGCCTGCAGTATGGGAGATGGGGGTTCAATCCCTGGGTTGGGAAGGTCCGCTGGCAAAGGGAACGAATCACTCCAGTATTCTTGCCTGGAGAATTCCATGGACAAAGGAGCCTGGCGGGCTATAGTCCACAGAGTCGTAGAGCCGGACACGACTGAGTGACTTAACACTTTCACTTTCCTTCCTCGTGACTGGTGTGTGCTGTGTTCTTATTTCTTAGCCTGTTCTTCAGCTGGATTGGGAGGATTTGGTTTCCAATGATTCTCTTATTGTTCAGCATAGGAGCTTTAATGAGAAGTTGCTAATTTTACGGTTGTGTAGGTAACAATTAATACTTCTGTCCAGCAGTCATTGTGAAGGAAGTTTCCATGTTCAAAGTCTAGTAGATTAAATTGGTTTTCTCTTCCAGTACCAGGGACCAGGCTGTTAACTGGACTTTGGTGCTGACTTGCTTTTTGAATCATTTGGTTACCAAATTTTTTAGTGTCCAAGCTGATTTTTTTTTTTAAAGACATCGAATCAGAAAGAAATTCTTGCAGGAATGCTTAGGACATGTGTGAAAATTCTCTCCCTGTGACCAGCAGGTGAATCCCAGGGCAAAGAGAAGAGAGGCTGAGTTGTGTTGGGCTCAGCTGTTCTCACTGTTAGTTAATAGCGTTTGGACCCTCTCTTTATCTGGTTTGATCCCTACAGCAGCCCCCTGTGAAAGGGTTACCATCCTCATTTTATAATGAAGAGACTGAACTCTCATGGTTTCCCCAGGATATCACAGAGCAAAGAAGCAAGTTTACGGGTCTGTCTGACCCAAAGTCCCAGCTCTCTCACCAAAGCCTTCTCTTTCAGACATTTTCCAACTGTTTAGCACTATTGCCCACTATTTCCAAGTAATTCAGGATTGAACTGACTTGCTCAAAGATGCTTGGGGAAAGAAGTCATTCTCATCCATTTATACACTGGCATTGAACTGTTTAAAAAATTTTAACTTGGTATCCTTTTGGTCAGTAATTTGTCTGAAAACATCAAACATGGTGGCTGACAACTGACTCTGTTCCTCAGAGGACTGCTTTGCATGCCGCAGGTCATTCATTTCTCAGGTACATTTCAGAAGTTGCATGAGTTTTTCAATTCTTAGTCTGAAAAGTTTGTGTTGCTGCCAATTCTGGGCTTTATGAATATGAAGCCAACATTTAAGGAGGTACTTCTATAGCAAGAATAAAATGAAATGGCTTGAATTTCTCCCTTCTGCATCCAGGGAATTGGGGAAAGCAGTAGGGAGAGGGCAGCCTGCCAATCTGAGAGGAAGGGTGACACTTCCTGCCAGTTGTCTGGAGTCTGGAGGACTGTGGCCAGAACGCAAGTCACGTCCCTTGTGAGTGACCCAGAAGCCCACTGTCCCCTCTCACTTTCCCAAACCCTCCTCCACCGTCCAGCTTTGTTGTCTCACCGTCTGGGTAAGAGAGAGCCAACCTCCCTGTCTTGTTATCACTACCCTTGGGAGCACATATGATGTCGGGGAAGCATGTGGGTGAGGCCGAGTCTCCATTTCCTCCTCCATAAGCGGGAGTGATACCTCCCTCCCCGGGTTACTGAGTCTTCAACAGAAAACCCGCGGGGCACCTGGGCCAGCCAGCACAGCCAGGCTCAGTGAGAGGTGGTTACCGCAGCAGAAGCATTCCCAGAGCCCCCAGACATGGCTCTCCTCCTCCGCACACCCGAGCGCACAGTCTGTCTTTGATAAGAACTCCAGATCTTCTGGCATTTGGAGAGAGTGCCAAAGTGAGTGTTTACACTGCTGGGGAGGGCAGTGTGGAGTCCCCGCCTGCAAAGGTGATTTCAGAGGCAACTGTAAAAAGCAGAACTGTCATGTCAGAGGGCTCCTGGGCATTTCCTAAGACTCAGTCTTCTGAGACTTTTTCCTGATCAAAAGGATTCTTCGATTTCAAAAATCAAAATAAAATCTCTGGCAAAAGGCCAAAATAGAGTTGAGCATCTCTGTCAGCAAATTTCACTTCCCCAAGAACCATCTCCGCAGGCAGAGACACTGATGGTTAAGTAGGAGCCAAAAGATGTGGGGCCCAGGAGTCCTGCTTCAGCTTAGACCTCCACTGGGAGGTGGACAGGATGGGGTCTGGTCCCCAGAGTACATGTGTAGGGAGAGGTCAGAAGGGGTGTTCCTCCAAAGGAACTTCAAGATTTTGCTCATTTATATGGGGGAAGTTTGGGGACTTCCCAGGTGGCTCAGTGATAAAGAATCCGCCTGCCAGTGTGGGAGATGCAAGAGTCACAGGTTCAATCCCTGGGTCAGGAAGATCCCCTGGAGGAGGGCATGGCAACCCACTCCAGAATTCTTGCCTGGAGAATCCCATGGACAGAGGAGTCTAGTGGGCTACAGTTAATGGGGTTCTAAAGAGCCGGACATGACTGAAGTGACTGAGCATACATATTGGGAAAAACCTGAAGAATGCAAGTTGGAATGGATTCTAAGCAAGTTAAACTCAGATGAAATAGTCTGAATGTAATATGTTCTCTCACACAGCTGGAGGTGGCTCTCAGAGATGGCTTTGTTGGTGGGCTGAGCGTCGGCCTCAGTGATCCTACACTGAGTGCAGTTCTGGTGTGTCCCTGGCGTGTCACAGAAGGAAGGCATTAGAGGCTTAGCACGGTTGGCAGGTTGGAGTGCGTCTGTCACACGTGCCCTGCACACCCACTTCTCACCTTGTCCCCAGGCCAGACTCAGAGGACACTCCCTGCTCAGGCCCTGAGAAGCACGTTAACGGTGGGGTGAGGGGCACTAGCCACTCTGAGGCCTGGCTAGCCATTCAGCTCTGGGATGGCTGAACGCTGCAGGCTGGGCATGCTGGGGTGAGGTAGCCATTGGGATACTGATTTCGATATGGATGATAGGGGTCGCTGTGTGGCAGAAGACACAGACAGCAGTGTTACCAGAACTGGGGTCCACTCAGCCACGCACAGTAAGCTGTATCTTACGGACACGTGGTCTGTGAAGGAAAGCGTGCTGTTTACTGTAAAGCGCCAGACAGGGAGTCTGGGACAGTTAATGCTCCAAAAGCCCAACGTCCCCGATAGGTTTCAGCAAAGCGTTTCTAAAGGCCAGGCAAAGGAGGAGAGTCCCAGGGTATGTGATTAGCTCATGCACAATTCTGGGATTGGTGGATGGTGAGGTAAAGGAAAAAGGTGGTAAGTTATGACCAACCTAGACAGCATATTAAAAAGCAAAGATATTACTTTGCCAACAAAGGTGGCTGAGATGAGCTACCCCATATCTGAGGTCAGGGGCGGCGGCTGGGACGAGCTACCCCATGTCCGTCTAGTCAAGGCTATGGTTTTTCCAGTGGTCATGTATGGATGTGAGAGTTGGACTATAAAGAAAACTGAGCGCTGAAGAATTGATGCTTTTGAACTGTGGTGTTGGAGAAGTCCCTTGGGCTGTAAGGAGATCTAGCCAGTCCATCCTAAAAGTCCTGGGTGTTCATTGGAAGGTCTGATGTTAAAGCCGAAGCTCCAATACTTTGGCCCCCTAATGCAAAGAGCTGACTCATTTGAAAAGACCCTGATGCTGGGAAAGATTGAGGGCGGGAGGAGAAGGGAACGACAGAGGATGAGATGGTTGGATGGCATCATTGACTCGATGGACATGGGTTTGGGTGGATTCCAGGAGTTGGTGATGGACAGGAGGCCTGGCATGCTACGATCCATGGGGTCTCAAAGAGTCGGACAAGACTAAGCGACTGAACTGAACTATTGCAAGTATTTCCTGATTTGGCCAGACTCTAGAGGAGATGTGTCCATTTCTTTCATTTGATGAGGTTTTTTTAGCATCTGCAGAACAGATGCTCAGGAAAGGTGTATCAGGTGCTGTTACCTAGGTACTTCACAGAGGAGCTACAGCAGAGCGTATGGGGGAGGGGTCTGTCCCAGGAAGGTCCCAGAGGGTCCTGCTCGATTATGGGCACAAGGTGGCACCATAACCTCGTGGCCATCAAAACGTTTGTTCAATAGTGCTGACCAGCTCTCCTGCCAACATTTTAAATGTTTCCTTACACCGTTATTTTTCTTTGCTTTTGCTGTTGATACCTAAATATTCTATAGCCTGTTCTAGCTATAAATCAACTGAGTGCTTCTACTTTGATCCCTTTTTCTATCTCTTCATCTNGGAGGCTGTGTGTGTGTGTGTGTGTGTGTGTGTGTGTGTGTGTGTGTAGAGGAGGGTTGGGGAACATTGCTCCCTAATCTCCTCCTAACTGAGGCGGTTCGTGACAACCCAAATTGAAAGTGAACCCACAACAAAATCAGGATGCCAAGATGAGATGACCTGTTGTTGTTAATTAGGCTCAAAGCAGAAAAGACGACTGCCAAGAGCTGCCTCCACCCGGAGTAGGATTTCTCTGCATGTAGGTGGCATTGTGGGGCAGATGCAGTTTCCGTGGAAGGAACGTGGACTGCTGCATTGCTGCATCCAAGGCTGCGGTTCAGCTAGGATATTGAAGCCAAGCCTCAGTAGTTGTACTTTTTGAGTCTGTCTGCTTCCGGTTGGGTCCTATCCCCACAGAAATCAGACCCTACCAACCCATAGGTTAAGCTATGATTGCTCATTTCCTGTACATCCCTGCCTTTGCCACTTTGCATTGTAAACTCCCAGTGTGGGGTAATCAGAAGAGCAGGATAAAGACAGAAGCTCCAGCAGACTCTGTCCCCCAAGGATTTAAATTCTTATCTTCTTCGTGACTAGTGGAGCATCTTGGGTGGCTCAGATGGTAAAGAATCTGCCTGCAGTATGGGAGATGGGGGTTCAATCCCTGGGTTGGGAAGGTCCGCTGGCAAAGGGAACGAATCACTCCAGTATTCTTGCCTGGAGAATTCCATGGACAAAGGAGCCTGGCGGGCTATAGTCCACCGAGTCGTAGAGCCGGACACGACTGAGTGACTTAACACTTTCACTTTCCTTCCTCGTGACTGGTGTGTGCTGTGTTCTTATTTCTTAGCCTGTTCTTCAGCTGGATTGGGAGGATTTGGTTTCCAATGATTCTCTTATTGTTCAGCATAGGAGCTTTAATGAGAAGTTGCTAATTTTACGGTTGTGTAGGTAACAATTAATACTTCTGTCCAGCAGTCATTGTGAAGGAAGTTTCCATGTTCAAAGTCTAGTAGATTAAATTGGTTTTCTCTTCCAGTACCAGGGACCAGGCTGTTAACTGGACTTTGGTGCTGACTTGCTTTTTGAATCATTTGGTTACCAAATTTTTTAGTGTCCAAGCTGATTTTTTTTTTTAAAGACATCGAATCAGAAAGAAATTCTTGCAGGAATGCTTAGGACATGTGTGAAAATTCTCTCCCTGTGACCAGCAGGTGAATCCCAGGGCAAAGAGAAGAGAGGCTGAGTTGTGTTGGGCTCAGCTGTTCTCACTGTTAGTTAATAGCGTTTGGACCCTCTCTTTATCTGGTTTGATCCCTACAGCAGCCCCCTGTGAAAGAGTTACCATCCTCATTTTATAATGAAGAGACTGAACTCTCATGGTTTCCCCAGGATATCACAGAGCAAAGAAGCAAGTTTACGGGTCTGTCTGACCCAAAGTCCCAGCTCTCTCACCAAAGCCTTATCTTTCAGACATTTTCCAACTGTTTAGCACTATTGCCCACTATTTCCAAGTAATTCAGGATTGAACTGACTTGCTCAAAGATGCTTGGGGAAAGAAGTCATTCTCATCCATTTATACACTGGCATTGAACTGTTTAAAAAATTTTAACTTGGTATCCTTTTGGTCAGTAATTTGTCTGAAAACATCAAACATGGTGGCTGACAACTGACTCTGTTCCTCAGAGGACTGCTTTGCATGCCGCAGGTCATTCATTTCTCAGGTACATTTCAGAAGTTGCATGAGTTTTTCAATTCTTAGTCTGAAAAGTTTGTGTTGCTGCCAATTCTGGGCTTTATGAATATGAAGCCAACATTTAAGGAGGTACTTCTATAGCAAGAATAAAATGAAATGGCTTGAATTTCTCCCTTCTGCATCCAGGGAATTGGGGAAAGCAGTAGGGAGAGGGCAGCCTGCCAATCTGAGAGGAAGGGTGACACTTCCTGCCAGTTGTTTGGAGTCTGGAGGACTGTGGCCAGAACGCAAGTCACGTCCCTTGTGAGTGACCCAGAAGCCCACTGTCCCCTCTCACTTTCCCAAACCCTCCTCCACCGTCCAGCTTTGTTGTCTCACCGTCTGGGTAAGAGAGAGCCAACCTCCCTGTCTTGTTATCACTACCCTTGGGAGCACATATGATGTCGGGGAAGCATGTGGGTGAGGCCGAGTCTCCATTTCCTCCTCCATAAGCGGGAGTGATACCTCCCTCCCCGGGTTACTGAGTCTTCAACAGAAAACCCGCGGGGCACCTGGGCCAGCCAGCACAGCCAGGCTCAGTGAGAGGTGGTTACCGCAGCAGAAGCATTCCCAGAGCCCCCAGACATGGCTCTCCTCCTCCGCACACCCGAGCGCACAGTCTGTCTTTGATAAGAACTCCAGATCTTCTGGCATTTGGAGAGAGTGCCAAAGTGAGTGTTTACACTGCTGGGGAGGGCAGTGTGGAGTCCCCGCCTGCAAAGGTGATTTCAGAGGCAACTGTAAAAAGCAGAACTGTCATGTCAGAGGGCTCCTGGGCATTTCCTAAGACTCAGTCTTCTGAGACTTTTTCCTGATCAAAAGGATTCTTCGATTTCAAAAATCAAAATAAAATCTCTGGCAAAAGGCCAAAATAGAGTTGAGCATCTCTGTCAGCAAATTTCACTTCCCCAAGAACCATCTCCGCAGGCAGAGACACTGATGGTTAAGTAGGAGCCAAAAGATGTGGGGCCCAGGAGTCCTGCTTCAGCTTAGACCTCCACTGGGAGGTGGACAGGATGGGGTCTGGTCCCCAGAGTACATGTGTAGGGAGAGGTCAGAAGGGGTGTTCCTCCAAAGGAACTTCAAGATTTTGCTCATTTATATGGGGGAAGTTTGGGGACTTCCCAGGTGGCTCAGTGATAAAGAATCCGCCTGCCAGTGTGGGAGATGCAAGAGTCACAGGTTCAATCCCTGGGTCAGGAAGATCCCCTGGAGGAGGGCATGGCAACCCACTCCAGAATTCTTGCCTGGAGAATCCCATGGACAGAGGAGTCTAGTGGGCTACAGTTAATGGGGTTCTAAAGAGCCGGACATGACTGAAGTGACTGAGCGTACATATTGGGAAAAACCTAAAGAATGCAAGTTGGAATGGATTCTAAGCAAGTTAAACTCAGATGAAATAGTCTGAATGTAATATGTTCTCTCACACAGCTGGAGGTGGCTCTCAGAGATGGCTTTGTTGGTGGGCTGAGCGTCGGCCTCAGTGATCCTACACTGAGTGCAGTTCTGGTGTGTCCCTGGCGTGTCACAGAAGGAAGGCATTAGAGGCTTAGCACGGTTGGCAGGTTGGAGTGCGTCTGTCACACGTGCCCTGCACACCCACTTCTCACCTTGTCCCCAGGCCAGACTCAGAGGACACTCCCTGCTCAGGCCCTGAGAAGCACGTTAACGGTGGGGTGAGGGGCACTAGCCACTCTGAGGCCTGGCTAGCCATTCAGCTCTGGGATGGCTGAACGCTGCAGGCTGGGCATGCTGGGGTGAGGTAGCCATTGAGATACTGATTTCGATATGGATGATAGGGGTCGCTGTGTGGCAGAAGACACAGACAGCAGTGTTACCAGAACTGGGGTCCACTCAGCCACGCACAGTAAGCTGTATCTTACGGACACGTGGTCTGTGAAGGAAAGCGTGCTGTTTACTGTAAAGCGCCAGACAGGGAGTCTGGGACAGTTAATGCTCCAAAAGCCCAACGTCCCCGATAGGTTTCAGCAAAGCGTTTCTAAAGGCCAGGCAAAGGAGGAGAGTCCCAGGGTATGTGATTAGCTCATGCACAATTCTGGGATTGGTGGATGGTGAGGTAAAGGAAAAAGGTGGTAAGTTATGACCAACCTAGACAGCATATTAAAAAGCAAAGATATTACTTTGCCAACAAAGGTGGCTGAGATGAGCTACCCCATATCTGAGGTCAGGGGCGGCGGCTGGGACGAGCTACCCCATGTCCGTCTAGTCAAGGCTATGGTTTTTCCAGTGGTCATGTATGGATGTGAGAGTTGGACTATAAAGAAAACTGAGCGCTGAAGAATTGATGCTTTTGAACTGTGGTGTTGGAGAAGTCCCTTGGGCTGTAAGGAGATCTAGCCAGTCCATCCTAAAAGTCCTGGGTGTTCATTGGAAGGTCTGATGTTAAAGCCGAAGCTCCAATACTTTGGCCCCCTAATGCAAAGAGCTGACTCATTTGAAAAGACCCTGATGCTGGGAAAGATTGAGGGCGGGAGGAGAAGGGAACGACAGAGGATGAGATGGTTGGATGGCATCATTGACTCGATGGACATGGGTTTGGGTGGATTCCAGGAGTTGGTGATGGACAGGAGGCCTGGCATGCTACGATCCATGGGGTCTCAAAGAGTCGGACAAGACTAAGCGACTGAACTGAACTATTGCAAGTATTTCCTGATTTGGCCAGACTCTAGAGGAGATGTGTCCATTTCTTTCATTTGATGAGGTTTTTTTAGCATCTGCAGAACAGATGCTCAGGAAAGGTGTATCAGGTGCTGTTACCTAGGTACTTCACAGAGGAGCTACAGCAGAGCGTATGGGGGAGGGGTCTGTCCCAGGAAGGTCCCAGAGGGTCCTGCTCGATTATGGGCACAAGGTGGCACCATAACCTCGTGGCCATCAAAACGTTTGTTCAATAGTGCTGACCAGCTCTCCTGCCAACATTTTAAATGTTTCCTTACACCGTTATTTTTCTTTGCTTTTGCTGTTGATACCTAAATATTCTATAGCCTGTTCTAGCTATAAATCAACTGAGTGCTTCTACTTTGATCCCTTTTTCTATCTCTTCATCTTTGACGTTGGAGAAAACCACTTCCCAAATCATAATGGGTTCTACCAACATGTCATCTCTGGCATACTGAACTGAGTGCAAGTGTGATTGGGAAGGAGTGTTCCAAGTGTTCAGCACTCCTCCAGGGCTCCCCAAGGAGGGCTGGAACACCCCACTGCCTTGGCTGGTGGCCGTGTGTGTGTATCAAGCCCCAGGATTCGCTCTTTTACTCCCTCTAGTGGCCAAGGAGGATAAGTGCTACTGTTGTCTTCATTTTACAGATGAGGAAACTGTCAGCCAATCATTGAAAATCTCTCTCACTGACCTGAACCCTTCCACCCCAGGCAACCAGGGTCTCTCTGTGAGAGTCCCCCCTGGACCTCTAGCCACACTGCCCTCTATTTGATGAGCACGAGGTGGCCAGACACTCAGAACCAGCCACAAAAGGTGGGCAGTGTTACATAGCTACAGGCTCTTGGCAGAGGTTGGGGGGAACATTTTGCAAAAGCCTTCCTTAGACATATGGTCTTGTTCAGTTATAATAACCCAATTTCCTGTTATTCTTGATGCAGCTGAAGCTTAGGGTAGATGAGTATGTGGCCAGGGTCCCATGGGGGCAAGTGACCACAATTCTCGCCTTCTGACTCCAGGGCTCCCTCTGAAGAAGCAAAGTCATGATCCCATGTCCTTCCATAATCTCACCATAGTCCTATTAACAGAGGATTCAAGTGGAAAAGGCAGTAAGTAATGTCAGAAAAGGTCTGTCCACATTCTTGGTGTCACCATGATGAGTCTTCCTTCCAAGTCCTGAAGGGCAGCCCTCTGCCCTGAACTTCCTGCTGACTCAGTCTGGTTAGTACTGTGGCCCAGACAAGCTGCCTCATTCTTTATCTCCTTTTCACTTGGCTAGTCTGAACCCATTATAGGAGTAAAGGAAATATAAAGTATTAACTATTAAAATTTGCTTCAAAGCAAAGTTGAAAAACATTTACAAAATATGTGTGGCCCCCACTAACCTGTGATTTTCATCAGCGTTAACAGACTGCCCCTAAGAAAAGTTTGCTTTGGGCCCCGTTGCTTCAGCTTTCCCCATCTGCAAAATGGACACCAAACCATGATTCAGTCCCCTCTGCATTTTTAGTACCTGTTGAGGATGAGGGAAATGGAGGTCAGGTGTATCTTCAGCTGAAAAGACAGCTTTGCAAAGGGTCTTCTCGTATTCCCCCATTTGTCTCCAGTCAGCTTTCAAAGTCCCCCCCTTCTCCAGAGACCCCGGGTCTGCAGCTTTTGCCTCTGGGAGAGGGGAGTGAAGGGGGCAGAGGAGTGGCATCAGCTAGGTTGCAGGCCTGGTACTTGATCTAAAGAGTGCCGCGTCATCGTCCTGTCTGTCTTTTCTTCCTAGTAATGTGGAATAGGGGTGAAGGGAGGTGGGGTGGATGAGAGTGCCCTGGCCCTAAACCGGAAACTCGTCTACTTGCCACCTATGCTTAAAGACACATAAAAGCATGTCACTAGAGGCATTGAGTCAAACAAGAGTTAAGAGGCACTACAGGGTGCTGTGATGTTAGCTGTGCCTGTCTTTCTGTCTTAAAAATTACGCATGTGCAGAAGAGAATCTGGCAATGAGGACCCAAGCTGGCAGGATTCCCCACCTTCAGGCCCAGCCCCCGCGCACACCCACACAGTAGTTCAGTCCAGTTAGGAGAGCAGGTCAGTGGTAAAGGTGGATCATCCCTTCCTTTTTCTTTTGTAAAGCAACGATCAAACTGAGCACATTTATTATACAATGTTATGTGTACACCTACCAGCTAGTCCCAATCTCTACATCAAAGCATTATTTTCAAAAAGTTAAGAACCCAACAATGCAAATATAAGACAAATACATGATGAAGATCTCTGAGCCCGTTAATGACCAATCCAGTAAATGAGCATTTGGAGCCACACAGTCTCTGTGAAATTCAGCTGAACCCCCAGGTTGCCTTTGCTGAGTCTGAAGTTAATGTGACAATAAGGGTAACTGTTTTCTGGAAATTTCTTACGGAATGAAGGAGGCTGGATATCCTGGTTTGTGCTCAGAGAGGACCAGCAGCGCCTCCAGGTCAGTGGGGTTTTTTCTGGGCTTCACGATTGGAGCTCGGAGTTAACTGTAGCCATGGCTGAGGGCAAAACACATGTCTGATTTTGAGGTCCAAGGGTAGTGTTGTTCTTGTTTGAGCAAGAAGGAAACTGAGGCACAGAGAAGCCAGAGCACATGGGCAGCAGTAGCGGGCTACGTGCACGCAGCAAGCGTGACAGGGCGGCAAGGTCTGATGTTGGGGTGAGTCTTACAAACCCATTCTGATGGCCACCCTCCCAGGGCATCTACATCCTTGGCAGGAACGGGTCCTTGATCTTTTCTCTGCTGTGGCCCCCTTCTCATCATGCTACCTTTAAATGCTTAAGGTAAAATGTCTAGGGTTTGAAAAGTGCTTTTTTGAGTAAAATCTCAGGAATATCTGTCGAGGTGGTGGTTGTTTAGGTGCTAAGTCATGGACTGCAGCCTGCCAGGCTCCTCTGTCCATGGGATTCTCCAGGTAAGCACACTGGAGTGGGTTGCTATTTCTGCCTCCAGGGAATCTTCCTGACCCAGGGATCAAAGTCCTGTCTCCTGCATTGCAGGCAGATTCTTTGCACCAAGTCATCAGGGAAGCCCTATTTGTCTAAGTAGTCCTCTAAGCCCTAAGTAGTTTAATGTGATCAGTTAAAAATTACACAGAGACGTTTTTTAAATAGTATTGCCAAATTCTATCCTCTGCCTTGGTCCACACCACCTTCCTGCTCCTCTGAATAACACCTTACCCCAGGCGTGCAAGCCCCTCCCCCGGCAGGAAAGCTGCCGCGGCCCCCAGGACTGGAAGGCACCTTTGAGGTGTGGTCCGTGGAGCCGGCATCGAGAGGACTTCACTAGCTGGCCTGGGTCCTCTTTAGCAGCTATAATGGAGGGGGGCTGTGAGCTGCTCCAGTCAATGTTTTGCCAGAGTCAAGTCAGCGATGAGCCTAGCTCTAGAATCAGGGGAGTGGTTCCTCCAAGAGGTGACTGTGCCCAGCCTCCCGAAACTGCTTAATAACCACAGGAAATTTGTGATTTGCCCCTCAATTTTGCTAGTGATCTCCCTGAATAATGTTCGGGCGATCTCCTAACAGACCATGAATAGGGGTGGCAGGGTGTCATGCGGCTTTGCAAGCCTAGAAGTGAGTGTGTGTGAGAACCAGCATCTCTGCAAACCCTGGGCTATGCCAGTTAGTGAAGTAAGGATAATTCATACATTCTCTTAAGCCTATTCCCCATTATCTTCTCTCAAGTATTTTCTGGTGCATAGAGATAACTCATTCTGTTCAGAAGCAGAACCTCCCTTAGCTACTGTGTTAAATCACATTTCACTCAAAGGCTTCCTTCCTCCAAGACTGCATTAGGCGCTGGTTTTTTTTAAACTTTTGTTGGAGTACACTTGTTAGCACGTTGTGTTTGCAGTGTACAGCGAAGTGATTCAGTTATACGCATACATATATCCATTCTTTCTCAGGTTTTTCTCTCATAGACATTATCACAGAACACTGGGTAGAGCTCCCTGTGCCCTACAGTAGTCCCTGTTGATTATTTTAAATATAGTAGTGTGAATATGTCAGTCACAACCTGATCACTTCCTCCCACATTTCCCCTTTGGTAACCATAAGCTTGATTTTGAGATCTGTGTGTTTCTACTTTGTTAAAATAAAAAAATGTGTCATGTTCTTAAAATTAGATTCCACTTATAAGTGATCGCTGGGTTGGGAAGAGCCCCTGGAAAAGGAAAAGGCTACCCACTCCAGTCTTCTGGCCTGGATAATTCCATGAACTGTATAGTCCATGGGGTCACAGAGTCGGACACGACTGAGTGGCTTTCCCTGGCAGGATGAGTGAGACCCTGTGGTGTCTGTCTTCCCCTTTTTTACTTTGCTTAGTATGACCATCTCTAGGTCTGTCCGTGTTCCTGCAGATGGCATTGTTTCCTTCTTTTCTACAGAGTGAAGAGACTTCGGACTTGTGGTGGCAGAGGCCTTAAACCCCAATGGGGAGACATCCTTGGAGCCCCATGGCCAGGAAGTGCGGGAGGAAACAGGACTTTCAAAGCAGAAAAAGTAGGTCTGCTCAGAACCAGAGCTGGCCAGCCAGGCCTCTGAGGTCTCAATGCCAGTTAAGGTTTCAAACAACAACTTCTTTTCTTCCCTGAGAAAAATGGCCTGGGCACGCTTCCCTGGTGTGCGTTTTGTCTGACAAGAAACTCTTTTGTCCTCTGTCAGTAGAAACGCCAAGAATAAAGCGAGAGGGGTGCTGCCGGGAGACAGGTGCTGGAGCCCCAACCCCCTCCGCTGGCCCCTCTGCCTGGAGTCTCAGCTGAGCCCAGCAGGGCTCTCCCCAGGGCCTGAGCAGGCGACAGGACAGGAGATGTCAGCCACCCCATGGGTGCCCCGGCTTTGGGAGAAAATGGAGATGGGTCTGTCTGGTTCATACATTAATAGGCGTTTGTCACACACCAGGTTAGGAAATAATCCTCCCATTGTCAGCCTGGCTTAATCCTGCCGTTGTCAGTATGTCTTCCGGGGCCTCACGGGGAGGGGGCACTTTCTCGGAAGAAGTCCCTTTTCAGAGGGAGAGGCAGATGTCCGTCTCTCACCGTGGGCCTGTCCCCGCCGGGAAGTCTGTATCTCATGCACGATGTTCAAGGCACTGAGGAAATCTGCTTCCTAACGAATGAAATCCTAGATCTCTTGAAGTCCCCCCCTTAGGTGGTTTTTGCAGAAGTAGAGGCTTCTACAAACTGGGTTTCTTTAAAGCAAGGTGTTTGTTTTGTTTTTTTCCCTGCATTTTGGTTGGTTCCTAAAATAGAAACAAACAGCATGATTCAGGAAAGGGCAAGAAGGCTTAGCCTGCTCTGAAGAAGGCCTATGGGATTGTCACCCAATGATTATCACCACCACACCCCACTACCCCCACCAAACACAGCCCTTCAACCAAACTAGCAACTGAGATGACCACAGTATTTCTTTCTTTCTTTCTGGCCATGCTGTGCAGCTCATGGGATCTTAATTCCCCAACCAGGAATTGAACCCAGGCTCCCACAGCAGAAGTGTGGAGTCCTAACCACTGGCCCACCAGGGAAGTCCTCACAACTTTTTTTTTCATTAACCCTAAAGTATTTTCAAATTGAGTGAAGAATGAGAAAAGCAGTGTCCTGAGAGCAAGGTCAATAGCAGGTTTCTGTCAGTTGTATGAAACCATCACAGTGAAAACCGTTTGAGTAAAGAAACCCCAGTACATTCTTCTATCCTTCTGACAGGACGTGAGTGCTGAGGGCGACCCTAGAACCACCCAAGAGGCAGGAATGAGCCAACCTGGATTTGGCTAAAAAAGAACAGGAAACACACATCTAAGCACCCAGTTCACACAGTGGTAGGAAAAGGAGAAATTATAAACTCCCTCTGTGATGCTAAGTCTTTATGGCAAAAGTGAATTTTTTGACAGTGAATCATCAGCTCGGAGAAGCTTCCGTGGCACAGAGCAGCCTCTTCTCAGACGCCAGGTGCTGCTTATTCTGCTCTCAGCCTTTATTTGCCTCCTAACTCTCCCCCAGGAAGGCTGCACTCAGCTACAGCAATCCATCCCAAGGAGGAGCTTTGCCTCTGAGAGATTAATCATGAGCGGGGATGTGTGATTGATCCTGCCACCCACAAAGCTGGGGGACGCTGAGGCCGTCTTTTTTGCAGTAAGCAAAGTTCAGAGCTGTTTGAGTTCCGCTAGGTAAGCAGGACTCTCCAGACCTGAGCCAGTAGGCTGCCCTCTCAGCAGGATCTCTCCCTGGCCACGCACAGGTGTGCCTCAGTGGACGCACCTGAGCCACGGAGGCTAGAGAGTCACAACCGCTCATTTTTGCAGATAGCTTGACTCCATCAGGTTTTAATTAGCATGAAGTATGGCAAACCCATTCTGTACAAGAGGTTGGCAAATGAAAATCAGATTAAGATCTGTCCTATAACCTTAGGCTACATAGGATTTTTCCTAATCCCAGCTAGAGGCTAGTATATCCTAATTCTTGCAGAAAAGGAGTCTTGAGGGTTTGTGTGGTTTTTTTGGCCATATCCTACCCCTCCCCCTAAAAATAAAACCTTAAGTACACAATTCACCCAAAAATTAAAGGGAAAGGGAAAATAATTGCATTTGCTGTGGATGTAACCTGGAACAAATACATGCTGAAGAGAGCTGGTAATTTGGGAGGACCCTTGACTCAGATGCTCAGTAGAAGAAACAGCATCACATCACAGATGGATTAGGTAGCCTAGTGGCCCAGAGCGCCTACAGCCCTGGGCTCTGCAGCCACTTTGGAGCTGCAGCTTTGGGTAAGTTCATTGTTGTTTCCGAGCCTCTATTTTCTTTTTATTTAAATAGTAGTTTAGTACTTACATTTCTCCATTTCTTCAAAGTAGGAAATCAGTAAAACAGTACTCTCACCTCAGCTAGAATTCAAGGAGATGATGACTGCGGAGATCAAGCCCAGTAACAAGGACAAAGTAAGTTCTCAACTTACTGTATTGTTAGACTTGATCAGCAGATCTAGCGGGACCCAAGAGAGGTAGGAATGTGTTCAGCAGCTGAGTTGCCAAGGGAAGCATGTAGTAACACTGCTTCCCGGCAGCAGAATTCCCCCTTCACATCCGGGGCGGGAAGCCTGCCCTTATCTACTCAGCATCAGATGGGTTTGGTTCTCCACCCTCAAGGTTATCAGGAAAATATCTAAGTACTGACATATATTCAGCTCCATGCAAACACCAGGGCAGTTTTAAACCTGCTCACGGCTCTGTCGTTCACAGACCAGTCACACACCTTAGTCCCAGCCTAAAGGCTGATGCACAGGCTACTTACTGTGAAAGGGATGGTGGAGCTGAGGCTTTGGGATAAATTATGGTTTAACGGCAGTGAGCCTGGCTTCATCTTCTGACTTTGTACTGGAAGCTAGACCCTCTGCTGTTTTCCCCACACGATTCTCACAATGTCTCCATGCAAGCTGAGGGGAAATGAGATGGTAGGTGGATGGAGAGGGAAGCCCCTTACCTTGCAGAAGACTCCATAACTCATAAGAGCTGTCACTTAAGGGGCGATGACTGTCCTTGCAGTGTGCCAGGCAGGTCTCACCTGCTTGTCACCTTGTCCTCCCAAAACCTCACAGCATCAGGATGGTAAGAGTCTCAAAGGTTGAGTACCTTGTACTGAGTCACATAACAGGCCAGAACTCAGTCCCTGGAAATCTAATCACATATCCTGTGCTTCTCCACCTAGAACCCCTCTTCCTGCCCACCAAAGCTGCCAGGGATAACTCAAGAGACTAGTGGTGGTGGGGAGACAGGAAAGGGCTTCTCACAGCCAGGTTTCAGTAACTCACTGGCAAGAGAGTGAGGTTTACTTTTAGTGTCTGAAGACCCTAAAAGACAGGCTCACATGGAGTGTGGCCATGCTCAGCCTGTGTGCTACAGGAAGCTGCAAGTGAGCGTGGTGATGGATTTCACCGTCTCTGTGAACACTCGCTTACCTTTACAGTGTCTGCCCTGTGTGTGGCAGCACCGCCCTCAGCGATTAGTGTGTGTGAAGGCCCTGCACCCTCACAGCGATCCCATGCGGTAGGTTTTGCCCATCCTGCGGAAGAAGAAGGAACTTGCCTGAGGTCATAGAAGTAGAAGTGGTCCAGCAGGGGTTGGAACTTGGGTAATCCTGGCTCCAACGACACAGACGAGAAGAGCAGCATGCTGTGGGGCCTGGAGTTGCTTCTCTTCCCTGGGGCAAGTGCGCACGTGGCATGGGTGTTTGCAGGTAAGGATGCGCCTTTTGTAATAATTCACGTGAATGATCCCACGGGACACTGAAGTGGTGGCACCAGAGAGGAAGAGTATGATACCAACAGTCTCCGTTCAGTCATCTTCAAGGCCTTGAAGGAGGTGGATCTTTATCAGATTTTCCTGTTTGAACCCTTCCCCCTTAGCATATTCAGCTGCCAGCTGGGTGAGGCTTCTGGAAAGAGTTTGGAGGCCCGCTGAGAGCCTTGACATCCTTGTCTGAAAGGCACTGGCATTGGCAGCTGTCCAAACACTGTGGTTGACTTTCAAACTATTTAATTGAAACCATATTTAAGGGGGAAAAGAGTGAGAAGGAAGGGGTATGGGGTGCCAGAGCAGGAGAAAGATCTTGGCAGAAAAACAAAACAAAACCTTTCTGTGTGCTGTTTGCACCATCGGATTGACCAGACAGGGCCACAAAGCTGATAGAACAGGATTAGCAAAACTGCACTGTTGGCTGTGGGTGCGGCATGACACGTGCTACAGCAAAGGCATTTGGCAGGATTAACCTGCCAGGGATAAAGATGTAGCAGACAAGGGGCTGAATTAATGGACTGGCATGACCGAGGCGGGGAAATCTATTTGCATGCGATATTAACTGTGCTAATAAACTCCAGGCTGGGTTCGGCAGCCCTGTGGGTCCTCTCAGAAACAGGATTTTTTATTTTAAAGCCCACCTGGAGTCTTCCAACCAAGACCGGCTAACGCAGGCAGGCTTCCCAGGCTGCCTTTAGGCTCATGCTTGCTGTCATCCTAGAATAAACAAACGCACATTCTTACATACCCGTGGGAGCATGGGCGCCCACTGGCTGTGCAGAGTGATCCTCGTATCCTGGGCTTTGAATTCCAAAGGGTCCTCCGTTCAGAGGGTGATTGTCTCTGCAAAACAATGGACTATCGTTACGTATAACACACTTGACAAAATACCTACTTGGAATGGTTGATTGTGCCTGATGCGTGTGTTCTTATTGCATGGAAGTCAGGGCGAGAGCAGGGTGAGCAAGCAAGACAGGCCAAGGCATAAATTTTCAGAAGGTGCTCCTGGTCCCGCCTGTACAAGNGCTGTGCAGAGTGATCCTCGTATCCTGGGCTTTGAATTCCAAAGGGTCCTCCGTTCAGAGGGTGATTGTCTCTGCAAAACCATGAACTATCGTTACGTATAACACACTTGACAAAATACCTACTTGGAATGGTTGATTGTGCCTGATGCGTGTGTTCTTATTGCGTGGAAGTCAGGGCAAGAGCAGGGTGAGCAAGCAAGACAGGCCAAGGCATACATTTTCAGAAGGTGCTCCTGGTCCCGCCTGTACAAGGACAACATCAGCACCTGAGAGCAAGTGCCTCGTGCCTCTCATCCTGGTCTTGCTGAAAGCAATGGTGGGAACAAGGGGGGACAAGGAAGATACAGGCATTCAAGATGCAGGTGTGCTTAGACACACTGTCGCTAATGCATAGCTGAGTGTTGGGGGGCAGTGCCAGGAAGAGGCCAGGCAGGTGAGAGGGGACCAAGAAAGATGGAATTACCCTCCAAGTTACTGCTGTGGACAGCTGGGGACCTCTGCCAGCCTGGGTGGGACGAGAGAGCAGGAATTTTTCCACCAGCTTCCAAGCACACTGATGACGGATGTTAACTCCTTGTACCCTGCAGGCCCACCATGTTCCTGCCCAAGGGAGGCCGTGCCAGCCAAGGGTACCCTATGCACAGGGCCCGTGGGGCTCCATACAGCCAGCACCTGCCATGAGAGTGAGATTTCATTTCATCTGAAGATGCTGACTCTCTACCAGACTCTTATCACCACACCAGGGTTCATACAAATGTCCATTTTTCACAGAGCCGTAGATTGAGAGCAGCAGTCCCCAAATCTGGATTATCAGAATCCCTGGGGGTGGGGGTAGATTCCTGGGCTTCGCTTTCAAACCAACTACAGCAGAAGCTGGGAGTGGGGAGGGAGGGAGCCCTGAATCCCACCTCCCCATCCTGAGCCAGTCAGCCAGGTTGGGGGGATGTCAGCTGCTGGAGAAAATCAGCATTGACCCATGGACACCCTGGGAGCTGGTTGATGAGGAAACACACCCTATTTCTATTGCCATCATCTTTTTCCAGAAGGAACAGGCAGGAAAATGGTTTGTTGATTTGAGACCTCTGATGTTATAAAGCTTAGATAAATGTCACGTCCTTCCAATTGCCTTCGCCAAGTGATCATTATGTGACGTTAAACACACACACACACACGCACACGCACACACACACACACACACACACCAGAATTAGCTAGCTTGACCTTGCCAAGCAAATAGTGAAGAAGAAGTAATATAAACAGGCCAGAGTGGGANGAGGTCTGGCAGTCGCTGTTCATACAGAACAGTGGTGCACGTCCTGAGGACACTGGGTGCCAGCTTTCTTTTTCCTCTTCCAAATGCTTAGAAAGGACGAGTTGGAGCACTCAAGTCTTAGTTTAAATGATACATTCACTCAACCAGTATTTATCGAGCATCCCCTACATGGCGAAGGCTGGGGCCCCGAGAGGGAGGCTGGAGTCGAGTGGCAACAGCTGTCCGCACTCTGTGTGGTGAGAACCTTCAGGAAGAGGACCAGAGGCCTGGAAAGCACGAGAGAGCAGAGTCGGGTCTGGTCTGGGGGACGGTGTCCGGGAAGTCATGTTGGATTGGAAAGCTGAAAGAGGAGTTGGTATTAAACCATGCGAAATGGAGAATGAGGCATTCCAGGAGGAGGAAGCAGCTTGTGGTGGAAAGGAGTATGGCATATTTGAGAAGTCAGAACAGCAGATAAATGGATGGACCTAGCGTCTGTCGTACAGAGTGAAGGAAGTCAAAGAGGAAAACAAGCATAGCATATTAACGCATATATATGGAATCCAGAAAAATGGTACAGATGAACCTATTTGCAGGACAGGAACAGAGACCCAGATGCAGAGAACAGACACGTGGGCAGGGGATGGGGAGGCAGTGGGCAAGTTAGGAGAGGAAGCGCTGACATATATGCGCCTGTACGTGTGAAACTGATCGCGACGGGGAGCTGCCATGTAACAGGGAACTCAGCTCCATGCTCTGTGATGACCAGGGCAAGGGGTGGGAGTTGCTGAGAAAGGGAGGCTCAAGAGGGAGGAGATAGATGTGGACATAAAGCGGATGCACGTTGTTGTACAGCAGAAACTGACAACGTCGTAAAGCAGTTAAACTCCGATAAAAAAAACTTTAACAGAATTCAAAATATAAAAGAAGTCAGCGGGGTGTAGGCAGAGGGGGAGATGAAAGGCCAACTCTGCTGGCATTCTGCTTCTAACCCCTGGCTTCTCTCTGCCCCCTCCACTCTAGAGACAGCATGGAGGTCCGTCGGCTGGCACGGTGCGGTGGGGCAGCTGGTGTTGTGAATCAGGCCGTCGCCAATCAGAGAACGGCTACTTCACAACACCAGGGTCACACCCCACCCCAGGCATCGCTCCCAGCTCCAGCCCGCATGCAGCCTCCACCTCGGCCATCGCTGGGGCACCGCCAAGCCCCCCAGAACCGCAGCAGGTGGCTTTCCGGTTGACGCCTCATGCTGTGCAGACACTACCGCAAACACAGGAGCCCAGAGGCGGTTTCTCCCCAGACGCAGACAGCTCCACTTTGAAATGAAAGGCACGCCCGGCAGCATCGGCTTCCTGCAGAGAAAATGGAGCCACCAGCTTCCCACGGTGAGGACGGAGTGATGACCTCGGGAAGGTTGTGCACCACCTACCAGCCCTGTTCTTCCTGGTGCTAAGAACACAGCTGTGAGCCGGGCTGAGATTTTGATTCAGAGTGGTGACCGCTCTGACCCAGGCAAAGTGGAGGGAAGAGAGGCCCTAGTGACAGGATGGTGGCTCCGGGGACAGTCCTGGAGAGAGAGGAGGGCCTTTTGTGGCCACACAGACCCGGGGACACATCTATTTCCTAGATGGTCCCGGGTGGCGAGAACACATGTCCGCCATCAGAAAGTGTCCCCACGTGGGACAAACCTTACGAGGGCCCTTCCAGGCCATCGGTGTGTTACACACTCCCATCCTGGGTAATGTGATCAGTCAGCTGTGCTGACAGGCGGGCCTCCTTTCCCCAGGACCCCACAGCCAGGGACCTGGCAGTGGGGGGAACTGACAGAGGCCTCTTGAGTTGGAGTGTGGTTATGTTTGAGTGCCTAAGTGAGGTCTTCCATATGACACCGCTGCTTCTTGGAGCCAAGGGAGGTGTTCAAAGCAGAGCAGCTGCACTGGCTAGCATGCTTTCTGAAGCACTAAGCAAAAAGGAGGATGCCCACCTCTGGTTTTCTATGGGACAGAGCGAGATCCAGGGCTGCTGCGATGAACCCAGGCTTCCGTCTGTCACCTCGGTGCTTGCTGCTGTCCCCAAGGAAGCCAGAGGGAGGGATAAAAACACATCCAGTGCAGAACGAGGTTACACAGAGCCTGGGTTAATCAGCACGGCCCTTAAAGCTTCTGTGAAGTTCTGTCCTTGACCCCAAACCGCTCAGGCATCTCTGAAGTTTGTAATGTGTTATGCTTGAGGACAAGCATCTTTAGAGTGAAGAGCCCCAGTTTTTCCCAGAAAGGCCTTCCCCCCACACCTTTTTCTTGAAGCATATAAACAGCACGTCTCTAAGAATCCATCTACTAACCTGTTCTCCTTCTACCACCAGTGTCCAAGTAGGCACCATTCAGNACCCTTAAAGCTTCTGTGAAGTTCTGTCCTTGACCCCAAACCGCTCAGGCATCTCTGAAGTTTGTACTGTGTTATGCTTGAGGACAAGCATTTTTAGAGTGAAGAGCCCCAGTTTTTCCCAGAAAGGCCTTCCCCCCACACCTTTTTCTTGAAGCATATAAACAGCACATCTCTAAGAATCCATCTACTAACCTGTTCTCCTTCTACCACCAGTGTCCAAGTAGGCACCATTCAGGGTATGGTCCACAATGGTGGCATCAGCACGTTGGGATGGTGGCCCCCACCCTCACACACCTGCTGCATCACAGTCCTGGGGCCTGGAACCCAGCCTCGGCTCAGGGACTGGGTGTTAACACGACCAACCCCTGTTGGTTGCCCCACATCCTCTCCTGCTTCCATTTCAACCTCTTCTCCTGCTTGTTCCAGCCAGAATGGTCTTTTCCAAACACGTGCCTATATCATGGGAACCCCTCCACTCCCTGCCTTAAAATTATTCAGGGAGTTGGCCTCACCCTAACAGCACTGGCCCCCCGACTGGCATGCCCCCAACCCCAACCACCTCTCCATTCATGCCCTTCCTCCCTCCAGCACCCCTGCCCCAAGACCTCTTTCCAGACCCTCACCCCTTCCAAGCTCCCTCCTGCCCCAGGGCGTTTGTGCAGCTCAGCCCTGTCTGAATGCCCCCAGTATACTCCCCCAATTGGCGACTGCCTGTCCTCCAGATTTCAGCCAGCATTGACTCCCCAACCCGGAAGGCCAGGTAAGACAGCTGATGTTCAGAGCAAGCTGAATTCTGCCCCTGCAGAACACTCGTCCCATTTTGTCATGATGCCTTCACGAGTGGGAATCTTTGCTGAATATAATCCTCCCCGCTGGCTGGATGCTTCCTGTGGGCAGGGACCCTCAGCTTCATTCACTGTTGTACCCTCAGCTGAGTTCAGTGTCTGGCATTGAGTAGTGACTCAGTAATGAATTTGTTCACAGTCTGTGCTCTGCACGTCCTTCAAGGTCAAATGGCTCTCTCTTGCTCATTGGAGCTTTGGGTCTTTGTTTCATAGTGACACTATAGTAACAGCAGCAAGCGCTTAATAGAAACCGGGGCATGCACTGCCCTGAGCCCCTTGCATCATCAGTTACCTCCAAGTGGCAGGTCGTGTAGCCACCTGTCAGGTAAGAAGTGAGGCCACATCGTCCCTACTGTTGGTAGTTGGCGCCACCCTGACCTACTACCCTGCTGCTGAGAAGCCAAAGGTGACAGAGCTGGAACCTGCCTTCACTGTTGGTGGGAATGTAAATTGGTGAAGCCACTATGGAAAACAGTATGGAGGTTCCTCAATAAAAGCTAAAAATAGAGTTTCTAGATGATTCAGCAATCCCACTCCTGGCATGTATCTAGATGAAAAGATAACATGCTCCCCAGTGTTCACAGCAGCACTGTTTACCAGAGCCAAGACATGGAAGCAGCCTAAATGGCCATCGACAAGTGAAAAAGATGTGGTGCGTATATATAACGGAATATTACTCAGCCAAGAATGAAACAACGCCATCTGCAGCAATATGAATGACCTGGAAATGACCATACAAAGTGAAGTCAGAGAGCGATGTCATATGCTGGCACTGGTATGTAGAATCTAAAACTGCGCCTATCTATAAAACAGCCTATCTATGTGACACAACTGAGCCTGTCTACGAAACAGACTCACAGAGAGAACAGACTTGGGTTGCCAAGAGGGAGATGGGTGGGAGAGGGGGAATTGTGGGAGTTTGAGGTTAGCAGATGCACGCAAGTATATCTAGAATGGATGAACACCAAGGTCTTGCTGTACAACACAGGGAACTCAATATCCTGTGATAAACCTTTATGAGAAAGAATATGGAAAAGAATGTGTGTGTATATATAACTGAATCAGTCTGCTGTACAGCAGAAATTAACACAATATTGTAAATTACCTATAATTTAAAAGCAGGAGGACAAGGCTGGACCTGAAGGTCCCCAGGGCTTGCTCCCGGGTACCCAGCAAAGCCCACTCCCTTCTCTCTGGTCTCTGAAACCTGGCACACCAGGCAAGTATTCTTCCTGTTTTAAGTTTCTAAAAGGTTAAATTCCAACCTTGTTTAAAGTACTTCATAACGAAACCTGATTAAAAACCTAATGAAATATAAAATAGGGTCAAGTCCAGAGAGAAAACTGTGTAAGAGCCAGAGGAAGCTCTACTTAATTTTGTTGTTAAGCTGGTGAATTCATTTGAGGGTTGCACAGTTACCTTCAGAGGTCAGCACTTCTGGGAACAGCAGGGTTTAGGAAGGAAGTTTCCTGAGGAAGTATTTAATGTCAGAGCCATGGTTCTCAAAGTGGAGTTTACCTTCAGAGGTCAGCAGTACCTGGGAACTTGTTAAACACTCACATCCTCTCCACGCGCCCACAGCCCTGCTGAATCAGAAACCCTGAGGGGAGACCCTGCAACCTGTGTGTTAATAAGCCCTCTAGGAGATTCTGAAGTGCCTCAAGTTTGAGAACCACTGAAATACGTAAAAGGGGGGAAAAACCCTTTTGTTACCAAATGTAAAAAATGGCAAGGTTGTGGAATACCCACACAGTCCATTCAGAGCAGTGTGAGAAGCATAGGGCATTTACTGTGAGAAATGGAATATTTCTTGACATATCAGTTAACAAAGATGTCACAGTCATCAGCGATTCCACCCCTCCATGTGAGCTAGTGAGCCTGAGGAAACTCAGGATATTAAAATGTCGGATACTGGCCCAGATAGATGAGGCACATATCAAAGGCATGCTTTCAGTGAGCCCAGACCCTTGCATCTTCCCATACATAGAAAAGTGCTAAATTCCTTAACCTGGGATATCTGGTTTTCTTTAAATAACAACCAGCTTTTGGTGTTTTTTTGCATAACTTCTATATAACCTGGCTTCCCCCACCACCCACCTCAGTTCAGCTCTCTCAGTGTTACTTGAGATGCTGTCTCCTGTGCTTAAAGTCCTAAAAATTCCCACCAAGTAAAACATAACTCTCAACTTTTAGGTTGTGAATATTCTTAAGTCCACAGTTACGGCGACTGATGAAGTGACTGGAGCAGATTCTCCTTCGCCTGAACTCAAACAGGTTTATGTATGTACAGAATTTACAGATACTTACTTAATTGGAAATTAAAGGAAATCTTGCCCTAAAAGGGGGGGGGGCTCTTTTATTACATACACAGTTAAATTAAGGTTAAAAAGCTGGCTTGATAAAAAATATCTTTGTGAATTCTGACTTTAAACAAAGGCCTTCTAATGGGGAACCTGCATTTCTTTGTGTCTTTTCTCCTACCTGATTGTCCAAGGACATTCTGGGCATGTCAGAGTGTATGTTTTGAAAACTTGCCCTCTGCTATACTATTTTTGAAAGTAAACTCTCCAGGCTTTACTTACATCCTCCCCTACTCTTGTGGAGAAGTCTCCTGCAGGTTTGAATCACTATTAATATATATTTTATTAATGGCCAAACAATGGATCCTTTTAAAATGGGTGAAACTAACACATTGGTGAATCTAGAGGGCTCCCATTATAAATAGCTGTTTTATTGGTACTTATAAAAACAAACCAGAGGTGGGGAATATTTATTTAACGGTGAACCCAAGTACTTCAGTTTAAAACAAGAAAAACTGGTTTGGGAAGCTCCATTTGTGGTTTTTGCTTCCCCTCAATGAGTCTTACAGATGGCATTAAAATAATTAATATTAATAGGAAAAACACACAAGGAAAGTCTGGATACTATTTCCAGCAAGGTAGAAACTTTTAAAGGAATTATCTCAAGTGAATAAAGAAATCTTTAGATGGTTATTTAAAATGGGATAAGTAGAATGGACATTCATGTGATTAAAACACAAGGTTTTTATATTACTACACTACCTAAGGTTAAATGGGCCAAAAAGTACCTCCTTCTGGTTCCCAACATTAAAAATCAAGCTAATCTATTTAAATCTATTTACCCTAGTTTTAAATTTTATATTTAAAGAGCTAGAAAATTTTTCACTGAGCTACCTGACCAGCAACTATTTGGGGCAGCAGTTGGGCAGAAGGGCCTGACTTCTGAGGCTCAGTCCCCTCTAGGGATCCCAGAGGCTTTTCTATAAAAACAGATACAATGGATAGGGAAAAAAACAAAATAATTTCTTAAAACTCCTCCTGTAAGATCAAAACTTGTTGATTAGATCCCAATGAAAACTAAAGTTAAAGGTATACGTTGCCAGAATTGAGATGAAAGTATATAAAGCTGGTATATTTAAATGGGCTTTATATAAGATGGTTACATCTTTTTTAATTATTGTGGGATAGGCATGTTTCCACTGGGAAATACTTCCCCTGTGTGATACTGTAAGACAAGGTATATAAAGCTGCATCTCAGTAACTCATAACTGAATGTACTAAAGGAGACCAACCTGAGCCNCTTTTAATTATTGTGGGATAGGCATGTTTCCACTGGGAAATACTTCCCCTGTGTGATACTGTAAGGCAAGGTATATAAAGCTGCGTCTCAGTAACTCATAACTGAATGTACTAAAGGAGACCAACCTGAGCCATTCAAGTGAGTAAAAACTGGAAACTGCAGGATACTAAAAATAGTGATTTCTGCTGTGGGTTTAATATGTAAACTCAGAAAAGAAGGTTTCTGCTGAATGCCTTATGAAAACCTTTGAAGGCAAGATAAATGCTCAAGTTCTAAGACATAAAACTTAAATTTCAGTTGAGTTAGAAATCTTCTCACTGATACATAACATATAGTTGGACAAATCAATTTTTTAGTATTATTTAACTGACAGATTTATTCTTTGAGGGAATTAAAAGGAACTGTCTTTCTCTTGCAAATCTCTACAAACCAGAAAGTATTACTAAGTACAGGCCACAAAGACCTGAGCCTGAGCATAATTAGTTCAATCGGTTAAGACCTGAAACCAAGAGGAAAAAAAAAAAATATGACAAAGTGGCAGCTTTAAAATTCAAACCACTGGGAATGCTCCCTCAGCCAGACTTCACAAATAGTAAAGCTTTAGTCATCTGAGCAAGCAGTTATAATGTATTCCAACTGTTCTTTATAAATTAGTAAGTTTATATTGTAATACCAGATTCATAACTTTTTTAAAGTGAATCTGTTGCAGGATGGGGGACCCCTTCTGAGGCCCAAAACTGGGCTCTTGTCTAACACTCGGAAATGAATTGTCCAAGGAGACACGTGCTGACAAAGCAAGAGATTTTATTGGGAAAGGGCACCTGGGCGGAGAGCAGTAGGGTAAGGGAACCCAGAGTGGCTCACAGTTTTATGGTGATGGGATTAGTTTCTGGGTTGTCTTTAGCCAATCATTCTGACTCAGAGCCCTTCCTGGTGGTGCATGGCTTGTTCAGCCAAGATGGATGCCAGAGAGGAGGATTCTGGGAGGTGGTCAGACATGTGGTGTCTCCTTTTGACCTTTCCCGAACTCTTCTGGTTGGTGGTGGCTTATTAGTTCCATGCTGCTTACCAGGCCCTCCTGTCATAAAACAACTCATGCAGATGGTTACAGTGATGCCTGGCCAGGGTGGGCAGTGACAGTCTGTGTGCTTCTCCTACAAATCCATGAGATGTCTAGTTTTGCCTGTTTGTCTGTGAACACATTATACATAAGAGATATCCTACCTGTGGATAATATTATCAAAATTAAATTTTTAAAGAGTGCTTACAAATTAAAGAAACTGGCTATAATGACCTTCAGGTTCACATGAACTAGGAAGCATTCAATGTTAAGCTGATTCAATGTTAAGCTGGTATTAAAATTTAGGTTTATTGATCTAGATAATATAGACATTTCTTTAGAGTCATCAATATTAAGTATAATAATGTATTATACTTAGGTTTGAAAAGTGTTAGTTGCTCAATTGTGTCTATCTCTGTGATCCAATGGATTGTAGCCTGCNATTTAGGTTTATTGATCTAGATAATATAGACATTTCTTTAGAGTCATCAATATTAAGTATAATAATGTATTAGGTTTGAAAAGTGTTAGTTGCTCAATTGTGTCTGTCTCTGTGATCCAATGGATTGTAGCCTGCCAGGCTCCTCTGTCCATGGAATTGAATTCTCTAGGCAAGAATACTGGAGTGGGTTGCCATTCCCTTCTCCAAGGGATGTTCCTGACCCAGGGGTCAAATCCACGTCTCCTATATTAGCAGGTGGTTTCTTTACCATCTGAGCCACCAAGGAAGCCTAGGTTTAACAGAAGTTAAATAAAACCCTATTCTATCTATTGCAAGGAAAATAACTTGGTACTATGAGACTTGAGCTTTTGGGTAAACTCTTTAAAAATATTTTAGAAATGCCTACTTAAAATGATCTTTACAGATATTGGTAACTTACAGTACTAAAGCTGTGCTAATTTAAGTGATGGAAGTTTACTGACTAGCTAATTTCTAAAAAGAAATAAGATACTGAGACAGAAGTTACTAAACAGAAAAACTAAAGGTAGTTAGAACTATTAATGAAAATATTTGGTGCTACCTGAAATGCTCTGTTAGAAAACAAATGTTTTTAGAACGTATTACTCATATTTATGTTCACTAGTATACAAAATACTACTGTAAAAGTTCATAGTGCTTACTTCTTAGCTTTTACTAGAAAGTAGGGTTTTTAAGAGTTGAGGATTCTAGTTGTGGTTCATATACACAATGGAATATTACTCAGCTATTAAAAAGAATGATTTGAGTCAGTTCTAATGAGGTCGAAGGACCTAGAGCCTACTATTACACGGAGGGAAATAAGTCAGAAAGACAAATATCGTATATTAACACCTATATATGGAAGCCAGAAAGGTGGTACTGATGAACCTATCTACAGGGCAGCAGTGGCGACGCAGACACAGAGAACAGACTTTTGGGCACAGTGGAGAGACAAGGTAGGATCATTTTAGAGAGCAGCATTGAAGCATATACATTACCAAATGTTAAGTAGAGGGCCAGTGTGAGTTTGCTATATGACACGGGAACTCAAGGCCAGTGCTCTGCGACAACCTCAAGGGTGGGAGTGGGAGGGAACATACGTATCCCTATGGCTGATTGATGTATGGCAGAAACCATCACAATACTGTAATTCACCCTCCA
>SJYW01042819.1:959268-976158 GCA_006410735.1 Raphicerus campestris
AAAAAAAAAATATGACAAAGTGGCAGCCTTAAAATTCAAACCACTGGGAATGCTCCCTCAGCCAGACTTCACAAATAGTAAAGCTTTAGTCATCTGAGCAAGCAGTTATAATGTATTCCAACTGTTCTTTATAAATTAGTAAGTTTATATTGTAATACCAGATTCATAACTTTTTTAAAGTGAATCTGTTGCAGGATGGGGGACCCCTTCTGAGGCCCAAAACTGGGCTCTTGTCTAACACTCGGAAATGAATTGTCCAAGGAGACACGTGCTGACAAAGCAAGAGATTTTATTGGGAAAGGGCACCTGGGCGGAGAGCAGTAGGGTAAGGGAACCCAGAGTGGCTCACAGTTTTATGGTGATGGGATTAGTTTCTGGGTTGTCTTTAGCCAATCATTCTGACTCAGAGCCCTTCCTGGTGGTGCATGGCTTGTTCAGCCAAGATGGATGCCAGAGAGGAGGATTCTGGGAGGTGGTCAGACATGTGGTGTCTCCTTTTGACCTTTCCCGAACTCTTCTGGTTGGTGGCGGCTTATTAGTTCCATGCTGCTTACCAGGCCCTCCTGTAGAAGAACAACTCATGCAGATGGTTACAGTGATGCCTGGCCAGGGTGGGCAGTGACAGTCTGTGTGCTTCTCCTAACAAATCCATGAGATGTCTAGTTTTGCCTGTTTGTCTGTGAACACATTATACATAAGAGATATCCTACCTGTGGATAATATTATCAAAATTAAATTTTTAAAGAGTGCTTACAAATTAAAGAAACTGGCTATAATGACCTTCAGGTTCACATGAACTAGGAAGCATTCAATGTTAAGCTGATTCAATGTTAAGCTGGTATTAAAATTTAGGTTTATTGATCTAGATAATATAGACATTTCTTTAGAGTCATCAATATTAAGTATAATAATGTATTATACTTAGGTTTGAAAAGTGTTAGTTGCTCAATTGTGTCTATCTCTGTGATCCAATGGATTGTAGCCTGCCAGGCTCCTCTGTCCATGGAATTGAATTCTCTAGGCAAGAATACTGGAGTGGGTTGCCATTCCCTTCTCCAAGGGATGTTCCTGACCCAGGGGTCAAATCCACGTCTCCTATATTAGCAGGTGGTTTCTTTACCATCTGAGCCACCAAGGAAGCCTAGGTTTAACAGAAGTTAAATAAAACCCTATTCTATCTATTGCAAGGAAAATAACTTGGTACTATGAGACTTGAGCTTTTGGGTAAACTCTTTAAAAATATTTTAGAAATGCCTACTTAAAATGATCTTTACAGATATTGGTAACTTACAGTACTAAAGCTGTGCTAATTTAAGTGATGGAAGTTTACTGACTAGCTAATTTCTAAAAAGAAATAAGATACTGAGACAGAAGTTACTAAACAGAAAAACTAAAGGTAGTTAGAACTATTAATGAAAATATTTGGTGCTACCTGAAATGCTCTGTTAGAAAACAAATGTTTTTAGAACGTATTACTCATATTTATGTTCACTAGTATACAAAATACTACTGTAAAAGTTCATAGTGCTTACTTCTTAGCTTTTACTAGAAAGTAGGGTTTTTAAGAGTTGAGGATTCTAGTTGTGGTTCATATACACAATGGAATATTACTCAGCTATTAAAAAGAATGATTTGAGTCAGTTCTAATGAGGTCGAAGGACCTAGAGCCTACTATTACACGGGGGGAAATAAGTCAGAAAGACAAATATCGTATATTAACACCTATATATGGAAGCCAGAAAGGTGGTACTGATGAACCTATCTACAGGGCAGCAGTGGCGACACAGACACAGAGAACAGACTTTTGGGCACAGTGGAGAGACAAGGTAGGATCATTTTAGAGAGCAGCATTGAAGCATATACATTACCAAATGTAAAGTAGAGGGCCAGTGTGAGTTTGCTATATGACACGGGAACTCAAGGCCAGGGCTCTGCGACAACCTCAAGGGTGGGAGTGGGAGGGAACATACGTATCCCTATGGCTGATTGATGTATGGCAGAAACCATCACAATACTGTAATTCACCCTCCAGTTAAAATGTTTTTTAAATAGCTATTGAAAAACCCTAATCACTGACAGTTTACCATGTAGACACCTTATGTGATAATTTCTAGATGGAAGTTACTAATTTGAATTACTCTAGAAAAATAATGCCTGTAGGCATTTTTAGTTTATACCATGGTGATATATACATTTTTAACTAGAATCCCACAGTGCCTAATAGTCATGAATAAATTTATAGATTGTTTTTCAAAACAAAGTTGAGGATTCTAATTTAAACATGCAATTAAAACTACTAGGAATACTATAGAAGCATTTCAGTATTCGGTAGGAAATAGAATGTGTTTTCAGGAAAGAAGGTATGAGGAATGAAATTATATTTTATTGAGGAAATATAATAAGTTGGCTAGTTTTATTTGGAAGAAAAAAATACAAGGGACAGGCTGATATCAATACAAAACCTGAAGAAAGATTATGGAAAAGAACCTGAGAGACAAGTTTCATGCATGGTTAGGATTAAGATTAACTAAATTTTTAACTGAGTAAATGGATCTTGTTAAGTAAACTAATGCAAGACTGGAATCTGATTTCTCTCTGTTAGAAGTGCTCCTCTTTGGTAACAGATGGTATGAGTGTCTGTGCCCTGCAGGAGCGGTAAGAGATTCAGGTTCTATCCCTGTGGGGAGATCCCCTGGAGCAGGGCATGGCAACCCACTCCATTATTCTTGCCTGGAGAATAATCCCATGGACAGAGGAGCCTGGTGGGCTACAGTCCATGGGATTGCAAAGAGTCAGACACAACTGAAGCAACTCTATACACACACACGTGAGCCATATTTGTTTTCTTATTGTATAACTTTGGTTAAATGATAAGTACTGTTTAACAGTAACCTGTGATCCTGTTGCATTTTAAACCTCTTTGATATTTTTATCAAACTCTTAACTAAAGTTCTTTTAGCTTCCAGTTGACTCTGGGATACGTCAAAAGAACATCTCTGAAAGATCTTGGAGAGGAATATTAAACTAAGTTTATTTGGTATGTTAAATTACTTCAGAAGTATTGTCAAGTAACGGAAGATGAACCTTAGGTTATAGTGCATGGATAAATATTAATATATTCCAAATTTTATATGGAATCCCTATCCTCTGATATGTCCTGATATAATGTTAATCATAATTCATTATTATCCTAAAATGTTATATCACAAAAATATCCAAGTTTCCTGCTAATTGCATTGTACTTAACTCTTTAACCATAGTATTTTAAGCTTTGTCCTTTATAGACAATAATTATTTTACACTGATGCTTTTACAAAATGAAGATTTTCAAGAAGACTCATGAAAAGAACTTTTTAAACAAAAATTTCTGATAGCTTTAGATGCCACTGAACTGGGTGACAAGTGACACACCTAATGGAATATCTGATTCCTTCATCCAGATGAACAGGAATTGATTACATAGGACTGAATGGTGACTAGGATTTATAACTATGACTTTTGTCAATGGTACTAGCTGTATTATATCTTTTTTATAATACTGTGTCTATTTTGTGAGATTGTCTTTTACAGCACCCAGTGTATAACCGGGCCTCCAACAGAACTGATGATGGCTAAACATCTTGAGGAAATTGATCATGTTTATGACTCTTATGAAATAATTGTAACAGTGTGATTCTAGGTATGGGAATAGGCAACAAGAAAATCATTTCCTGGATCCTAATAAGACAGAAGGTCCAGAGAACCTTTCATTATCAACAGGGCCTAATCTGGAACTTTGCACCTGGAGTGGCACGTCAACAGGAACTTCCGCCTGATCTGGGATGAGCCTCCCTGTGCCCTGGGATAATAATTGGTCATGAAATGTCTCCCAATATTGGTCAAATTCTGGTTCAAGAGAAGAATCTGAGAAATAGAATATTTCCGGCCATATCAGTAAACAAGGATGTCACAATCATCAGCAACTCCAGTTCTGCAACACAAGCCTGAGAAACTCAGGAAAGACGAGAAGACCTGCCATCTAGCAGCTGGGCTGCAGCCACTCCCTACAGTGAGCCCTAGCCCCAGATGGGAGAGGTACATATCAAAGGAATGATTTCCGTGAGCCCCGAACTTCATGCATCTTCCCATACAGAGCAAAGTGCTAAATTCCTAATCTCGAGATATCTGGTTTTCTTTAATTAACAATCATCTTGTTCTACTTGCCCTTTGTTGAAAAATTCTGTGTAATATAGCTCCCCCTCATCGCCTCCTTGAAGTAGTTCTCTCAGGGTTACTTTAGATGCTCTCTCCTGGGCTTGAAATCCTAAAAATTCCCTCCAAATAAAACATACATAACTCTCAAATTTAAGGTTGTGAATATTTTTTTAAGTCCACACTGTAGTTGAATAATAATTTTTCTTAAACCTACTTTTTTGAATTTTTAAAGTAAATCTCCTGGTGTTCTACGCTGTGGAAACCTGACCCTTCCCTTCCTCACCTGAACAAACATCCCCAGAACATCCTTTTATCCCTCACAGCAGGGACACTGGAAGGTAAAAGTTTCCACCAATTTAAAGGCTTAGATGTTCATTTCTTAGTGACTGAATTATTAACAGAGTACAAGGCACGTTTTCAGGGCTTTAGATGCCTTTCATCAGAGCTCACAACAAGCCCATTTATGAAGAGGAACCACAGTCAAGGAGAGGTTAAGAAACCTTCCCGCAGACCCACACGCAGACCTGCCTTTGATTGGCCACCTCTGTAATGAACACCTAGGACCAGGAAAGTCAGCCATGCCAGCTCAGAGCACCCGGAGTCGGTCTGAGTAACCAGAAGCCCTTTAAGTTCTGGCAGCTAACTTGGGGAAACTCTTGACTCTAAAACATAACACTGTAAAGATGAATACTGGACAGTCATTTCATCTGAACTTGAAAAATTTTGTTATTTACCTTGAAGTGGGTTTCTTTTTTGATGGTGGAGGGAGGGGAGATTTTCCTGGTTTACTTTGCTTGTAGTCATCACTAGATGTTTACTTAGGTCCCACGGGTGGTGGTTTATGCATTCCTTGTGTAAGCCACAGCCAAGGACATTCAGCCCTTTGTTGAAAATGATATCCCAGGGAAATGGCTTTTCCTCACTNTTGCTTGTAGTCATCACTAGACGTTTACTTAGGTCCCACGGGTGGTGGTTTATGCATTCCTTGTGTAAGCCGCAGCCAAGGACATTCAGCCCTTTGTTGAAAATGATATCCCAGGGAAATGGCTTTTCCTCACCATATATACACATATATGAATAGTAATGTATTCACTGTGCTGCCGCAAAGTAAGAATTCCCATGTATCATATCTTACCTACAGCAGTGAGGCTGCAGAGAGAGCTGTACACACAGATGTTGCTGAAATTTTAGGAGGAGTTCAGGGCCTCACAGAGGGGAAGTGGAAGGTTTTCACCATAGTGATGGTTGATGGGTTTTTGAAGAGAGGCAATAAACATTCATTGCCTCATTCGCTCTGTCCCCTAAACTCAAAGAACCTCACAGAGGCCAGAGAGTTTGAAATTGCTATTTTCAAACAGCATTGTTTACAAGTAGCAAGGACGCGAAACAACCTAAATGTCCATCAACAGAGGAATGGAGAAAGATGCGGTGCACACGTACAATGGAAGATTACTCAGCCATAACAAGGAGCAAATGCCATTTGCAGCAACGTGGATGAACCGAAAGACAAATACATATTATCACTTGTATGTGGAATCTTTTTTTTTAAGGGATATAAATGAACTTACAATACAGAAGTAGAGTCATGGATATAGAAAATAAACTTACGGTTACCCGGGGATAAGTGGAGGAGGGATACATTGGGAGAGTGGGACTGACATATACACCAAGTGAAGTCACTCAGTCGTGTCCTGCTCTTTGTGACCCCATGGACTGTAGCCTACCACGCTCTTCCATCCATGGGATTTTCCAGGCAAGAGTACTGGAGTGGGTTGCCATTTCCTTCTGCAGAGGATCTTCCCAACTCAGGGATCGAACCCGGGTCTCCTGCATTGTAGGCAGACGCTTTACCGTCTGAGCCACAAAGGAAGTCCTGACGTATACACACTACCATAGAAAAAACAGATAATAACCTACTGTAGAGCACGGGGAACTCTGCTCAATTCTCTGTAATGACCTATCTGGGAAAAGAATCTAAAGAGTGGATATATGTATAACCGATGTACTTTGCTGTACAGCAGAAACTAACATACTATAAATCAACTATACTCCAATAAAGATTAATTTTTTTAAAAAGGCATAGCAGAAAAGAGTTTTGGTATAAAAATGGATCAAAACAAGTAAGTAAGAAAGCCTGATTCTCTCCAGCTTCCGGTATACTGGGGCACTCGGGGGGACCTGGAGCATTGCTTCTCATTGCTAATGTGTAGCTGAGTCCAGAAGCAAGGAGAGCTAGGGAAGGTGAAAGCTGGGAGCTGCTGCAGGTCTGGCTGCTGCAGGTGGGCGCCTCCTAGTAGCCTATCAGTCACTTCTCAGGTGAGTGAGATTGGGGGTTGGGGTGGACACCAAGAGGAGCAGAGGGGCTGCTGCCGTGGCTGCGGGGGGCACCTGTGACTGTGGAAAGACCTCCACCTGGCCTTGTCTCAGGGCCATTTTCCATTTCTGGAAAATGGCAACTCCATTTTCCAGTTGACGAAGCAGAGACCCAAGACGGGTCAAGTAACCTGTCTTAGGCAGGTTAGCATGGAGCTCAGTTTCCAGAGCCAGAGGCCTCTATGCTCCAGAGCCTCTCTGGGAAGGGGAGCAGTGTCGTCCTCCCCATCTCTCAGGTGAGGAACCAGCTCCGAAAGGCTGAGACACTTGCTCAAGGCCTCACAGCTGGTGAGGGATGTCAGGCCCCCAAATGTCTGCTGCCAGCCCTGCTGAGGGGCTTCATCCTTGCCTCCTGGGCAGCGCCCCACCCCACATACACCTGCCAGCAGCCTACCCGTATGTGACCGAGTGCCTTCAAAACTTCTTAACCTGTCTTCTGCTTGAAACTCTGGAGCTCAGGCAGAGAAAGCACTGGAAATGAGGGGGGAAAGCCATGCCCTCCTGGAGTGAACCTCCAAGGCTGTTCCCTTGAGGCCTGACTTGAGGAAGAGGGGTGTGTGGGTGTGTGACTTTACAACTGTGAAACGCAATCCAGTCACTTTTTTTTTTTTTTACCATTTCTCTTTGTACAGTGCTTCCAGGAATGCCCCTCAGTGTTTAGAGCCACAGAACAAAACAAGAAAAAAAAAACACTGTTGCAGGACCAAATCGTTCAAAAATCAAAAGGAGCACAGACACACGATAGACTGCAGAAGTCCCTCATCATTCTGCCCCTAGAGACAACCACTTCTTTAGAAGTAATTTGAATATTTCCTTATGATTACAAAAGTCACACATATTAAAAGATGCAGCAAAATGAAAGTACGCTTCACTGTTNTAGAGCCACAGAACAAAACAAGGAAAAAAAAACACTGTTGCAGGACCAAATCGTTCAAAAATCAAAAGGAGCACAGACACACGATAGACTGCGGAAGTCCCTCATCATTCTGCCCCTAGAGACAACCACTTCTTTAAAAGTAATTTGAATATTTCCTTATGATTACAAAAGTCACACATATTAAAAGATGCAGCAAAATGAAAGTACGCTTCACTGTTCAGTTTCCTTGGCGGGCACAGGGGCTGAGACCACAGCCACTGATGCAGCTCACCGCCTGGGAGGTTGCCAGGGCCCCCACCCTTGACCCTCTTGCTGTCTGACTCCATAAATTGAAGGGACAAAGGCTGACCTGCAGTCCTTTTGAAACACCAGTCAGGTCACAGGGCTCTGGCCGCCTCTGCCCGTGGCCACGTGGGGTCCCCCCCTCGTCTGCTGTTCCAGGCTGTCTTCCCCCTAAGGCCTTCACATGCCTTCCCCTCAGGTGTCACCACGCCCCTCCTTCCCCCAGTGACAGCCCCCTGACCGTCCAGCGGACCACATGCTGCCATCTGCAGAACACCCCTCCCTCCCATCTCCGGACCCTGCCCTGTCTTATCGCACACAGCACAGGTCACCTGTAGACTCTTATGTGATTTTCCTGTGATCTGATCTTCCTCCAGACCGAAGGGCTCGCATAACTGACTCCTGTGATCACTGATGTATCCAAGAGCACTTGGCATACAGTCGATGTCAATACATGTTTGTTGAAAGAGAGACCGTGGACCCCATCTCTGTAAACAGACCCTTCTCAGCCCAGCTTCGCCAGCCCATCCTGCGTGTGTATGGCTCCGGGCAGTGGCCTCCTCTAAGGTGTGTTCACATCACTCAAGCTCTGGAAAGCTGAAAGCTCAGATATGGACGGGAAAGCCCACAGGTGAGGGCTCTTGTCCCAGAGAAGAAGGCCTTCCCTGGGGCACTGTGACCAGAGGCCCTCCAAAACAAGCCCAGGCATTTGGGAGGCATTCATCTTTGTGGAGCTGAAGGACACACAAAACAGCTTCTAGGCTGCCTTCCCTGAGCTCCAGACTAGGTCAGGATCCTCGTTACTCACAAGCCACCCTATACTTCAAAACAATTCAGCAAAGAATTAACTATGACTTTGCCATATCCTATTTCTCCATTAGACAATAAGCTTCAGAAACCCAGGACTCGGCACATAGTAGGTATTTTGAGGGACAGCTGATGCACGTGCCCATGCAGTGCCCTGCTCCTGCTTTGCTCTGGCTGGGGGACATGCTTACTGCATTTCTGATCCTTCAGGAGACATTCAATGCCCCTCTCCTCCCAGAGTCACCAAACAAATTGAGACATTAATGCCAAACAGAAAGTGTCTTGGTGAAGACACCCCTGTTTCCATGGAATCAGTGTGGTGTGGTAGGAGTAACTTAGGACCTAAAGGAAAGACCTAAACTTTGTTACTTGCAGCTAACAGCATTCATAACCTGCCTAACCAGAACTGTTGTATCAGAATTATCACCCTTAATACGAAGCCTGAAGGTGAATCCAGGAGAATGAAATAATTCAACGATGCCATCAAAAGCCCAGGCTATTGGAGCCCCTCTGCTTTATCACCCATATCACTTCACGGTCACAAGAGGGCTGCTGCTGTCCAAGGCATTACTTCCAGCTTCTGGGAAGAGGGAAAGGGAAGTAGAAGAGCCAATACTCTCCCCTTCCTTTCATCAAGAGACATAACCTCTCTAGAAACCTTCACCATCACCCAGAAGACTCCTACTTACATCTCAAAGGCCAGAATATCAGCTGGCCCCCCTACCCACCCTAGAAAGATGAGAATTCAGATAAAGAGTGGGAAAGCTGAGACAGCAAGGGAGGAGTGAGTCACTAATGGCTATAGAGTTAGCCAGCCAGAAGTATCTGTCAAAACCATGTAAATTATTTTAATAGAACTGTTTCTGTGGGTTTTCTTATAATAAAAGCAATGAATATATATTACTTTAGAAAATAAAGATTTAAAAACATCTCTCCAATCCCATCATACAGAAGTAATCACTGTGTATTCCATTATTGTTAACCTTTGCTATTATCCTTTCAGATCTTTATTTTTTAATGGATGAAATCATACTATGTATTGTTCTGTAATTATCCTTTTCATTGGATATGATGAAAAATCTTACCAAATCATTAAATGATCTTTTCAGAATCATGTCTGTGTGTTCCATTGGCTAGACTACNATCATTTATTTCAGACTGTAGAATATATTATGAGTTCTATAATCTCTAGAGTAGTCACTAGAAATAGTTATAAAATGTATAACTGAAGAATCAATCTAAGAAAGACTAATAATATTTTACTAAATCAAAAGTCAGAAAGAAAACAGTAAAAAAAGAAAATTGTAGGATGGTGGGCATAAATACAACTATATTAGTTACTACATTAAATGCAAATTTATTAAATTTATCAAGTAAAAGACTAAATGGTCTAGGTTAAAAAAGTAACTATTTGCTTATAAGAGATACAATTTATGTGTAAAAACACAGAGTGATTGAAAGAGAAATTTTGAAAAATGACAGCCTGAAACACTGACCAAGAGAAAGTTAGTATTGTTATATTAATAAAAGGCAAAATAAACCTCAGAGTCAGAGCACTAGTGGAGATAAGAGGGCCATATTAAAATATTTTAAAAGTCAATTCAATAAGATGTTACAATATCAAATACCGTGTGTGTGTGCATAAGAACTCAGCCATGTCCAACTCTTTGCTACCCCATAGACTGTAGTTCACCAGGCTCCTCTGTCCATGGAATTTTTCAGGCAAGGCTACTGGAGTGGATATCCATTTCCTTCTCCAGGAGATTTTCTCCATCCAAGGATCAAACTTAATGTCTTCTCCATATCCTGCATCTCTTGCATTACAGGTGGATTCTTTACCTGCTGAGCCATCAAGAAAGACATCAAATAGCATAAACTGATATCACAGAATTAAAAGGTAAAAGAGGAAATTCACAATCATTTAACATGCTTTCTCTGACAACTTACAGAAGATAGCAAAAAAAAAATCAGAAGGTACAGATAATTACATTTAAAAAAACAATTTAATTGAAATTTAGATAATATTTCATCACAAACAGAATATATAAAATACAAATGTAGAAAATTTACCCATATGCTAGACTCAAAAGAAAGCCTCAACATAATCCGAACATTGATGCCGGGAGCTGCCACGGGAGATCCCACCCATGACAGGGTCATGTGGAAGAGAACTGTTAAGTAAGGCTTCAGAGCTCAAGGGGCTCCTAGGCTTTCTCGAGCATCTGTCCCCAAACCAGCATCTGTCTGTTTTACTGTTTCATGACTTTCACCAACTCCTCTGACATTAACAGGGGGCTAACCCTGACCACCTTTCTCTGGAGAAAATCAACTTAGGGCTATAGCTAATAAGTCTCCTGGACATGAGAGGAATATTTCAAATCAAACCCCCTCTGTTAGCATTCTAGCTTGCTTGGCACATATATCCAGACTCTTGCAGCTATGCATACAATTATTTACAGCCTCCCAACTGTGAAAAGCATTCAAAGCCTAAAACATAGAGCCTTTGAAAGAGTTAAAAGTTATTAGAGTAGTGCTAGTGCTGGTGTAGGATTTCATTATTGGGCCAATGCTTGTTGCTAAGTTCCCATATCTCTTATCCACTGTGCACCTGGGAATGCGTTAGTTAACATAGTGAGAATGCAAGAAAAACGTGTAGCCTTGAATTTAACCATATCAGACTTTTGAACTAAGTGGTTCTTTCTTGTAACTTGCTACAGCTTTGCTCTGTGAAAAACGTAACTCTGTTTGGCACTTTCTAAGGCTGACATAGATTAGAAATATAAAGAAAAACACTTTGAGGGAAAATAAGTTTTTTGGTTAAGCAGCTTTTATCAAAAGAGGGTCATACAATGTTCACAGGCCTCCAAGGCCAGAAGACACTGCACACAGCATTATTTGTGGGAAAGGTATGCAGAAAAAATCATGGTTTCGATAAGGGCAAAACTGCTGGAATGTTGGGCTGATTCTGTATGACCTTGCATCTTTCATTTCCCTCTATGTACAAGAAGGTATATAAGTACTGTTCAAAAATAAAGCTATGGATCTTGCTCATCAAAGCAGCTTGATCTCCTTGTGTCAATCATTTTCCTCCTCTTACTCTCTCTTTCAGGCTAGTTCCCATCTGGAGTACAGAGATCCGCCGTGTCTACTTATTTGCCTGGGTTTCTAAGACCTGACCGGGAAGGCCTCTGTGCCTTCACTCCCTCGGGAGACCGGAAGGCACCTGTGGCCTCACGTAGACGGTGCAAGTCTCTTGTCTTGAGACTTTATTGATTTTCTGTATAAACCAAGGAACATCAGCCTCTTTTCTTCTCTCCTCTATTTTCTTATCTACAACATTCTTATCTGTCTCTCCCTCTCTAAATCAATCGCNTGCCTGCAAGCCAAGGAACATGGCCTCAGAAAAAAACAGATTGGCCATTACTTTGATCCTGGACTTCGAGCCTCCAAAACCAATTAAAAAAAAAAAAAAAGCAATTTCTGTTGTTTAAGACACCCAGTCATATTTTATGACAGCAGTGTGACGTGACTACTTAAGATGTCCCAGTAAATATGAGGATCACTGCTTCCCCTGCATCCTGAGCTGCAAGACTTGGATATCCCCAAGCTGGAGGCAAGTTCTTCCCACAAGCCCTGGGTACTCAGTGTGGCAGCTGGTGTGGACACCTGCCCGGTACCTGGGCTTCCTCGGGCTCCCTGGGGCTGGGACAGACAGCTACCTGCAGGCTGACCACAGCCTTTCTGCAGCTATAGGCCTGAGGCTCTACCTGCTACCCTGGCGTCACCGGACCCCTGTGCAGGCCACAGGCTCCAGCAAGTGCAGGGGAAAGCCAGTGCCACCGTGAGGACTGGGAGTCAAACCCGTCCCGTGTGGGGACCTGAGTGGGAAGCAAGTCCAAAAGGGAGGGGGTGTATGTATGTGGATGGCTGGCCCTCTGCTCTACGGTAGAAACCAACAACATTGGAAAGCAACTATACTGCAGTAAAAGTTAATTTTTAAAAATTGTCCAAACATTCTGCACAGCTCCTCAAGAGTCCTCCCCTCAATGCCTGTTTCCTGTGATTCCCCTCTCTATTAAACTATTCTTCTCAGCATCTGCCTAAGGCACATGGGGAAGAGAGCTGTGTTTTGAACACAAGACAGACCCATGTGTGCACAGCCTTCCCACAGGATCCAGCGGCCACAGGGGATTGACTCCAGGACCCCCTGCCCCCGCCAGATACCAAAATCCAAGGATGCTCAAATCCCATATATAAAATCATATCAGCATATAATCTAGGCATATCCTCCCATCTCCTTTAAATCAGATTACTTATTATACCGAATCAATGTAAATGCTATGTAAATAGTTGTAAATACAATGTAAATGGTATGTAAGAGTTGCCAGGGTGCACAGCAAATTCCAATTTTGCTTTTTTGGAACTTTCTGCAATTCTTTCCCCCCAAATATTTTTGATAGGATGTAGAACCGGCAGATACAGAGGGCCGGCTGTACCTACACCATCCTGGAAACAGCCTTTGCGGGCAACGAGCAGGCACCGCGGCTGCAGAGCTCACGTCCCTCAGGGGATGATGGCAGCTGGAGCCAGCGGCTGCTGCCGCACAACAGAGAAGCAGGAATGTTCAAGCCAGATAGAGACAGGTTCAAATCCCAGTTCTGCCAGTCACTAGCAGGGCAGCCTCGGGTAAGCAACTTGCTAGGCTAGGGGAACCACTGCCTAAACATCCGCCCTGGCCAGGCCCAATAGTAATGATGTGCGTAAGTTACCTTACAACAGGAAGTCCTGGCAAGGAATGCAGAACTAACGAATTACCACCTACCACAAGAATTCGGGAAAGGTCAAAAGGAGAGAGACCACAATCCGTGTGTCCTGCCATCCTCCCAGAACCTTCCTTGATGGAATCCATCCTCAGCAGAGTGATGTGTGCACCACCAGGAAAGACTCTGAGTTGGAATGATTGACCAGAGACAATGCGGAAACTAATCTTATTTCCATAAAACCTGAGCCCGTGAGCCACGTGACAGAGCAGTTCTGGGTTTCCTTCCCCTACTGCTCTTCTCCCACACCCACCCAAGTGTCCCTTCCCAAAAAGTCTCTTCCTTTGTCATCACATGTGTCCCCTTGGATAATTCTTTTCTGAGCGTGAGACAAGAGTTCAACCTCGGGCTCTAGAATGAGTTCCCCTTTTGCTCTCCATCAGTGGAAATGACACCGACTTCCCAGGATCAGTGGGGGACCTGAGAACAGCGAATAGAGAAAGTATCTGACTTGTGTGCTTGGCAGAAGGCGGCCGCCCTTTCTTCCCTATACAGCCATGAAGCTGTGAGGCTGTGAGCTCCCTTCAAGAAACAACCTGCCATTCAGCTGCCAGGACTGCAGTGAGCTGACAGCCTCCAGACACAGAGCCCTCAGATGTACCCCAGTCTCGGAACAAAGGTCATGCCCTTCCCGGCCACTTCCTGCCAACGCAGAGCTCCTCAGAGGGGAAGTCTTTGCTCAGGAGTGCCCCAGTGACCTGGCTGAGATACCATCAGACCTGCTTGGCAGCTGGAGGTTCTTCCTGCCCAACCCACTCCCCCATTCCCTGCCCTCAAAACAATCCTCTCTCACTCCTATTTTGGTCTCAGTTGAGTCCTCTGTGAAAATGAGACTAAGATAGTCTTTCCATACTACTCGTACTCCTGATTAGATCTCCTGCACGAAATAACAGAAAGGTTTTCACAGGGCTTCATCTGAGAGCCTCTAGGATATTAATCCCACTGGGATCCCTTCAAGGGAATTAGAATCTGTGAGGTCTCTTCCCATGGCAAGCATAGACAGATTCTTGTTAATTCCATAGGAAAAGGAATAAGAATTTATCGAAATGCTATGGATCATAGAAAAAGCAAGGGAATTCAAAAAAAAAATCTACTTTTGCTTCATTGTGCTAAACTCTTTTACTGTGTGGATCACAACAAATTGTGGAAAATTCTTAAAGAAATGATAATTCCAGACCAATAGTGTCACCTTGCATATTTAATTTCTGTGCAGAGTACATCATGCAAAATGCCAGGCTGAATGAATCACAAGCTGGAATCAAGATTGCCAGGAGAAACATCAAAAACCTCAGATATGCAGATGAAACTACCCTAAAGACAGAAAGCAAAGAATAACTAAAGAGCCTGTTCATGATAGTGAAAGAGGAGAGTGAAAAAGCTAACTTAAAACTCAACATTCAGAAACTAAAATCATGACATCTGGTGCCATCACTTCATTGCAGATAGATGGAGAAAAAGTGGAACTTTATTTTATTGACAGACTTTACTTTCTTGGGCTCCAAAATCACTGTGGATGGTGACTGCAGCCATGAAATTAAAAGACACTTGCTCCTTGGAAGAAAAGTGTGCAAACCTAGACAACATATTAGAAAGCAAAGACATCACTTTGCCAACAAAGCTACCCCATGGACTGGGGTTTTTCCAGTAGTCATGTATGGATGTGAGAGTTGGCCCATAAAGAAGGCTGAACATCGAAGAATTGATGCTTTAAAACTGTGGCACCAGATAAGACTCTGAAGAGTCCCTTAAGACAGCAAGGAGATCAAACCAATGGATCCTAAAGAAAATCGACCCTAAATATTCATTGGAAAGACTGGTGCTGAAAGTTGAAGTTCCAGTACTGTGGCCACCTGATGCAAAAAGTTGACTCATTAGAAAAGACCCTGATGCTGGGAAAGATTGAGGGCAGGAGAAGGGGATGACAGAGGATGAGATGGTTGGATGGCATCACCAACTCAATGGACATGAGTTTAAGCAAACTCTGGGAGATAGTGAAGGACAGGGAAGCCTGGCGTGCCACAGTCCATGGGGTTGCAAAGAATCGAACATGACTTATCAACTGAACAACAATGGGATACCCAGAGAATTTTAGTGCCCCAAGATCTCATAGTCTCCTAGAATTAGAAAACTCTGTTTTCTTCAAGACACTACTGTTGACATCAATAAACTCCAGTCAAATTTTGTCCTTGTCACATCCCACTCAGGAGTCAGATTCCAAGGAGAAGATATCTAATTGGTCCAGGAGGTGGTGGGGCAACTTCCAGAAGCAACTTGTCTTCCACTGATGGAGAGACCCACCAACTCTGCATCCAAAGCAAGACCAAGGTGCCTGTCACTTGAAGGTGAATGGATCTGCCAGATGGTTGTTAGTTTCAATGGAACCTAACAGAAGGCAAAATGCCTGCCTTGTCCCAATTCATTACAAGAGCTCAAAGCAATGCACCTCCAATGCATTTCTACCTGTTTGCTCTTGCCTAAACCACCATCCATTACTCCCCTCAATGTTTGAGTTTCTTAGGTTCAGTATCACTGTGTCTAATCTTAACATTTGTTAATTCCCCAAAAGATCAGATATGGGAGTCAAGAAGGATATACTCAAACTTTTCCAAAACCACTCATTTGGGATTTAATAGGCTGCCTCCTGAGGCTTCCCAGATGGCTCGGCAGTAAAGAATCCACCTACCAAAGCAAGAGACACAAGTTTGATCCCTGGGTTGGGAAGATCCCCTGGAAAAGGAAATGGCAACCCACTCTTGCCAGGACAATCCCAAGGACAAAGGAACCTGGTGAGCTATAGTCCATGGTGTCAGAAAAGAGTGGGACACAACTTAGTGACTAAACCACAACAACAAAACAACCCTTCCTCCACTCTCCAGTGTGATGGAGGAGAGTCAGCCCTGCCCTGAAAACACCAGTTTCACCAACTGGCTCTCTGGAATTTTGGCAACCTTTCAAAGGTCCGTTTTTTATTAACATCTTTACTTTTACATTCCTTTCGCTTTTCAGTTGAAGCTCCTTAGCCCAACTCTAAAGCACTTTGGATAGTTGGGGAAATTCATGGACAGGCCAACAGACAGCTCAGCCAGGAGGCCCAGGACAGGTGACCTGCTGCCCTGCGCGGATCCTCTAGGCAAGGATTCACCTCTAAATGCTGCAGGCTACTGCCCGCCGATGCCTGCGACTGTGCCTGATGACTTTGCTGGCGTTTTGTTTTTATTCTGATTTCTCACAGGTAAAGCTGGGAACACAGAGTTATGGACCCTGGGAGGAGCACTCNCGGATCCTCTAGGCAAGGATTCACCTCTAAATGCTGCAGGCTACTGCCCGCCGATGCCTGCGACTGTGCCTGATGACTTTGCTGGCGTTTTGTTTTTATTCTGATTTCTCACAGGTAAAGCTGGGAACACAGAGTTATGGACCCTGGGAGGAGCACTCATTCAAGCACCCAAGGAGTTTGTGAGATAAATCCACCAGTTTCTTTGCCCCGTGGGGGGATAACATGGCTTCCAAACAGTGGAAACAGTGTCAGACTTTATT
>SJYW01042824.1:0-18483 GCA_006410735.1 Raphicerus campestris
ACTGAGGACTTGGTGCCACTGGGGAGGAATCCCCAGATGTGCCTCGCCCCTCCCACAGAGACTGGCCTATCCTGGGGCCACAGGGGTGGACCCCTGTTGTCCCCATCGTAACTGGACACTACCGCAACTCGAGAAAAACCAGAAGATTCACACTTTCAGGCAGAGTGAGGCCCTTGTCCACTGCGGCGTCCCTGGGGAAATCACCCGTTCCCTGTTGGACCTCGAAATGATCTTTCACACCTTTGCTGTGACCCAACAAGTTCTCCGCACCACAAGTACACACTGGAGAGGACCGCTGAGGGTCCCACCGCAAATCAACAGAAGCTCCATTTCCCTATGCTCAGCACCAGATGAGGGGCCTTTTCTCTGCTTCATCTGGAAAGTGTGCTCAGCTCACCCTTCGCATCCCAAGAGGAGGCACTCACACTAGGAGAGTCCACAGAAGCCTCAGGGGTCGGGTCACATTTCGGCAAGACCCCCAAATGCCTAGTCCACCCCAGATGAATCTGACTGTCCTGCACTGCCTCGACTGACCCCGAGGCTTGACCTCGGCACACTGGCACGTGTGATAGCCCTGGGGTACCTCGAGGTCAATCCACTGATCCCTGTATCCACTCGACAGGGACCCGGACACTGTTGCTCTAGTTGGGGAGGAAAGCGGATGTGCACGACTTGAGGCGAGATGAGGCCTGAGTCTCCTGTGGGTGCTTCAGCATAACCCCATGACTAATGTCAGCATGGGCGAGGCAAGCACAGGATCCAGCCTCAGCACCAAATGAGGACTGAGGATCTGGCAACGTCTGGGGAGGAATCTCCAGAAGTACCTCCCCACTCGCATGGAAACTGGCCTCCCCTGAGGCCACAGGGGCAGGACCCTAGGTCCCCATCATAATTTGAGAGGACCCCGCCACAAATAGAAAAAACTAGAAGCTTCTCCCCTGCAGGAAGTGTGAGTCCCTTGTCCGCTGCAGCATCTCGGGGGAAATCACCCCTTCCTACTTGAACCTCCAAAGGCTCCTTCATACCCTTGTTGTGACCTAGGAAGTTACTCGTCCCTAACGTCCCCACTCGTGAGGAACCCCGAGGGTCCTGCCGCGACTCAAGAGGAGCCCTGTTTTCCTCTGCTGAGCTCCAGATGAGGGGCCCTTTCCCTGCTCTATTGGGAAAGGGTTTCCAGCGCTCCCCTCGCATCCCAAGACATGCCCTCACATCAGGAGTGTCTGGAGGAGCCTCAGGTATCTGACCACCACTCCCCAAGATCCCCAAATGCCTCGTCCACTCCAGATGAACCTGACTTCCCTGCACTCTCTTGACTGTCACCCCGAGGCTCGACTCATGATACTCTGGCATTTGAGACAGCCCTGGAATACCTCAATTCCAAGCCACAAATCCCTGTGTCCTCTTTATGGGGAGCCAGACACTGCCGCTGCAGTTGGGGAAGAAAGAGGCCGTGCAAGTTTCCCGGCGAGAGGATGCTTGACTCCCCTGTGGGGGCTCCAGAATAACCTCAAGACCTATGAAAGCATGAGCTAGGAAAACTCAGGCCCACACCTCAGCACCAGACAAGAAGTGAGGACCCAGAGACAAGTGGGGAGGAATCCCCAGAGATGCCTCACAACTCGCACTGAGAATGGCCTCTCCTGAGGATACACGGGTGGTTCCCTGTTTTCCCCATTGTAACTGAAGAGGACCCTGCCACAACTGGAGAAAAACCTGAAGCTTCTCCCCTGCAGGCGTGGTGTGGCTCTTGTTCACGGCGGCATCTCAGGTGAATTCATCCCATCTTTCGTGGACCTCGAAAGGCTCCTTCACACCCTGGCTGTGACCCAAGAAGTTCCCCGCCCCACCCGTCCCCGCTCGAGAGGAAATCGGAGATTCCCGCCGAAATTCAAATGGAGACCCGTTTTCCCCTGCTGAGCTCCAGATGACGGGCCCTTTCCCTGCTCTGTCAGGAAAGGTTTGTCAGGGTTCCCTTCACATCCCAAGAGGAGGTGCTCACACCTCCATAGTCGGGAGGAGACTCACAAGTTAGACCACCATTCCCCAAGACCCCCAAATGCCTCATTCAATCCACATGAACCTGACTGCACTGCATTGTCTCGACTGTGAACCCGAGGCTCGACACCAGCACAATGGCATGTGTGATAGCCGTGGGGTACCTCGAAGGCAAGCCACAGATCCATGTGTCTGCTCAAAGATGTGCTGGAAACTTCTGCTACAGATGGGGAGGAAAGAGGCCGTGCATGTCTCCAGGCGAGACGAGGCCTGACTCCCCTGTGGGAACTCCAGGGGAACCCCAAGACCTAGGTCAGCATGGGCGAGGCAAGCTCAAGCTGTGGCCTCAGCATCAGACGAGGCCTGGGGACCTGGTGACAAGTGCAGAGAAATACCCAGTGGCAACTCGCACAGAGACTGGCCCCTCCTGAGCCCACAGGGGCGGGTCCCTGGGTTCCCCGTCATAACTCGAGAGGACACCGGGGCAGCTTGAGAAAAACCAGAAGCTTCTCCCTTTCAGGCGGAGTGAGACACTTGTCCAATGCGGCATCCCAGTGGAAATCACCCATTGCCTCTTGGACCTCGAAATTCTCCTTCACACCCTTGCTGTGACCCAAGAAGTTTCCCGCTCCACCCGTCCCCATTCCAGAGGACCGCAGAGGGTCCAGCCGCTACTCAAGAGGAGCTCCATTTTCCCTTGCTCAGCTCCAGATGAGGGGCCCTTTCCCTGCTCCATCGGGAAAGGGTACCTGGCTCTCCCCTCGCATCCCAAGAGGAGGCCCTCACACCAGGCGAGTCCAGAGGAGGCTCAGGAAATGAGTCACATTACACCAAGACCCCCAAATGCCTGGTCCACGCCAGATGAACCTGACTGTCCTTCACTGCCTCGAGTGTCACCCCAAGGCTCGACTCTGGCACACTGGCATGTGTGATAGCCCTGAAGTACCTCGAGGGCAAGCCACTGATCCATGAATCCGCTCGACAGTGACCCGGACACTGTTGTTCTAGTTGGGGAGAAAAGCGGATGTGCACATATCGAGGTGAGAGGAGGCCTGAGTCTCCTGTGGGGGCTTCAGCAGAACCCCAAGACTAATGTCAGCATGGGCGAGGCAAGCACAGGCTCCGGCCTCAGCACCAAATGAGGACTGAGGACCAAAGGCTCCTTGATACCCTTGTTGTGACCTAGGAAGTTACTCGCCCCAAACGTCCCCACTCGTGAGGAACCCCGAGGGTCCTGCTGTGACTCGAGAGGAGACCCGTTTTCCTCTGCTGAGCTCCAGATGAGGGGCCGTTTCCCTGCCCTATCAGGAAAGGGTTTCCAGCGCTCCCCTCACATCCCAAGAGGTGGCCTCACATCAGGAGTGTTGGGAGGAGCCTCAGATATTCAATCACCACTCCCTAAGATCCCCAAATGCCTCATCCACTCCAGATGAACCTGACTGCCCTGCACTCTCTTGACTGTCACCCCGAGGCTCGACTCATGATACTCTGGCATGTGAGACAGCCATGGAACACCTCGATTCCAAGCCACAAATCCCTGTGTCCTCTTTATGGGGAGCCGGACACTGCCGCTACAGTTGGGGAAGAAAGAGGCCGTGCAAGTTTCCCAGCGAGAGGAGGCCTGACTCCCCTGTGGGGGCTCCAGGGGAACCCCAAGACCTATGAAAGCATGGGCGAGGCAAGCACAGGCTCTGGCCTCAGCACCAGACGAGAAATGAGGACCCAGCGACGTCTGCGGAGGAATCCCCAGAGGTGCTTCTCTATTCGCATGGAGTCTGGCCTCTCCTGAGGCTACAGTGTCGGGTTCTGGGGTCCCATTGTAACTCGAGAGGACACCACCACAACTTGAGAAAAACCAGAAGCTTCTCCCCTACAGGGAGGGTGAGTCCCTTGTCTGCTGCAGCATCTCAGGCGAAATCAGCCTTTCCCTTTTGGACCACGAAAGGCTTCTTCAGGCCCTTGCTGTGAGCAAAGAAGTTCCCGCCCCACCCGTTCCCACTCAAGAGGAACCCTGAGGGTCCCGCCAAGACTCAAGAAAAGCCCCATTTTCCCCTGCTGAGCTCCAGATGAGGTGCCCTTTAAGTGCTCCATCGGGAAAGGTTTTGGGATGTTCCCCTCGCATTCCAAGAGGAGGTGCTCACATCTGGATAGAAGGGAGGAGTCTCACAGGTTGGGCCACCATTCCCCAAGACCNACCGGGGCAGCTTGAGAAAAACCAGAAGCTTCTCCCTTTCAGGCGGAGTGAGACACTTGTCCAATGCGGCATCCCAGTGGAAATCACCCATTGCCTCTTGGACCTCGAAATTCTCCTTCACACCCTTGCTGTGACCCAAGAAGTTTCCCGCTCCACCCGTCCCCATTCCAGAGGACCGCAGAGGGTCCAGCCGCTACTCAAGAGGAGCTCCATTTTCCCTTGCTCAGCTCCAGATGAGGGGCCCTTTCCCTGCTCCATCGGGAAAGGGTACCTGGCTCTCCCCTCGCATCCCAAGAGGAGGCCCTCACACCAGGCGAGTCCAGAGGAGGCTCAGGAAATGAGTCACATTACACCAAGACCCCCAAATGCCTGGTCCACGCCAGATGAACCTGACTGTCCTTCACTGCCTCGAGTGTCACCCCAAGGCTCGACTCTGGCACACTGGCATGTGTGATAGCCCTGAAGTACCTCGAGGGCAAGCCACTGATCCATGAATCCGCTCGACAGTGACCCGGACACTGTTGTTCTAGTTGGGGAGAAAAGCGGATGTGCACATATCGAGGTGAGAGGAGGCCTGAGTCTCCTGTGGGGGCTTCAGCAGAACCCCAAGACTAATGTCAGCATGGGCGAGGCAAGCACAGGCTCCGGCCTCAGCACCAAATGAGGACTGAGGACCAAAGGCTCCTTGATACCCTTGTTGTGACCTAGGAAGTTACTCGCCCCAAACGTCCCCACTCGTGAGGAACCCCGAGGGTCCTGCTGTGACTCGAGAGGAGACCCGTTTTCCTCTGCTGAGCTCCAGATGAGGGGCCGTTTCCCTGCCCTATCAGGAAAGGGTTTCCAGCGCTCCCCTCACATCCCAAGAGGTGGCCTCACATCAGGAGTGTTGGGAGGAGCCTCAGATATTCAATCACCACTCCCTAAGATCCCCAAATGCCTCATCCACTCCAGATGAACCTGACTGCCCTGCACTCTCTTGACTGTCACCCCGAGGCTCGACTCATGATACTCTGGCATGTGAGACAGCCATGGAACACCTCGATTCCAAGCCACAAATCCCTGTGTCCTCTTTATGGGGAGCCGGACACTGCCGCTACAGTTGGGGAAGAAAGAGGCCGTGCAAGTTTCCCAGCGAGAGGAGGCCTGACTCCCCTGTGGGGGCTCCAGGGGAACCCCAAGACCTATGAAAGCATGGGCGAGGCAAGCACAGGCTCTGGCCTCAGCACCAGACGAGAAATGAGGACCCAGCGACGTCTGCGGAGGAATCCCCAGAGGTGCTTCTCTATTCGCATGGAGTCTGGCCTCTCCTGAGGCTACAGTGTCGGGTTCTGGGGTCCCATTGTAACTCGAGAGGACACCACCACAACTTGAGAAAAACCAGAAGCTTCTCCCCTACAGGGAGGGTGAGTCCCTTGTCTGCTGCAGCATCTCAGGCGAAATCAGCCTTTCCCTTTTGGACCACGAAAGGCTTCTTCAGGCCCTTGCTGTGAGCAAAGAAGTTCCCGCCCCACCCGTTCCCACTCAAGAGGAACCCTGAGGGTCCCGCCAAGACTCAAGAAAAGCCCCATTTTCCCCTGCTGAGCTCCAGATGAGGTGCCCTTTAAGTGCTCCATCGGGAAAGGTTTTGGGATGTTCCCCTCGCATTCCAAGAGGAGGTGCTCACATCTGGATAGAAGGGAGGAGTCTCACAGGTTGGGCCACCATTCCCCAAGACCCCAAAATGCCTCGTCCACTCCAGATGAACCTGACTGCCCTGCACGTCCTCAACTTTGAACCCGAGGCTTGACTCCGGCACACTGGCACGTGTGACAGCCCTGGGGTACCTTGAGAGAAAGACACAGATCCCTTTCTCTGCTCGAAGGTGTGGTGGATACTTCTGCTGCAGATGGGAGGAAAGCGGCCGTGCACGTCTCCAGGCGAGATGAGGCCTGACTCTCCTGTGGGAGCTCCAGGTGAACCCCAAGACGTGGCTCAACATGGGCGAGGCAAGCTCAGGCTGCGGCCGCAGCATCAGACAAGGCCTGCAGACCTGGCGACGACTGGGGAGGAATACCCAGTGGCAACTTGCATGGAGACTGGCCTCTCCTGAGGCCACAAGGGCGGGTCCCTGGGGTCCCCTTCATAATTCGAGAGTACCCAGCCGCATCTGTAGAAAAACCAGAAGTTTCTCCTTTTCAGATGGAGTGAGGCCCTTGTCCACTGTGGCGTCCCAGTGGTAATCACCCGTTCCCTCTTTGACCTGGAAATGCTCCTTCACACCCTTGCTGTGATCCAAGAAGGTCCCCGCCGCACCCATCCCCACTCAAGAGGACCACCGAGGGTACCACCATGATTCAAGACGAGCTCCATTTCCCCATGCTCAGCTCAAGATGTGGGGCCCTTTCCCAGCTCTGTCCAGAAAGGTTTTGTGGTGTTCCCCTCGCATCCCAAGAGGAGGTGCTAACACCTAGATAGTCGGGAGGAGTTTCACAGTTTGGGCCACCATTCCTCAAGACCCCTAAATGCCTCGTCCACTCCAGAAGAACCTGACTGCCCTGCACTGCCTCGACTGTCACCCCGAGACTGGACTCCGGCACACTGGCACGTGTGACAGCCCTGGGATACCTCGAGGGCAAGCAACATATCCCTGTGTCCACTCGAAGGGGTGCTGGACACTTCTGTTGCAGATGGGGAGGAAAGCAGCCGTGCACATCTCCGGGCGAGATGAGGCCTGACTCCCCTGTCCAGGCTGCAGGGGAAGCCCAAGAACTAGGTCAGCATGGGCGGGGCAAGTTCAGGCTGCAGCCTCAGCATCAAACGAGGCCTGGGGACCTGGTGACGACTCGGGAAGAATACACAGTGGCAACTCTCACAGAGACTGTCCTCACCTGAGGCCACAGGGGCAGGTCCCTGAGTCCTCGTCATAACTCGAGAGGTCCAAGCCGCAGCTCAAGAAAAACCAGAAGCTTCTCCCTTGCAGGCAGATTGAGGCCCTTGTCCACTGCGGCATCCCGGCGGAAATCACCCTTTCCCTCTTGGAACTCGAAATGCTCCTTCACACTCTTGCTGTGACCAAAGAAGTTCCCCGCCCCACCCGTCCCACTAGAGAGGACTACCAAGGGTCCTGCCGTGACTCAAGAGGAGCTCCATTTTTGCATGCTCAGCTCCAGATGAGGGGCCTGCTCCATTGGGAAAGGATTCCCGGATCTCCCCTCGCATCCCAAGAGGAGGTCCTCACACCAGGAGAGTCCAGAGGAGCCTCAGTCTGGTCACCTTTCTCCAAGAACCCAAAATCTTCTTCCATACCAGATGAACCTGACTGCCCTGCACTGCCTCGACTTCCTACCAGAGACTCAACTGCCGACACCGTGGCACGTTTGATAGCCCTGGGCTACCTCCAGTGCAATCCACAGATCCCTTTGTCCGCTCGAAGGAGAGCCGGACACAGCTGCTACACCCTGAAGTAAAGCGGCCCTGTACGTCTATGGGCAAGACAAGGCCTGAAATCCCTGAGGGAGTTCCAGGGGAACCCCAAGACCTACGTCAGCATGGCGAGGAAAGCTCAGGCCCCAGCCTCAGCACTAGCGAGGACTGAGGACCTGGCAATGACTGTGGAGGAATCCCCAGAGGAGCCTCGCACACGCACAGAGACTGGCCTCTCCACAGGGCACAGAGGCGAGCCCCTGGGGTCCCAGTTATAACTCGAGATGAAACCGGGGCAACTCAAGGAAAAAGAGAAGCTTCTCCCCTGCAGGTGGTGTGAGACCCTTGTCCGCGACGGTGTCTCAGGGTAATTCAGCCCATCCCTCTTCGACACTGAAAGGCTACTTTACACGCTTGATGTGAACCAAGAAGTTTGCAGGCTCACACGTCCCCACTCGAGAGGAACCCCGAGGGTCCCGACAAGAATCAAGAAGAGCACCGTTTTTCCCTGCTGAGCTCTAGATGAGGGGCCCTTTCTCTGCTCCATTGGGAAAGGTTTTGCCATGTTCCTCTCGCATCCGAAGAAGAGGTGCTCGCACCTGCAAAGTCGGGAGGAGTCTCACAAGTTGGGCCACCATTCCCCAAGACGCCCAAATGCCTCATCCACTTCAGGTGAACCTGACTGCCCTGCACTGCCTGGACTGTAAACCCGAGGCTCGACTCCGGCACACTGGCACGTGTGACAGCCCTGGGGAACCTCGAGCCCAAGACATAGATACCTGTAACAGCTCCACAGGGACCCAAACACTGTTACTGCAGTTAGGGAAAAAAGCGGCCGTGCACATCTGCAGTCAAGAGGAGGCCTGACTCCCCTTTGAGGGCTCCAGGGGAAGTTCAAGGCAAATGTCAGCATGGGCGAGGCAATCTCAGGCTCCAGCCTCAGCACCAGAAGGATACTGAGGACTTGGAGCCACTGGGGAGGAATCCCCAGATGTGCTTCGGGCCTTGCACGGAGACTGGCCTATCCTGGGGCTACAGGGGTGGGTCCCTGGGGTCCCCATCATAACTCGAGAGGACCCCGCCACAACTCGAGAAAAATGGTGGACCTCAAAAGACTCCTTCACACCCTTGCTGTGAGCCAAGAAGTTTTCCGCCCCACCGGTCCCCACTTGAGAGAAACCCCAAGGGTCCCGCCAAGACTCAAGAGGAGCTCCATTTTCCCATGCTCAGCTTCAGATGAGGGGCCCTTTGCTTGCTCCATTGGGAAAGGTTTCCTGGCTCCGCCCTCGCACCCAAAGAGGAGACACTCACATCAGGCGAGACCAGAGAAGCCTCAGGCGTTGGGTCACATTTCCGCAAGATCCCCCAATGCCTAGTCCACTCCAGATGTACCTGACTGTCCTGCACTGCCTCAATTGTCACCCCGAGGCTCGACTCCGGCACACTGGCAAGTGTGATAGCCCTGGGGTACCTCAAGGTCAGGCCACTGTTCCCTGTATCCACTCGAAAGGGAAGCGGACACTGTTGCTGCAGTTGGGGAGAAAAGCGACCGTGCACATCCTTAGCCGGGATGAGACCTGACCCCCTATGGGGGCTCCAGTAAAAACCCAAGCCTTATGTCAGCATGGGCAAGGCAAGCACAGGCTCCGGCCTCACCACCAGACGAGGACTGAGGACCCGGCGATGTCTCGGGAGGAATTCCCACTGGTGCCTCGCAACTCGCATGGAGACTGGCCTCTACTTAGGCCACAGTGGCAGGTCCCTGGGGTCCCATTCTTAACTCGAGAGGACCCCACTTCAACTCAAGAAAAACCATAAGCTTCTCCCATGCAGGGAGGGTGAGTCCCTTGTACGCTGCAGCATCTCGGGGAATCACCACTTCCCTCTTGGACCTCGATAGGCTCCTTCATACCCTTGTTGTGACTTACGAAGTTCCCCACCCCAACCGTCCCCACTCGAGAGGAACCCCGAGGGTTATGTCAAAAATCAAGAGGAGCCCTGTTTTCCCCTGCTGAGCTCCAGATGAGGGACTCTTCCCTGCTCCATTTCCGGTGCTCCCCTCGCATCCCAAGAGGTGGCCTCACATCAGGAGAGTCAGGAGGAGCCTCAGGTGACCACTACCACTCCCCAAGATCCACAAATGCCTCCTCCAATCCAGATGAACATGACTGCCCTGCACTGTCTCCACTGTCACTCCGAGGCTCGACTCACAACACACTGGCACGTGAGACAGCCCTGGAGTACCTTGATGGCAAGTCACAGATACCTGTGTCCATTTTACGGGGAGCCGGACACTGCCACTGCAGCTGGGGAAGAAAGAGACCATGCAAGTCTCCAGGCGAGAAGAGGCCTGGCTCCCCTGTGGGGGCTCCAGAGTAACCTCAAGACCTATAAAAACATGAGCGAGGAAATCTCAGGCTCCGACCTCAGCACCAGACGGGGACTGAGGACCTGGCCATGATTGGGGAGGAATCCCCAGAGGCCCCTCGCAACTCGCACTGAGAATGGCTTCTCTTGAGGATACAGGGGCGGGTCCCTGGGGTCCCTGTCGTAACTCGAGAGGACCCCGCCGCAACTCGAGGAAAACCAGAAACTTCTCCCCTGCAGGTGTAGTGTGGCCCTTGTCCACAATGGCATCACAGGCGAATTCACCCCGTCCCTAGTGGACCTCGAAAGGCTCCTTCACACCCTAGCTGTGACCCAAGAAGTACCCCGCCCCACCTGTCCCCACTCGAGAGGAACCCCAAGGGTCCCGCCAAGACTCAAGAGGAGCCCCGTTTTCCCTTGCTAATTTCTAGATGACGGGCAGTTTTCCTGCTCCGACGGGAAAGGTTTTGCATTGTTCCCCTCGCATCTCAAGAGGAGGTGCTCGCACCTGGAAAGTNGGGTACCACCATGATTCAAGACGAGCTCCATTTCCCCATGCTCAGCTCAAGATGTGGGGCCCTTTCCCAGCTCTGTCCAGAAAGGTTTTGTGGTGTTCCCCTCGCATCCCAAGAGGAGGTGCTAACACCTAGATAGTCGGGAGGAGTTTCACAGTTTGGGCCACCATTCCTCAAGACCCCTAAATGCCTCGTCCACTCCAGAAGAACCTGACTGCCCTGCACTGCCTCGACTGTCACCCCGAGACTGGACTCCGGCACACTGGCACGTGTGACAGCCCTGGGATACCTCGAGGGCAAGCAACATATCCCTGTGTCCACTCGAAGGGGTGCTGGACACTTCTGTTGCAGATGGGGAGGAAAGCAGCCGTGCACATCTCCGGGCGAGATGAGGCCTGACTCCCCTGTCCAGGCTGCAGGGGAAGCCCAAGAACTAGGTCAGCATGGGCGGGGCAAGTTCAGGCTGCAGCCTCAGCATCAAACGAGGCCTGGGGACCTGGTGACGACTCGGGAAGAATACACAGTGGCAACTCTCACAGAGACTGTCCTCACCTGAGGCCACAGGGGCAGGTCCCTGAGTCCTCGTCATAACTCGAGAGGTCCAAGCCGCAGCTCAAGAAAAACCAGAAGCTTCTCCCTTGCAGGCAGATTGAGGCCCTTGTCCACTGCGGCATCCCGGCGGAAATCACCCTTTCCCTCTTGGAACTCGAAATGCTCCTTCACACTCTTGCTGTGACCAAAGAAGTTCCCCGCCCCACCCGTCCCACTAGAGAGGACTACCAAGGGTCCTGCCGTGACTCAAGAGGAGCTCCATTTTTGCATGCTCAGCTCCAGATGAGGGGCCTGCTCCATTGGGAAAGGATTCCCGGATCTCCCCTCGCATCCCAAGAGGAGGTCCTCACACCAGGAGAGTCCAGAGGAGCCTCAGTCTGGTCACCTTTCTCCAAGAACCCAAAATCTTCTTCCATACCAGATGAACCTGACTGCCCTGCACTGCCTCGACTTCCTACCAGAGACTCAACTGCCGACACCGTGGCACGTTTGATAGCCCTGGGCTACCTCCAGTGCAATCCACAGATCCCTTTGTCCGCTCGAAGGAGAGCCGGACACAGCTGCTACACCCTGAAGTAAAGCGGCCCTGTACGTCTATGGGCAAGACAAGGCCTGAAATCCCTGAGGGAGTTCCAGGGGAACCCCAAGACCTACGTCAGCATGGCGAGGAAAGCTCAGGCCCCAGCCTCAGCACTAGCGAGGACTGAGGACCTGGCAATGACTGTGGAGGAATCCCCAGAGGAGCCTCGCACACGCACAGAGACTGGCCTCTCCACAGGGCACAGAGGCGAGCCCCTGGGGTCCCAGTTATAACTCGAGATGAAACCGGGGCAACTCAAGGAAAAAGAGAAGCTTCTCCCCTGCAGGTGGTGTGAGACCCTTGTCCGCGACGGTGTCTCAGGGTAATTCAGCCCATCCCTCTTCGACACTGAAAGGCTACTTTACACGCTTGATGTGAACCAAGAAGTTTGCAGGCTCACACGTCCCCACTCGAGAGGAACCCCGAGGGTCCCGACAAGAATCAAGAAGAGCACCGTTTTTCCCTGCTGAGCTCTAGATGAGGGGCCCTTTCTCTGCTCCATTGGGAAAGGTTTTGCCATGTTCCTCTCGCATCCGAAGAAGAGGTGCTCGCACCTGCAAAGTCGGGAGGAGTCTCACAAGTTGGGCCACCATTCCCCAAGACGCCCAAATGCCTCATCCACTTCAGGTGAACCTGACTGCCCTGCACTGCCTGGACTGTAAACCCGAGGCTCGACTCCGGCACACTGGCACGTGTGACAGCCCTGGGGAACCTCGAGCCCAAGACATAGATACCTGTAACAGCTCCACAGGGACCCAAACACTGTTACTGCAGTTAGGGAAAAAAGCGGCCGTGCACATCTGCAGTCAAGAGGAGGCCTGACTCCCCTTTGAGGGCTCCAGGGGAAGTTCAAGGCAAATGTCAGCATGGGCGAGGCAATCTCAGGCTCCAGCCTCAGCACCAGAAGGATACTGAGGACTTGGAGCCACTGGGGAGGAATCCCCAGATGTGCTTCGGGCCTTGCACGGAGACTGGCCTATCCTGGGGCTACAGGGGTGGGTCCCTGGGGTCCCCATCATAACTCGAGAGGACCCCGCCACAACTCGAGAAAAATGGTGGACCTCAAAAGACTCCTTCACACCCTTGCTGTGAGCCAAGAAGTTTTCCGCCCCACCGGTCCCCACTTGAGAGAAACCCCAAGGGTCCCGCCAAGACTCAAGAGGAGCTCCATTTTCCCATGCTCAGCTTCAGATGAGGGGCCCTTTGCTTGCTCCATTGGGAAAGGTTTCCTGGCTCCGCCCTCGCACCCAAAGAGGAGACACTCACATCAGGCGAGACCAGAGAAGCCTCAGGCGTTGGGTCACATTTCCGCAAGATCCCCCAATGCCTAGTCCACTCCAGATGTACCTGACTGTCCTGCACTGCCTCAATTGTCACCCCGAGGCTCGACTCCGGCACACTGGCAAGTGTGATAGCCCTGGGGTACCTCAAGGTCAGGCCACTGTTCCCTGTATCCACTCGAAAGGGAAGCGGACACTGTTGCTGCAGTTGGGGAGAAAAGCGACCGTGCACATCCTTAGCCGGGATGAGACCTGACCCCCTATGGGGGCTCCAGTAAAAACCCAAGCCTTATGTCAGCATGGGCAAGGCAAGCACAGGCTCCGGCCTCACCACCAGACGAGGACTGAGGACCCGGCGATGTCTCGGGAGGAATTCCCACTGGTGCCTCGCAACTCGCATGGAGACTGGCCTCTACTTAGGCCACAGTGGCAGGTCCCTGGGGTCCCATTCTTAACTCGAGAGGACCCCACTTCAACTCAAGAAAAACCATAAGCTTCTCCCATGCAGGGAGGGTGAGTCCCTTGTACGCTGCAGCATCTCGGGGAATCACCACTTCCCTCTTGGACCTCGATAGGCTCCTTCATACCCTTGTTGTGACTTACGAAGTTCCCCACCCCAACCGTCCCCACTCGAGAGGAACCCCGAGGGTTATGTCAAAAATCAAGAGGAGCCCTGTTTTCCCCTGCTGAGCTCCAGATGAGGGACTCTTCCCTGCTCCATTTCCGGTGCTCCCCTCGCATCCCAAGAGGTGGCCTCACATCAGGAGAGTCAGGAGGAGCCTCAGGTGACCACTACCACTCCCCAAGATCCACAAATGCCTCCTCCAATCCAGATGAACATGACTGCCCTGCACTGTCTCCACTGTCACTCCGAGGCTCGACTCACAACACACTGGCACGTGAGACAGCCCTGGAGTACCTTGATGGCAAGTCACAGATACCTGTGTCCATTTTACGGGGAGCCGGACACTGCCACTGCAGCTGGGGAAGAAAGAGACCATGCAAGTCTCCAGGCGAGAAGAGGCCTGGCTCCCCTGTGGGGGCTCCAGAGTAACCTCAAGACCTATAAAAACATGAGCGAGGAAATCTCAGGCTCCGACCTCAGCACCAGACGGGGACTGAGGACCTGGCCATGATTGGGGAGGAATCCCCAGAGGCCCCTCGCAACTCGCACTGAGAATGGCTTCTCTTGAGGATACAGGGGCGGGTCCCTGGGGTCCCTGTCGTAACTCGAGAGGACCCCGCCGCAACTCGAGGAAAACCAGAAACTTCTCCCCTGCAGGTGTAGTGTGGCCCTTGTCCACAATGGCATCACAGGCGAATTCACCCCGTCCCTAGTGGACCTCGAAAGGCTCCTTCACACCCTAGCTGTGACCCAAGAAGTACCCCGCCCCACCTGTCCCCACTCGAGAGGAACCCCAAGGGTCCCGCCAAGACTCAAGAGGAGCCCCGTTTTCCCTTGCTAATTTCTAGATGACGGGCAGTTTTCCTGCTCCGACGGGAAAGGTTTTGCATTGTTCCCCTCGCATCTCAAGAGGAGGTGCTCGCACCTGGAAAGTCGGAACGAGTCTCACAGTTTGGGACACCATTCCCCAAGACACCCAAATGCCTCATCCACTTCATATGAACCTGACTGCCCTGCACTGCCTCGACTGTCATCCCGAGGCTCGACTCTGGCACATTGGCCCGTGTGATAACCCTGGGGTACCACGAGGTCAAGCCACTGATCCCTGTATCTGCTCCACAGGGACCCAAATACTGTTGCTGCAGATGGGGAGGAAAGTGGCTGTGCATGTCCCCAGGCGAGACGAGGCCTGAATCCCCTATGGGGTCTCCAGAGTAACCCCAAGACTTATGTCAGCATGGGCGAGGCAAGTACAGGCTCCCCCCTCAGCATCAGACGTGGACTGAAGACCCGGCGACCTCTCAGGAGGAATCACCACAGGGGCCTCACAACTCGCATGGAGACTGGCCTCTCCTGAGGCCGCAGGTGCGGGTCCCTGGTGTCCCCATCGTAACTCGAGAGGACCCTGCCACAACTTGAGAAAAACCAGAAGCTTCTCCCCTGCAGGGACGATGAGTCCCTTGTACGCTGCAGCATCTCGGTGGAAATCACCCCTTCACTCTTGGACTTCGAATGTCTCCTTCATACCCTTGTTGTGACCTAGCAAGTTCCCCACCCCAACCGTCCCCAATCGAGAGGAACCCCGAGGGACCCGCCGCAACTCAAGAGGAGACCCGTTTTCCCCTGCTGAGCTCCAGATGATGGGCCCTTTCCCTGCTCCATCTGGAAAGGTTTCCCGGTGCTCCCCTCACATCCCAAGTGGTGGCCTCGTATCAGGAGAGTCGGGAAGAGTCTCAGGTGTCGGACCACCATTCCCCAAGATCCCCAAAAGCCTCGTCCAGTCCAGATGAACATTACTGCCCTGCATTGTCTCGACTGTCACCCCAAGGCTCGACTCCCAACACACTGGCAAGTGAGACAGCCCTGGAGTACCTCGATAGCAACCCACAGATCCCTGTGTCCGCTTTACAGGGAGCCGGACACTGATGCTGCAGTTGGGGAAGAAAGAGGCCGTGCACGTCTCCAGGAGAGAAGACGCCTGACTCCCCTGTGGGGGCTCCAGAGTAACCTCAAGACCTATGGAAACATAAGCGTGGAAATCTCAGGATCCGACCTCAGCACCAGCGAGGACTGAGGACCCTGCGATGACTGGGGAGGAAACCCCAGATGCACCTCACAACTCGCACTGAGAATGGCCTCTCTGAGGATACAGGAGCTGGTCCCTGGGGCCCCCGTCGTAACTCGAGAGGATCCCACTGCAACTTGAGAAAAACCGGAAGCTTCTCCCCTGCAGGCGTGGTGTGGCCCTTGTCTGCCATGGCATCTCAGGGGAATTCACCTGGTCTCTCATGGGCCTCGAAAGGCTCCTTCACACACATGCTGTGACCCAAGAAGTTCCCCGCCCCACCCATCCCCACTCGAGAGGAACCCCAAGGGTCACACCAAGACTAAAGAGGAGCCCTCTTTTCCCCTGCTGAACTCCAGATCAGGGGTGCTATCCCTGCTCCGTTGGGAAAGGTTTCGCAATAATTCCCTCGCGTCCCAAGAGGAGGTGCTCTCACCTGGAAAGTCAAAACGGGTCTCACATGTTGGGCCACCATTCGCCAAGACCCCCAAATGCCTCATCCAATTCAGATGAACCTGACTGCCCTGCACTGCCTCGACTATAACCCCGCTTGACTCTGGCACACTGGCACGTGTGACAGCCCTAGGGTACCTCTAGAGCAAGCCATAGATCCCTGTATCTGCTCAACAAAGTTCTGGATACTGTTACTGCAGGTGCGAAGGAAAGCAGCCGTGCATGTCTCCAGTCGAGACGAGGCCTGACTCCCCTCTGTGGGCTCCAGGGGAAGCCCAATACAAATGTCATTATGGGCGAGTCAATCTCTGGCTGCAGCCTCAGCACCAGAAGGAGACTGAGGACTTGGCGCCACTGGGGAGGAATCCCCAGATGTGCCTCGGCCCTCGCACGGAGACTGGCCTATCCAGGGGCCACAGGAGTGGATCCCTGTGGTCCCCGCCTCAACTCGAGGAAAACCAGAAGCTTCAAACTTGCAGGCGGATTGAGGCCCTTGTCAACTGCGGTGTCCCGGGGAAATCAGCTGTTCCCTCTTGGACCTCGAAATACTCTTTCACACCCTTCCTATGACCCAAGAAGTTCCCTGACGCAGACGTCTTCACACGAGAGGACCGCTGAGGGTCCCCCTGCAACTCAAGAGGAGCTCCATTTTCCCATGCTCAGCTCCAGATGAGAAGCCCGTTCCCTGCTCTATTGGGAAAGGGTTCCAAGCTCTCCCCTAGCATCCCAAGAGGAGGCACTCACACCAGGCTAGTCCAGAGAAGCCTCAGGCGTCAGGTCACAATTCCGCAAGACCCCCAAATGCCCATTTCACTCCAGATGAATCTGACTCTCCTGCATTGCCTCGACTGTCATCCCGAGGCTCGACTCCGGCACACTGTCCCATGTGATAACCCTGGGGTACCTCGAGGTCCAGCCACTGATCCTTGTATCATCTCGACAGGGACTTGGACACTGTTGCTGCAGTTGGGGACGAAAGCAGCTCCAGATGAGGGTCCCTTTCCCTGCTCTGTCAGGAAAGTTTTCGCAGTGTTTCCCTCACATGTAAAGAGGAGGTGCTCGCACCTGGAGAGTCGGGAGGAGACTCACTGTTCAGGCCACCATTCCCCAAGACCCCAAATGCCTCGTCCACACCAGGTGATCCTGAATGCCCTGCACTGCCTTGACTGTCACCCCGAGGCTCGACTCCGGCACACTGGCACATGTGATATCCCTGGGGTACCTCGAGTGCAAGACACTGATCCCTGTATCCGCTCGACAAGGACCCGGACACTGTTGCTGCATTTGGTGAGGAAAGCGTCTGTGCACATCTCCAGTCAAGACGAGGCCTGACTCCNACCTGGTCTCTCATGGGCCTCGAAAGGCTCCTTCACACACATGCTGTGACCCAAGAAGTTCCCCGCCCCACCCATCCCCACTCGAGAGGAACCCCAAGGGTCACACCAAGACTAAAGAGGAGCCCTCTTTTCCCCTGCTGAACTCCAGATCAGGGGTGCTATCCCTGCTCCGTTGGGAAAGGTTTCGCAATAATTCCCTCGCGTCCCAAGAGGAGGTGCTCTCACCTGGAAAGTCAAAACGGGTCTCACATGTTGGGCCACCATTCGCCAAGACCCCCAAATGCCTCATCCAATTCAGATGAACCTGACTGCCCTGCACTGCCTCGACTATAACCCCGCTTGACTCTGGCACACTGGCACGTGTGACAGCCCTAGGGTACCTCTAGAGCAAGCCATAGATCCCTGTATCTGCTCAACAAAGTTCTGGATACTGTTACTGCAGGTGCGAAGGAAAGCAGCCGTGCATGTCTCCAGTCGAGACGAGGCCTGACTCCCCTCTGTGGGCTCCAGGGGAAGCCCAATACAAATGTCATTATGGGCGAGTCAATCTCTGGCTGCAGCCTCAGCACCAGAAGGAGACTGAGGACTTGGCGCCACTGGGGAGGAATCCCCAGATGTGCCTCGGCCCTCGCACGGAGACTGGCCTATCCAGGGGCCACAGGAGTGGATCCCTGTGGTCCCCGCCTCAACTCGAGGAAAACCAGAAGCTTCAAACTTGCAGGCGGATTGAGGCCCTTGTCAACTGCGGTGTCCCGGGGAAATCAGCTGTTCCCTCTTGGACCTCGAAATACTCTTTCACACCCTTCCTATGACCCAAGAAGTTCCCTGACGCAGACGTCTTCACACGAGAGGACCGCTGAGGGTCCCCCTGCAACTCAAGAGGAGCTCCATTTTCCCATGCTCAGCTCCAGATGAGAAGCCCGTTCCCTGCTCTATTGGGAAAGGGTTCCAAGCTCTCCCCTAGCATCCCAAGAGGAGGCACTCACACCAGGCTAGTCCAGAGAAGCCTCAGGCGTCAGGTCACAATTCCGCAAGACCCCCAAATGCCCATTTCACTCCAGATGAATCTGACTCTCCTGCATTGCCTCGACTGTCATCCCGAGGCTCGACTCCGGCAC
>SJYW01042825.1:0-25748 GCA_006410735.1 Raphicerus campestris
GTGACTGAACTGAACTGATATACATATAATGAAATATTAATCAACCATAAAAATGAGTGAAATAATGTCATTTGTAACAATAAGGATAGGCCTAGAGATTAGATGATTGAGATAGAGTAGAAGAAATAATCATTTGATATCACTGATATGTGGAATCTAAGAAATGATACAAATAAAATGGAAAAAGACTTTCAGATATAGAGAAAACACTTATGGGTTACAAAGTGAGGAATTAATAGATACACACTATGGTATATAAAATCTGTCTCTTATACACATCTAGNAAGATAGAGTAGAAGAAATAATCATTTGATATCACTGATATGTGGAATCTAAGAAATGATACAAATAAAATGGAAAAAGACTTTCAGATATAGAGAAAACACTTATGGGTTACAAAGTGAGGAATTAATAGATGCACACTATGGTATATAAAATAGATAAACAAGGACCTACTGTATAGAACAGGGAACTATACTGAGTATTTTGTAATAATGTATAATGATAAAAAATTTGAAAAATATTTTTAGAAATATATATATACACACATATACATGTCTTTATATACATCAGTTCATTTCAGTTCATTTGCTCAGTCATGTAGATATATATTTATATATATGTAATATATATTATTGTATCAGTCAGTTCAGTTTCTCAGTCATGTACAACACTTCACAACCCCATGGACTGCAGGACGAGAGGCTTCCCTGTCCATTACCGACTGCCAGAGCTTACTCAAACTCATGTCCATCAAGTCAGTGATGCCATCCAACAATCTCATCCTCTATATATTGTGTATATATATATATATGNATGTACAACACTTCACAACCCCATGGACTGCAGGACGAGAGGCTTCCCTGTCCATCACCGACTGCCAGAGCTTACTCAAACTCATGTCCATCAAGTCAGTGATGCCATCCAACAATCTCATCCTCTATATATTGTGTATATATATATATATGTGTGTGTGTGTGTGTGTGTGTGTGTGTGTTTGTGTGTGTGTATAGGGACTTGAATGTCCCTATATATCCACTGGTGCCCCAATGGATAAGACTCTGCACTCTTAATGCAGGGGTTCTGGGTTCAACCCCTGGTCAGGAAACTAGATCCCACATGCCACAATAAGACCTGGCTCTGTCTAAATAAATAATATATATATCTGAGTCAATGGAAGTTTGTAAATCAGCTGTATGTCAAAAATTTTGAAAAAAGAGACCCAGATGTGGAGTTATGAATCAAATTTATGGTAACACAAGCACTAATTAGTTCTTCTTTAAATATATTATTTTCAATATTAGTCTTCAGTTTCTATGCATCATGGAGAAACCAAAAGTACAGTTATCAGTCACTGCATAATAATAATAGCTTTTATGATTGCTCAATTATTTACCTTTATTGAGATATGTATTTATCCTACAGTTTTTAATTACCATATCAGTTCAGTTCAGTCACGCAGTCATTTGTGACCCCATGAACTGCAGCACGGTAGGCCTCCATGTCCATCACAAACCCCCGGAGTCCACCCAAACCCACGTCCATCGAGTTGGTGATGTCATCCAACCATCTCATCCTCTGTCATCCCCTTCTCCTCCTGCCTTCAATCTTTTCCAGCATCAGGGTCTTTTCAAATGAGTCAACTTTTCTCATCAGGTGACCAAAGTATTGGAGTTTCAGCTTGAACATCAGTCTTTCCAATGAACACCCAGGACTGGTTTCCTTTTGGGTGGACTGGTTGGATCTCCTTTAGTCCAAGGGACTCTCAAGAGTCTCCTCCAAAACCACAGTTCAAAAGCATCAATTCTTTGGCACTCAGATTTCTTTATAATCCAACTCTCACATCCATACATGACCACAGGAAAAACCACAGCCTTGACTAGACGGACCTTAGTCGGCAAAGTAATGTCTCTGCTTTATAATATGCCATCTAGGTTGGTCATAACCTTCCTTCCAAGGAGTAAGCATCTTTTAATTTCATGGCTGCAATCACCATCTGTAGTGATTTGGAAGACCCCCAAAATAAAGTCTGATACTGTTTCCACTGTTTCCCCATCTATTTACCATGAAGTGATGGGACCAGATTCCATGATCTTTGCTTTCTGAATGTTGAGCTTTAAGCCAACATTTTCACTCTCTTCTTTCACTTTTCATCAAGAAGCTTTTCATTTCCTCTTCACTTTCTGTGATAAGGGTGGTGTCATCTGCATATCTGAGGTTTTATTAATAAAAAATGAAGTGAAAGTGTTAGCCACTCAGTTTTGTCTAACTCTTTGCAACCCCATAGACTGTAGCCCACCAAGATCCTCTGTCCATGGGATTTCCCAAGCAAGAATACTGTAGTGGCTTGCCATTTTTCTTCTCCAGGGGATTTTCCCAACCCAGGGATTGAACCCAGGTCTCCCACATGGCTGGCAGATTCTTTACCATCTGAGCCACCAGGGAAGTCCAATAAAAATAGTAAATGTATTAATTCATATGATTAAAAATCTTGGTACTAACAATGCATCCAAAAGTTAACAATATATTATAACCTCTCTTTAAGTAAAGTTCACAACAACAGAAAGATATATAACAACTTTGTTTTATCAGAACAATCTGGAACCCTATTCCTCTGATTAAGGAAAGTTCAAATGATTACACAGTTGTTAACTTGTTCTAGTGAAATTTGGCCTCAACTACAAAGCATGTTCACACTTTCACACTCTTCACTGTCACCTCTAAGGTGCCTCTGAAAAAATGACTATAGCAGTGGTCTTCTGAAAGATAGTGCTACCTATTAGGAGTTCAGCTTATATGTCTTTTTTACTTGTATACAAATGGAAGGTTTTGTCACATTGACATCTGTTAAAACATTTTACTCCTATTACTTTGTTTAAAAATTAGGACAAGTGAAAAACCAAAAAAACAAAAAAGATAATGATACAAATTAGTATATGTGTTGAAAGTGCTGAGTCTTGACTCTATTTAATATTTATTTGACTAAAGTTGATATACCGTATATTCAAATACAAGGAAACAAAAGACTTTTTGCCTGAATCCAAAAATGTCTTGGGTGACAGATGCTTAGGCATTTAAAAGGAAAGTTCCTAGCAGTGAATTGACATACCCAGTTATGTGATGAATAGCACTCTGTCAGGTTTTCCTGTGGAAATTGACATGAACTGAGGAAAATGACAACTCTTTTGAGATCTCTGAATTGTGCCTGTTATTCAACAGATTTTTTAAAATGTCTAATAGTTATGCCTTCTAACTATTAGAAGCATAAGGGTCTTACCTCCTCATCACCCTTTAGAGTAGAGATATTTTACCTACTCACTGATGCAGAACACTTGATCCTTATCAGTTTCTTAGAGAAGAGTTTTGAATTGCTCAGAATCCTACACAAGGGTTGATGTCCATGTCATACAATGTAGAATGATGATTGGGTTTTAACTATTTTAAGACTAGCTCCTGACTGGTCATAACTTCAGACTTGGAAGGATTGAATATAACAGTAAAAAATATTTTTAAAAAAGTCTTATTCTGAGTGGCTCTGCCTACTGACTGTTCAGTTTATTACATCTACTATGGATGTGGAAGGTGGACTGTGAAGAAGGCTGAGAACTGAAGAATTGATGCTTTTAGACTGTGGTGTTGGAGAAGACTCTTAAGAGTCCCTTGGACTGCAAGGAGATCCAACTAGTCCATTCTGAAGGAGATCAGCCCTGGGATTTCTCTGGAAGGAATGATGCTAAAGCTGAAACTCCAGTACTTTGGCCGCCTCATGCAAAGAGTTGACTCACTGGAAAAGACTCTGATGCTGGGAGGGATTGGGGGCAGGAGGAGAAGGGGACGACAGAGGATGAGGTGACTGGATGGCATCACTGACTCGATGGACGTGAGTCTGAATGAATTCCAGGTGTTGGTGATGGACAAGGAGGCCTGGCGTGCTGTGATTCATGGGGTCACAAAAAGTCAGACATGACTGAACGACTGAACTGAACTGAACTGAACTGAATATCTGCCAAAATCTACTTTCAGTTCTAAGTTTTCTAATTGTGATTTTCTTTTCCCTAATCAGGATCTAAACCCATCTTGAGGCGGCACTGCTGATTGACTCATTTTATTTCCTACCACTTTTCAGTACACTGACAAAAAGTATCACTAGAACTATACAAAAAAGATCTTCCACCCAGATAATCACGATGGTGTGATCACCCACCTAGAGCCAGACATTTGGGAATGTGAAGTCAAGTGGGCCTTAGGAAGCATCACTACGAACAAAGCTAGTGGAGGTGATGGTTTTCCACTTGAGCTATTTCAAGTCCTAAAAGATGATGACATAAAAGTACTGCACTCAATATGCCAGAAACTTTGGAAAACTCAGCAGTGGCCACAGGACTGGAAAAGGTCAGTTTTCATTCCAGTACCAAAGAAAGACAATGAAAAACAATGCTCAAACTACCAAACAATTGCACTCATCTCACATGCTAGTAAAGTAATGCTCAAAATTCTCCAAGCCAAACTTCAGCAATAAGTGACCTGTGAACTTCCAGATGTTCAAGCTAGCTTTAGAAAAGGCAGAGGAAGCAGAAATCAAATTGCCAACATCCACTGGATCATGGAAAAAACAAGAGAGTTCCAGAAAAACATCTATTTCTGCTTTATTGACTATGCCAAAGCCTTTGACTGTGTGGATCACAATAAACTGTGGAAAATTCTGAGAGAGATGGGAATACCAGACCACTTGACCTGCCTCTTGAGAAACCTGTATGCAGGTCATGAAGTAAGAGTTAGAACTGGACATGGAACAACAGACTGGTTCCAAATAGGAAAAGGAGTACTTCAAGGCTGTATATTGTCACCTTGCTTATTTAAATTATATGCAGGGTACATCATGAGAAATGCTGGGCTGGAAGAAACACAAGCTGGAATCAAGATTGCCAGGAGAAATATCAATAACCTCAGATATGCAGATGATGCCACCCTTATGGCAGAAAATGAAGAACTAAAGAGCCTTTTGATGAAAGTGAAAGAGAAGAGTGAAAAAGTTAGCTTAAAGCTCAACATTCAGAAAACGAAGATAATGGCATCTGGTCCCATCACTTCATGGTGAATACTTAGGGAAACAGTGGAAANCTGAAGAATTGATGCTTTTAGACTGTGGTGTTGGAGAAGACTCTTAAGAGTCCCTTGGACTGCAAGGAGATCCAACTAGTCCATTCTGAAGGAGATCAGCCCTGGGATTTCTCTGGAAGGAATGATGCTAAAGCTGAAACTCCAGTACTTTGGCCGCCTCATGCAAAGAGTTGACTCACTGGAAAAGACTCTGATGCTGGGAGGGATTGGGGGCAGGAGGAGAAGGGGACGACAGAGGATGAGGTGACTGGATGGCATCACTGACTCGATGGACGTGAGTCTGAATGAATTCCAGGTGTTGGTGATGGACAAGGAGGCCTGGCGTGCTGTGATTCATGGGGTCACAAAAAGTCAGACATGACTGAACGACTGAACTGAACTGAACTGAACTGAACTGAACTGAATATCTGCCAAAATCTACTTTCAGTTCTAAGTTTTCTAATTGTGATTTTCTTTTCCCTAATCAGGATCTAAACCCATCTTGAGGCGGCACTGCTGATTGACTCATTTTATTTCCTACCACTTTTCAGTACACTGACAAAAAGTATCACTAGAACTATACAAAAAAGATCTTCCACCCAGATAATCACGATGGTGTGATCACCCACCTAGAGCCAGACATTTGGGAATGTGAAGTCAAGTGGGCCTTAGGAAGCATCACTACGAACAAAGCTAGTGGAGGTGATGGTTTTCCACTTGAGCTATTTCAAGTCCTAAAAGATGATGACATAAAAGTACTGCACTCAATATGCCAGAAACTTTGGAAAACTCAGCAGTGGCCACAGGACTGGAAAAGGTCAGTTTTCATTCCAGTACCAAAGAAAGACAATGAAAAACAATGCTCAAACTACCAAACAATTGCACTCATCTCACATGCTAGTAAAGTAATGCTCAAAATTCTCCAAGCCAAACTTCAGCAATAAGTGACCTGTGAACTTCCAGATGTTCAAGCTAGCTTTAGAAAAGGCAGAGGAAGCAGAAATCAAATTGCCAACATCCACTGGATCATGGAAAAAACAAGAGAGTTCCAGAAAAACATCTATTTCTGCTTTATTGACTATGCCAAAGCCTTTGACTGTGTGGATCACAATAAACTGTGGAAAATTCTGAGAGAGATGGGAATACCAGACCACTTGACCTGCCTCTTGAGAAACCTGTATGCAGGTCATGAAGTAAGAGTTAGAACTGGACATGGAACAACAGACTGGTTCCAAATAGGAAAAGGAGTACTTCAAGGCTGTATATTGTCACCTTGCTTATTTAAATTATATGCAGGGTACATCATGAGAAATGCTGGGCTGGAAGAAACACAAGCTGGAATCAAGATTGCTGGGAGAAATATCAATAACCTCAGATATGCAGATGATGCCACCCTTATGGCAGAAAATGAAGAACTAAAGAGCCTTTTGATGAAAGTGAAAGAGAAGAGTGAAAAAGTTAGCTTAAAGCTCAACATTCAGAAAACGAAGATAATGGCATCTGGTCCCATCACTTCATGGTGAATACTTAGGGAAACAGTGGAAATAGTGGCTGACTTTATTTTTCTGGGCTCCAAAATCACTGCAGATGGTGATTGCAGCCATGAAATCAGAAGACACTTACTCCCTGTCAAAAAAGTTATGACCAACCTAGACAGCATATTAAAAAGCAGAGACATTACTTTGTCAACAAAGGTCCATCTAGTCAAGGCTACGGTTTTTCCAGTAGTCATGTACGGATGTGAGAGTTGGACTATAAAGAAAGCTGAGTGTCAGAGAATTGATGCTTTTGAACTGTGGTGTTGGAGAAGACTCTTGAGAGTCCCTTGGACTGTGAGGAGATCCAGCCAGTCCATCCTAAAGGAGATCAGTCCTGGGTATTGATTGGAAGGACTGATGTTGAAGCTGAAACTCCAATATTTTGGCCACCTGATGTGAAGAGTTGACACATTTGAAAAGACCGTGATGCTGTGAAAGATTGAGGGCAGGAGGAAAAAGGGACAACAGAGGATGAAATAGCTGGATGGCATCACCAACTCGATTGACATGGGTTTGGGTGGACTCTGGGGGTTGGTGATGGACGAGGAGGTCTGCCGTGCTGCAGTTCATGAGGTCACAAAGAGTCAGAAATGACTGAGTGACTAAATTGAACTGAACTGAACTGTGAAATCATAGTTTTCTAGATATGAGACATTTATTTGCCTCTAAAATGTTAGTAACAATCACACAAATTACTCAAAGAAAGAAAAAACCATTAATGGCATTATAATTGAAATATATTTTTCCAAACACCCTCATAATGAAGTATTTGCAAGAATTCTTAAAATGCATTTCTTTTTTTAGACAGTGAGTCTTATGATATCTCTTAATACAAAACAACGATGTCTTTCAAGATCACAAATGAGTAAATACGTTTGAATGAAGGCTAACAAGAAAAACTGCAATTATTCAACATTTTGCTGACTTTACTAGAGGGTAATTTTATATTCTTTGTTATAGGTAATCACTTTAAGTTTCAACAATTTTCCATAACTGTCTTTCATCTGAACATTTTACACTTTTGAGTAGCATTACATTAAAAATTATATTGCCTAATAAATACACTGATCTGTTTTGCAATTAGTCATTTTTTTTCTATTATGATAGATTTTAAATTTCTTTCTTTCTACCCTTTGCCATGGCATTGATTATGCAACTGATCTGATCTGAAGCCCAAAGAAACTTTCAAACCCATGAGTGACATGTATATCATTATAAGCTCCTAAGATAAGGGAACTTCTTGCTCTTTGGTATTATCAAAGAAATGTCCAATAGAGTTATCAGTAACAGAAATTTATGTTCAACTATATAGATTACCAAAGGTAAGACTGACACACTTTTTAACGTAAATCCACATCATCAAAGTTTAATAAAAGGCCATCTAGATTTGGTACAGTGAGGGGAAACAGATATCTGGCCATCCAGATTTGGTTTGAGCAAAAGGAAAACACAGAAATCATTAATTTTGCAAGACTCCTAGTTATTTGCAACTACATTTCATTTTACAATTTGTCCTTCATACCACAATTAAATATAATCAGAGGAACTAAGATGGACCTCTCTTGTACTAGCTGTTTTAGAACAACCTCTCTCATCTAAGAATAGTGATAGGCAGTTCCCAATTATCATAACTGAATTTTCACCCTAGCTAATTCTTTAGAAATATATATTTGACCTAGACTGGGCCAAAATTTTAAATTTGGAAGAAATATCCATGTAACTAGCAGTAGAACATATCACATATGATTGATTGGTGAGCCTTTCTTTTATTTCAATTTATCAAGACTCTCATCATCTTTTTATAAAGCTCTGCATCCTCTACCCTTTACTACTTTTCAAATCCAGTTGGGGAAAGATTCTAATACATTCTTGCAAAATAATATAGCAGGTTTTGTCAAAAAGATTTTTTTTTTTTTTGACAAGTGCAACTGGGATTAGTTCCTTACAGATTAGTTCTTACAATGAATGTGGTCTGAGAGACTATGTTCTCATTTATATCACTTATAAGCTGTATTGCTTTTTATACTGCAGAACTCCAGTATGTCCAGGGAAATTAATCCTCATTAATAAAATATTCTATATTTCATTTTTTTATCCTATCACTTAAAAGGGAAACATAATACAAAAACTGTCACATATATCTCTGTTATTAATATCAAGGAATCAAATCCAGGTTGGTTATTTCAATATTATTTGGCCACAATAAACAACACATTTTATATTTTCATTTTTCCATGGCAAAGAATGTCACTGTTCCTCATGCTGACATATACATACACTCAGGCAGTTAAACTATAACCAGTCTTCTATTTGGCTCCAGGTAAAGGAATTAACATCTTGTAGGGAAGCTAATTAGATCCAATTATTATTCAGCTGACCTAATTTAACATTCAATGTCTGGGAAGAAGTCATCTGAATTAACTGAATAGAGATTTAACTACTATATATATATGAGTTCCATGGATAATTTATTCCTAATGAAACTCATTTGGAGAAGAGGAATGTACTGATTGAGACAAAACAAAACAAAACAAAAAACAGGGAGATGATCTAATGCAAAACTCCTAAAGGAATATGATAGTGTAACATAACATGTACTCATTCATTATTCTACTCATTTATGTATTTCTTCAAAGCAAACTCTGTGAGTAAAACAAAAGCCCTTAATTTTATTTTTAAAAGTCTGAGCCTTAATTTGCTTATTTGATAAAGTTTGACTAACTGATCAGTAAATCTTTTCTTCTATTGTATTTTTTTCTGCTAATATATCATTTATTTAAAATGGTAACGATATAAGACACTCTTCATTTTGTAGTTTCCAGTTGGTAAGTAAAATGTATACAGTTTACATAGACGATTTCTAGGGAATAGCAACAGCAAGATATTTTAATATCTGCTAAGTGCAGGGCATAGTGCATTAGGCAACATAAAATAACCTATGGGATATAACTTCCAAGTGGGTAGCCTGAGCATGAGGAAGCCCCCACGCTGGCATAATCATAAATGGGAGATTTGTCAGGAGAAAGTAGGTGGGCAGAAGGAAGAGGATCCAGAAGTATTTGCTCCTATTTATTGAATCATTTTTATTAATTGGTAGGAAAACATATTCTGACCAAGAAAACTTTATCAAGTTGTACTGAGAAATGACTGATGTGAAAGCAAATTAAAATATGAAAAATATTAATAAATAAAATCTGAAATTCCTATGCTTTGGCCACCTGATGCGAAGAACTGACTCATTTAAAAAGACCCTGATGCTGGGAAAGTTTGTAGGTGGAAGGAGAAGGGGACGACAGGATGAGACAGTTGGATGGCATTATCGACTCAATGGACATGAGTTAGAGCAAACTCAGCGAGTGGGTGACGGACAGGGAGGCCTTGCGTGCTGTAGTCCAGGGGGTTGCAAACAGTCAGACAAAACTGAGCTGAACTGAACTGAACTCAAAGTATTTATTACATGATAAGATGATAAAAGGGACTGAATAGGAGATAGACTACTCGATGGATGTGAGTCTGAGTGAACTCCGGGAGATGGTGATGGACAGGGAGGCCTGGCGTGCTGTGATTCATGGGGTCGCAGAGAGTCAGACACGACTGAGTGATTGAACTAAACTGAACTGAACTGAGGAGATAGAGGGTATAACTATAAATATCCACTCAGATCTCTGAAAGAGTCAGCAAGCATCACTCAAAAAGGAGAAAAGAAACAACTCTCCTTATACCTTTTCCTTAACTCTTGATGAGAGTTATCTAGCTATATACTCTGTAGGAAAGGAAAGTAACAACTTCTAATCTACTCACAAAAAGCTACTTAACTAGTGGGTACAGTCCCCATAGTAGGTCAAAAGGGGCATACAGTGGATGTAGAGCATGTCTTATATCTTGAAGAATTTTGACATCTTATAAAAGACATCTGACTCTGTCCTCTCATTATATCTTTAAATTTGACACTTTATACTCAGTCTTAATGGAGGAGGGCATGGAAACCCACTCTAATATTCTTTCCTGGAGAATTCCATGGACAGAGTAAGCATTTTGGGCTACAGTCCATANAAAAGACATCTGACTCTGTCCTCTCATTATATCTTTAAATTTGACACTTTATACTCAGTCTTAATGGAGGAGGGCATGGAAACCCACTCTAATATTCTTTCCTGGAGAATTCTATGGACAGAGTAAGCATTTTGGGCTACAGTCCATAAGGTCACAAAGAGACTAAAGCAACTGAGCATATACACATATAAACACTCTTAAAAAGTCGGTAAACTTGTAATCCATTACATCATCGATCATATATCTAACTTCAGTTCAGTTCAGTTGCTCAGTCGTGTCCAACTCTGTGACCCCATGAATTGTAGCACGCCAGTCCTCCCTGTCCATCGACAACTCCCAGAGATCACTCAGACTCATGTCCATCAATTCGGTGATGCCACCCAGCCATCTCATCCTCTGTCATCCCCTTCTCCTCCTGCCCTCAATCCCTCCCAGCGTCAGAGTCTTTTCCAGTGAGTCAACTCTTCACATGAGGTGGCCAAAGTACTGCAGTTTCAGCTTTAGCATCATTCCCTCCAAAGAACACCCAGGAGTGATCTCCTTTAGAATGGACTGGTTGGACCTCCTTGCAGTCCAAGGGACTCTCAAGAGTCCTCTCCAACTCCACAGTTCAAAAGCATCAATTCTTCAGCACTCAGCTTTCTTCACAGTCCAACTCTCACATCCATACATGACCACTGGAAAAACCATAGCCTTGACTAGACAGACCTTTGTTAGCAAAGTAACTTCTCTGCTTATGAATATGCTATCTAAGTTGGTCATAACTTTCCTTCCAAGGAGTAAGTGTCTTTTACTTAAACGTTCTAAGAGTACATATCAAGGGAAGATGAGAAAGATAGCATTAATAGCATAGACAATTATAAGTAAGTAACATTTAGGTGACAAATAGAAATTAAATAAGAGAGTATAAGGAATTAACACAATTTCTTAGCCAGTAACAATATTCTTGATAAGCTCAGATGTTACTGGATCCATTTATTTGCATTAAGAAAATTATGAGTATATCTCCCCCCCCCTTTTTTTTAACCCAACTTCTTCAAACAGATCACATAAAGCTAGATGGGAAAAAATCAGGACTGCTATTTTTTTTTTTTCACAAACATTACTAAACTAATAACAATGTTTGAATTTATGTGAANGGTTGCAAACAGTCAGACAAAACTGAGCTGAACTGAACTGAACTCAAAGTATTTATTACATGATAAGATGATAAAAGGGACTGAATAGGAGATAGACTACTCGATGGATGTGAGTCTGAGTGAACTCCGGGAGATGGTGATGGACAGGGAGGCCTGGCGTGCTGTGATTCATGGGGTCGCAGAGAGTCAGACACGACTGAGTGATTGAACTAAACTGAACTGAACTGAGGAGATAGAGGGTATAACTATAAATATCCACTCAGATCTCTGAAAGAGTCAGCAAGCATCACTCAAAAAGGAGAAAAGAAACAACTCTCCTTATACCTTTTCCTTAACTCTTGATGAGAGTTATCTAGCTATATACTCTGTAGGAAAGGAAAGTAACAACTTCTAATCTACTCACAAAAAGCTACTTAACTAGTGGGTACAGTCCCCATAGTAGGTCAAAAGGGGCATACAGTGGATGTAGAGCATGTCTTATATCTTGAAGAATTTTGACATCTTATAAAAGACATCTGACTCTGTCCTCTCATTATATCTTTAAATTTGACACTTTATACTCAGTCTTAATGGAGGAGGGCATGGAAACCCACTCTAATATTCTTTCCTGGAGAATTCCATGGACAGAGTAAGCATTTTGGGCTACAGTCCATAGGGTCATAAAGAGACTAAAGCAACTGAGCATATACACATATAAACACTCTTAAAAAGTCAGTAAACTTGTAATCCATTACATCATCGATCATATATCTAACTTCAGTTCAGTTCAGTTGCTCAGTCATGTCCAACTCTGTGACCCCATGAATTGTAGCACGCCAGTCCTCCCTGTCCATTGCCAGCTCCCAGAGATCACTCAGACTCATGTCCATCAATTTGGTGATGCCACCCAGCCATCTCATCCTCTGTCATCCCCTTCTCCTCCTGCCCCCAATCCCTCCCAGCATCAGAGTCTTTTCCAGTGAGTCAACTCTTCACATGAGGTGGCCAAAGTACTGCAGTTTCAGCTTTAGCATCATTCCTTCCAAAGAACACCCAGGGCTGATCTCCTTCAGAATGGACTGGTTGGACCTCCTTGCAGTCCAAGGGACTCTCAAGAGTCTTCTCCAACACCACACTTCAAAAGTATCAATTCTTCAGCACTCAGCTTTCTTCACAGTCCAACTCTCACATCCATACATGACCACTGGAAAAACCATAGCCTTGACTAGACAGACCTTTGTTAACAAAGTAACTTCTCTGCTTATGAATATGCTATCTAAGTTGGTCATAACTTTCCTTCCAAGGAGTGTCTTTTACTTGAACGTTCTAAGAGTACATATCAAGGGAAGATGAGAAAGATAGCATTAATAGCATAGACAATTATAAGGAAGTAACATTTAGGTGACAAATAGAAATTAAATAAGAGAGTATAAGGAATTAACACAATTTCTTAGCCAGTAACAATATTCCTGATAAGCTCAGATGTTACTGGATCCATTTATTTGCATTAAGAAAATTATGAGTATATCTCCCCCCCCCCTTTTTTTTAACCCAACTTCAAACAGATCACATAAAGCTAGATGGGAAAAAATCAGGACTGCTATTTTTTTTTTCACAAACATTACTGAACTGATAACAATCTTTGAATTTATGTGAATTAATCCTGGGTCTATGCCTGAAATGCTATGAAGCATTTAGTAGGATACAAATATTTACATTTAATGCAAGAATTCTATGAGTCCCTTTTAAACATGAAGACACTGTGACACAGAGAAGTTAAACATCTCACAAGGACATAGGTGCTACAATAAGTCTATTTTGGGCATACACTATATGTTTGCTATCCTATCTCACTGAAAAGACAAAATAAACATGAATCAGAATATGAAAATAAAAATTTATCCAATAATAAATAAGTACATTTCAAAAATTTTAGAAAGAGAATATATTTTTGACAAAACAATTAATAGAAAATGATATGTACTTTGAGAGCCTCTTAATATAATTCATTCATTTTTCTTCATACAATAGCAGATTTCTTCCTGTCTTTATATTAGATGGATGGAAAATTTCAGCAACCTAATTTTGGCTCTGAGTCATTCTCAGAAAACTGACCAGCAGTTTCCTTGATATGATCAACTCAGCAGGCCAGCACAGATGGGACTTCATCACCTCCTGTCACTGAGTGCATTAGTGTTGTCTGCCCCCAGATCCAATTACATGAATGATGCCTGACCAAACAACACCCGGCCTTCTTTGTCTCTGGTGTCTCTTTTTTGAAATGTATACAATATCACTTTGCCTCCTGGTGCTGGAGGTGGCCTCCTGGCTAATTTGATAAAGAGAACAGAAAAAATAATGTGACCAACCCAATGCTGGCAACTGACTCAGTGTTCATGATATATTTTTTTAACATTTGTAATCCTATCTCTTAATAAATAAGACACAACACTTTTTCCTTGGCAACTGAGACTCTAATGCATTGGGTTAATATTTCTAACAGAATCAGCAGCACAGTATATGTATCTTCATCCTACAGACAAGACTCATCACACAAACTTTATTGTGAATGTATTTATTCCCTATCTAACTTCAACACATTATCCTATCACCAAGGCAGGATTAGAAGTTTCCTCNAAAGTACTGCAGTTTCAGCTTTAGCATCATTCCCTCCAAAGAACACCCAGGAGTGATCTCCTTTAGAATGGACTGGTTGGACCTCCTTGCAGTCCAAGGGACTCTCAAGAGTCCTCTCCAACTCCACAGTTCAAAAGCATCAATTCTTCAGCACTCAGCTTTCTTCACAGTCCAACTCTCACATCCATACATGACCACTGGAAAAACCATAGCCTTGACTAGACAGACCTTTGTTAGCAAAGTAACTTCTCTGCTTATGAATATGCTATCTAAGTTGGTCATAACTTTCCTTCCAAGGAGTAAGTGTCTTTTACTTAAACGTTCTAAGAGTACATATCAAGGGAAGATGAGAAAGATAGCATTAATAGCATAGACAATTATAAGTAAGTAACATTTAGGTGACAAATAGAAATTAAATAAGAGAGTATAAGGAATTAACACAATTTCTTAGCCAGTAACAATATTCTTGATAAGCTCAGATGTTACTGGATCCATTTATTTGCATTAAGAAAATTATGAGTATATCTCCCCCCCCCTTTTTTTTAACCCAACTTCTTCAAACAGATCACATAAAGCTAGATGGGAAAAAATCAGGACTGCTATTTTTTTTTTTTCACAAACATTACTAAACTAATAACAATGTTTGAATTTATGTGAATTAATCCTGGGTCTATGCCTGAAATGCTATGAAGCATTTAGTAGGATACAAATATTTACATTTAATGCAAGAATTCTATGAGTCCCTTTTAAACATGAAGACACTGTGGCACAGAGAAGTTAAACATCTCACAAGGACATAGGTGCTACAATAAGTCTATTTTGGGCATACACTATATGTTTGCTATCCTATCTCACTGAAAAGACAAAATAAACATGAATCAGAATATGAAAATAAAAATTTATCCAATAATAAATAAGTACATTTCAAAAATTTTAGAAAGAGAATATATTTTTGACAAAACAATTAATAGAAAATGATATGTACTTTGAGAGCCTCTTAATATAATTCATTCATTTTTCTTCATACAATAGCAGATTTCTTCCTGTCTTTATATTAGATGGATGGAAAATTTCAGCAACCTAATTTTGGCTCTGAGTCATTCTCAGAAAACTGACCAGCAGTTTCCTTGATATGATCAACTCAGCAGGCCAGCACAGATGGGACTTCATCACCTCCTGTCACTGAGTGCATTAGTGTTGTCTGCCCCCAGATCCAATTACATGAATGATGCCTGACCAAACAACACCCGGCCTTCTTTGTCTCTGGTGTCTCTTTTTTGAAATGTATACAATATCACTTTGCCTCCTGGTGCTGGAGGTGGCCTCCTGGCTAATTTGATAAAGAGAACAGAAAAAATAATGTGACCAACCCAATGCTGGCAACTGACTCAGTGTTCATGGTATATTTTTTTTAACATTTGTAATCCTATCTCTTAATAAATAAGACACAACACTTTTTCCTTGGCAACTGAGACTCTAATGCATTGGGTTAATATTTCTAACAGAATCAGCAGCACAGTATATGTATCTTCATCCTACAGACAAGACTCATCACACAAACTTTATTGTGAATGTATTTATTCCCTATCTAACTTCAACACATTATCCTATCACCAAGGCAGGATTAGAAGTTTCCTTTGGTATAATTTCAGTTTCAATTTTTATTTCAGTTTCAATTTTTAAGTTATAACTTTGTTTTTTATTTCTACAAAGTAAGTGTGACCATTAACAGGAAAGCTTCCTGATTAAATAAATACAGAGCCTTTTTTTTTTTAATTTGGTTAGAATATATGTAACCCATATATCACCAAGTAAAGCAACATTTCTCTTTTCACAATAAAAGAATAAAATAACTCAACAGTTAAAGAAATCCAGAAATGCATGACAGGTGATAATCACTGTTGATAGTTCTTAAATATATGCTTTACTTTTCAGATTCTTCACTGCAGAAATAAAACACAATCATGATAGTGGCAGAAGTAACTTAGGCTATGATTGTCAGTCCATTTTCCTTAATTGATATTCATCTCTCAACTATCTATCTTCTCCTTTACATTGAAGGTAACTAAAAAAAAAAAAAAAAATCCAGAGCCATGAAACCTAGGTAAATACTTGGAGATCTAAGTATATGCTTCAGTACTTGGTCATTTAGTATGTGTAAAGTAATGGTAGTGGCTTTGAAAGGAGACTTTTAGTTTACGAAAGATCACCAAAATCTGCTCAATTAGTGAGTTCATACAAGTTCTGTATTCTTTGGGGAGGAAAAACTATATCCAGGGATATTATGCAAGCAAATAAGTCAAAGCAGAGGTCAGAGTATTCCTAGTGGTCCTGAGCACTTCTAGCTGGTATATCACTGAAAGCCAGCTAACTGAGCTCACTGAAACACTTTGAATGTTTAATTTAGGAAGATATCTTCTCAAATATTAAACTCTTAGTTCCTAAATTGTTGGTTTATTTGTTATCATTTCCTTAAGACAACACAACAATGGATGGAAGTATGTCTAATCAGAAATAAGTTGAGAGCATGATTCAGACAGATAGAATAGTATCAACAGAAGCCTGGGGAGTGGGATAGACAGTATGTTCAAAATGGTCCCATGCCTATAATATAAAAAAGCATTCAGAGCTGTTGTAAGATGTGAAAAAAGAAAATAAAATGGCAGTATCAGACAATCATGGGCTTCCCAGGTGATGTAATGTTAAAGAATCTGCATGCTAAGAGACATGAGTTCAGTCCCTGGATTGGGAAGATCCCCTAGAGGAGGAAATGGCGACCCAATCCAGTGTTCTTGTCTGGAAAATTCCATGGACAGAAGAAACTGGCAAGCTACAGTCCATGGAGTTGCAATGAGCACAACATGACTTGAGTGTCTGAGTGTGCTCATACACACATGAATCATAAACACCTTTTTTAGGTTTTTAAATTCAATTTGATAGATTCCTCCATCAGGAAAATCCACTGGAGAAGAGATACTCCAGTATTCTTGGGCTTCCCTTGTGGCTCAGCTGGTAAAGAATCTGCCTGAAATGTAGGAGACCTGGGTTTGATTCCTGGGTTAGGAAGATACCCTGGAGAAAGGAAAGGCTTCAGTATTCTGGCCTGGAGAATTTCATGGACTTTACAGTCCATGGGGTCACAAAGAGTCAGACACGACTGAGTGAATTTCACTTTTGATAGATAATGGAAAACTATAGATGAAGCCAGAAGAAATATATGAGATTACTGATATAAGAAATAACTTTACTGCCGCTGAAATGGTAGAAATAAGAGCAAAAAAATTTTTTTCAGGATGCAATACAATAATTATTAAATATTTAGCTTATATTGAAAGAATTATGGCATACACTTAAACAGTGAATATTATATAAATTTTTGGCCAAGATAATAAAAAAAATGTAATAACAAAAATAGAGCTGTTTAGGGACTTCCTTGCAGTCCGGTGGTTAATAATCTGACTTCTAATGCAGGGGACTTGGGTTTGATCTCTGGTAGGGGAATTAAAGTTCTACATGCTGCAGTGGAACTAAGCCCACCGGCTGCAGCTACTTAGCCCATGCTACAACCAGAGAGCCCTAGAGCTATATGACTACAGATCCCACATGCTCTGGAGACTATGTGCTGCAACAAAGAATCCACGTGCCACAAGTGAGAACTGATGCAGCCAAAAATAAAATAAACAAATTAGTATTTTTTCAATAGTGCTATTTACTATAGAGTTAAAGTACTAAAGTTGTAGGTATACAAATAAAATGAGGCAAAATTTAATGACACAGAATGTGGAAATCATTATGATTGCAAAGAATCCAAGTTATTTTAGAAGTAGTATATCTTGAAATAATAAATACCACATTAAAGAGATACAGTACTAGTAATGACAGAGGAATAAAGGGATTTGGATTGAATATAGGAGAGCTTCCTAACAGGGTTTTAATGACATATGCATTTCATTTAAAATTAAATCATATATGGACAAAAATACTAGCTTTTAAAAATGCATAGTAGGAATATTGCTATTTTATCTTTCTATATATCATTGTACATGTGTTTGAAGTATTTAATAAGAAAAATGAAGAATGTATTCTTGGTTTTAATTTTATTTCTGCAAATTACAAGCTATGTGCCTTTGGACAAGTCACATTCTCTCTTTACCTTACTTGCTTCTTATTTGTATGTTTCAATAAATCCTGAGATAATTAACTTCAAGCATGGAATGTCCTTGACTTCAGTGTCAAAATATCCATGATGTACTTAAAACCAAAGCAAAAGAAGATCAATTATTTCCATTATTTCTTTTATAAGTGTGAAATACTAAAAGCAATATGAAAACTTACCACCATTAATGAAAAGCTCAGGATTGAAGAGATCCCTAAGACAAAAAGAGGAAGAAAGCAAAAAATAAAATCCTGAAAGCAATAATTAGCAGTCTTACCTTGAGTAAGTCACCTTCTCAATACTCTACACCTATACATTGTGGAAAATGTCTAAAATTCTTTAATAAATATACACAACTCAGTGTGCTGAGCACACACTTAAGGCCCTTTATAACGGCAATTCCTACTATATTTAGCAAAGAGGACAAAATCTGAGTAGCAAAAGAATGTACTATAAAGCAGAGAATGAAAAAAAAAATTGTAGTGGAGGCAGAGATGGGAGATGGTAGACCTTAACAGTCTATCATTGATTCCTAACTCTGTATACCACAGTGAGCTGTGGAGCTCTGAAAAAATGTGTCTAGGAAATATTTCCAGGAATTCTTTTTTAATCAGTGTAGAGTTAGAGCCAAAACACTGCCTATTTTTAAAGTTTCTCAGCTCATTTTAATAGGAAAAAGACACTGATGTCTTTAGCTCTGAGAAGAGTATTGCCAACCATGAAGAAAAACATTGCAAGTCAACAAGGATGAACACATAAAAGTTAGAGGCCTAAATTCTCTTTCATGACTGACTAATGGTAATCCCAACTAGTAAATTCTGTTCCAGTCAACGAATGTAACCACCATCTACTTTTAAGGCAACTATATTAAGGCTTGTAGCAATACAATCCAGTACAATATCTGGCCTCAAAGACTTTATCTTCTTAGTGTATTAAAAAAAAAATAAGTATTTATAATAAAGACTGATATGCTAATATATTGTCCATTTTACAACCTACTGTTATTCAAAAGAAGGAGTTACAATGATATAACTGTTGTCCTTATGAAAAACAGGGCAACCCTAGGTTAGTAAGCTGTGCTCCCAGCCCAGACATGGTTCAAAAAAAAAAAAAAATGATACTCACTGCTGCCTTGCAATTTATATAAAATGTGAGGGGAATGACACTAAAGTTATTTTTAATTACCTCTATCAATAATGAATCCAGAAAGAATCTCCCTTCCTTCGTTAAGGATTTTAGAAAACAGACCCTGATACAAAATTCTGGTTGAATGCAGTTTACATAGAACATGACCCAAGGAAAAAAAAAACAAATAAGAGAATTGAAAATGTGAGACAGTAAAAGGAAAAAAGACAGTCAAGGGTGTCTTAATAGAAAGGTCACCACTTTGACCAACTGGAATTTTCATCTCTAGGGAGACCCTAGGGAGGAATGGTGTAAAACACATTTCAAACTTGTTTCCTTGAAGATAAATTCCTTGGATAAATAATCCACCACATCCCACCTTTTTACTGGCTAAGGGTTGTCCCTGTGGATGTCATATCTTAGCACTTCACGGATTTCTTCTCTATTCACTGAACAAGCCACCATGGCTCAAGAGAATGCCCCCAGGAAGAGGAGCAGAAAGTGCAAAGTCTTGAGGAGGGACGTCTTCAGTGAAGACAAGAATTTCCACTGTAGACAGAAAGGATTTGCATAGGGCTGGGAAACTACATATGCTATTATACAGTTAAGCAGAATGGCCACTTTTACTCTCTAATAATAAAATTTATTGCAAGTATTGAACATTATAAATCATGACAATGAAGAAATATAATGAAAATCAGGAGCTTGATGAAGGAAAAATGATTTATAATAAGGAAAACAACTTCCAGAGAAATATAATATGCAACAACAAAGTCAGGAGTTGAGTAGGTGAGATAAAACATAAAAGGCAACATAAGTGTATCCTCTTCTGTGCTTTCTCAGTCTGGACTATTAGTACTCACTCTATGGTTGATACACTCATAAACAGAGATCTAGATGCATTAGCATTATTTCGTCTTATAATGGTAGTAACCATCAGAAGAAATTAATCTTGGAAATATTAACTGTGATTTCTTCTGGGGAATTAGTGTGGGCTTGGGAATTAACAGAGAAAATAACCCTTTACCATTTTATATAATTATTTTCTAAAGTCATGCATGCACATGAGTTAGTCGTTGATTTTTAGAGAAGAAAATCAAGGGAGATAGAGAAGTAAAAAATGTAAAGTTACATTACATAGTAACAACATAGACTGAATTTTAATACATTCTCACGACTAATCTCAAACCTTGTTTATGTTGTATAGGTCATAATCAAATAATTTCTATACAAAAAGGATCAAATATTATTCTTAAATTTTATTTTATAGAATATATATGATATCAAATGGTATTCTTAATTTGATTTCTGAACTTTTGGTTCTTCTCTCTTGTCTGTTTATAATAATCATTTAGATTGAAAGTACTATTACCTTTTCAAGTATTTAAATAATAAATTTTGATTTCTGAAGCATCTATGATAACGTAATTGAGTCACCAAACCAATTCTCTGTAAGCTACTTGCTTGCATGACCCTGGAACAATGAATAATACTGAAGGCAATTTTCCAGATAATGACTTTTGATGAAAATGTATGTACAGTTTTCCCAAAGGGCACACTTTTTGACTGTAGAATTTATACTGAAAGGAAAAAAAATAAAGAGTCCAGGTGCATGGCAGTACTATTTCTAAAATTTTTACTAACCTCTTCCTAAAAAATTGTACACGGTAGGATGTAAACATAGAATATTTCCTACTTTTCTTACTCCTGCAACATTATTGTCTTTCTCTTTTGCACTGTGTTCCTTAAAGAGCTATTGGGTAGCTATTTGTCCTAGAAATGAAATGCCAACTATGGTAGTAACTGAAGGCACACAGGAATATTTTGATATCAGAAGCAAACAGTAGAAATGGAGCAATTAGAAAATAGGAGACAGGAAAGCAATCTTTAATGTAGTGATATGGAACGTTATACTTCCTGTGCTGAATAGATTACTTAATAATGTCCCTCTTTTTTAATTAAAATAAGAAATATGGAATGGGAATTACCTGTATTCCCTCTCTCCTTCCCTTTGACGATACTCTTAAGTCATGAGTCATATTATTTTCATTTTAAAATTATTATACATTTAAGATAAGAATTCGGTTTTCAAAAATTTCAATGTTTGAGGAAAGTAGGTATAAAGTAAGTGCAAAAAGAAAAATGAAATGCAAAATTAACCAGTTTTACCACCAACCAATCACCTTACCTTTGACCCTCAATCATAACCCACAAATTAAAAAAGTTTAACCTTTTCTTGTTGGGGTTTTCTAGTAGATACTTCCCTTCATATATTATTTTTATAGGTTACATATTAACTCTCCTATTTGATGTTTGAAAATTTACTTAACTGATCCGACATCTCAAATTTCTTTTTCATCTTCCTTTCAATGTTTTGAAATGAACCTAGCTGTCAGACTATCTGTCTTTATAATTCTAAAATATATGTTAAATCTCTACTTTAAACACATTATACTAAACCTTGATTATCCAACATGTGACAAACATCACTCTTGAATTTCTTCATCCAGTTTTCTCTGCTCTCAAATTTCATCTGCTTTCAATTAAACTAGAATGCTCTCACAGCCAAGATATTATGCACAGACACACACATAATCAGTTTGTATAAGCAAACCACCTACTGGTTAACTATAATTTAATTGTGAAAATCTGAAATAATGTCATTAAATATGTTTAGGTCACAAACAAGCAATGTGTATAAGTATAAAAAGGAGATCATTAAACTGCTATGTTAAAGAGAATGTTCCAAGTATCAAAATAAATACATTCCTTCTGCACAATTTTATAGTTGCTATAAATTAGAACACCCTTCACTGATTTCTGAATATTTTATCTATTGTCAGAGACAATAGATAGGTTTTCACCCTATCATTATAAGGATCAAATATCTTAGTCATTTAATCCCTTGCCTTCATTTTTCAATCTTTTCTTTAAATTTTAAGAGTTGTACACTTTATTGCAAAAATTATATTACATAGTATCTCATTCATATCATATTTTAGCAGGCTTATATTTTGAATGGCATCTTTTTTCATATGAAGGGCTTCCCTGGTGGCACAGAGGTTAAAACATCTGCCTCTAATATGGGAGAGCTGGGTTCAGTCCCTGGGTCAGGAAGATCCCCTGGAGAAGGAAATGGCAACCCACTCTAGGATTCTTGCCTGGAGAATCCCATGGATAGAGGAGCCTTGTGGGCTACAGTCCATGGGGTTGCAAAGAGTCGGACACGACTGAGCAACTTAACTTTTCATATTCTAGTGATATAATTTTTAAAATGGTCTTCCTTCATTTCCATTTCATTTTTTGGAGCCCTACTACATTTTCATCTTGAATTGTTTTTCTGTTGATTTTCTTCAAATGTTCAGTGATACTTGGCAATTGAAGTATATTTGCAAATGGAAGTCTAAACTAAGTAGGGGGCATGGGTTCAATCCCTAGTATAGCTAACAGATAAGGAGAAACAGAATGAAACCCAAGTATCCATTTAAAACCTCTTCAAATGCATTAAAAAATACAAAGGGCACTGCTTTGTTTATATAGTACTACAGAGAAGCATGTAGATAAAAAGTAATTAGCCTCTAATTAAAATAAATTCATATTTAAAAATAAAAAACAAAGAAAACTTTATGTAAATTTAAAAAAAGAAAAAAAAAGAAACAATGAATACAGGCACGTGTGTGTGCTAAATCGCTTCAGTTGTGTTTGGCTCTGCAACCTTATGGACTGTAATCTGCCAGTCTCCTCTGTCCATGGGATTCTCTAGGCAAGAATACTGGAGTGGATTGGATCCCCTCCTCCATGGGATCTTCTAGATCCAGGAATCAAAGTCACTTCTCTTATCTCCCCTGCACTGGCCAGTAGTTTATTTACCACTAGTGCCACCTAGAAAGCCCCAAGTACAGGCATAGTAAGATATAATTCTATGGATGGATATACTGAAATCAAATTCTTGAAGTGTTTTAGCTCTTGGAATATTTCTTCAAACTACTGAAGATTCCAAACAGATTTTTTTCTTCCAGTTTTTTACTTATTTTATATAGACAAACATTCTTTCAAGTTTTCACACGTCTTTGGTTAATTCTTAATTTGCTTCTCTCAAAACTATTAAGGAAGTGATCAGCATATACTTATTTGATCACTGAAAAATGAAATTGTCATTGAAATCCATATATGTAAAAACATAAGTGTAAGTTTTGCCAAAATTTTTATTATTCAGACCTAATTGAATATTTACTTTGCAGGTCTACATTACATTGTATTGAAGTAAGACTCTGTTTCTCCACTGGATATGACAGAGGAAGTACTAATTCTGTAGGCAGACTTCTATGCATGGGGAAAATAGCCTTCTAACCTATGAAGATAGAGAAGTGAAGAAGNTCTACATTCCATTGTATTGAAGTAAGACTCTGTTTCTCCACTGGATATGGCAGAGGAAGTACTAATTCTGTAGGCAGACTTCTATGCATGGGGAAAATAGCCTTCTAACCAATGAAGATAGAGAAGTGAAGAAGTACCTGGCTTCTTGATGAAATGATGAAGGCACTGCTGAAGCAGCCAACCTTAGATAGTAGGTCCTACTTTACCTTCCTTTTTCATACTGTTCATTGGGTTCTCAAGCCAAGAATACTGAAGTGGTTCTATGAAGACCTATAAGACCATCTAGAACTAACACCCAAAAAAGATGTCCTTTTCATTATAGGGGACTGGGATGCAAAAGTAGGAAGTCAAGATATACCTGAAGTAACAGGCAAATTTGACCTTGGAGTACAAAAAGAAGCAAGCAGCTCAAGGCTAACAAAGTTTAGGCAAGAGAACACACTGGTCATAGCAAGCACCCTCTTCCAACAACACAAGAGAAGACTCTACACATGGACATCACCAAATGGTCAACACTGAAATCAGATTGATTATATTCTTTGCAGCCGAAGATGGAGAAGCTCTATACAGTCAGCAAAAACAAGATTGGGAGCTGACTGTGGCTCAGATCATGAACTCCTTATTGCCAAATTCAGAGTAAAATTGAAGAAAGTAGGGGAAACCACCCTTGATTTAGGGTACGACTTAAATCAAGTTCCCTTATGATTAAACAGTGGGACAAATGGATTCAAGGGAATCTGATAGACAGGGTGCCTGAAGAACTATGGACAGAGGTTCGTGTCATTGTACGGGAGGCAGTGATCAAGGCCATCCCTAAGAAAAGAAACGCAAAAAAGCAAAATGGCTGTATGAGGATGCCTTACAAACAGCTATGAAAATAAGAGAAGCTAAAGGCAAAGGAAAAAAGGAAAGATACACCCATTCAAATGCACAGTTTCAAAGAATAGCAAAGGAAAATAAAAAAGTCTTCCTCAGTGATCAATGCAAAGAAATAGAGGAAACAATAGAATGGGAAAGACTAGAGATTTCTTCAAGAAAATTAGAGATACCAAGGGAATATCTTATGCAAAAATGGGCACAATAAAGGACAGAAATGGTATGGATCTAACAGAAGCAGAAGATATTAAGAGGACATGGCAAGAATATACAGAAGAACTATACAAAAAGATTCTTACCACCCAGATAAACCATGATGGGGTGATCAGCCACCTAGAGACAGACATTCTGGAAAGTGCTGCCAAGTGGTCCTTAGAAGCATCACTACAAACAAAGCTAGTGAAGGTGATGGAATTCCATTTGAGTTATTTCAAATCCTAAAACATGATGCTGTGAAAGTGCTGCTCTCAATATGCCAGCAAATTTGGAAAATTCAGCAGTAGCCACAGTGCTGGAAAAAGTCAGTTTTCATTCTAATCCCAAAGAAAGGAAATGCCAAGAATGTTCAAACTACTGCCCAATTGCACTCATCTCATATGTTAGAAAAGTAATGCTCAAAATTATCCATGCCAGATACCAAGAGTATGTGAACTGTGAACTTCCAGATTTTCAAGCTGGATTTAGAAAAGACAGAGAAAGCAGTGATCAAATGGCCAACATCATTTGGATCATTGAAAAAGCAACAGAGTTCCAGAAAAAAAAAAATTT
>SJYW01042844.1:12146-55251 GCA_006410735.1 Raphicerus campestris
CTGAAGAACTGATGCTTTTGAACTGTGGTGTTGGAGAAGAGTCTTGAGAGTCCCTTGGACTGCAAAGGGATCCAACCAGTCCATTCTGAACGTGATCAGCCCTGGGATTTCTTTGGAAGAAATGATGCTAAAACTGAAACTCCAGTACTTTGGCCACCTCATGTGAAGAGTTGACTCACTGGAAAAGACTCTGATGCTGGGAGGGCTTGAGGGCAGGAGGAGAAGGGGACCACCGAGGATGAGATGGCTGGATGGCATCATTGACTCGATGGACGTGAGTCTGACTGAATTCCGGAGTTGATGATGGATAGGGAGGCCTGGCATGCTGTGATTCATGGGGTTGCAAAAAGTCAGACATGACTGAGCGACTGAACTGAACTGATAGTTTATGATTTTCTGTCTAGTCTGCAGGAATAAGTATGATAACAATCCTGATTTTGTGATAGGTTCTTACCTTAGAAAACACTCATTTTTGTCACAGTTAAGGTTAAGATTGAATGGGAAACTCAGGTCTTATTCATTAGCTGGCATTACTGAATTATCTGCGAGGCCTACTTTCTGAAACTCAAGTAAAGGGGGCTCAATAAGTTCATATTATCTTTTTCAGAATATTCGTAACTATGACCTGCATCTATATATATTATTATGTAAACCATGAAAAAGAGGGGGAAAGAAACTGCTCATCAAAGATCTGTGGAAATCTCCATCACAAATGCAAATCACTTAAGTTTTTGAATCTAGGTTGGAACCTGGAATCTTATAGTTTTGTAGCTTGTAGTTTTTTTTAAGGGAAGATTAAAAATAAAATATACATGGTCTCTTTTGTTGTTTTGCATAGGGGGTTGGGGGGGTTCATTGTTACTGTCTTTCTAAATTCCATATATATATATATATATTTAATATATTGTACTGGTGTTTCTCTTTCTGACTTCCTTCACTTCATATAATAGGCTCCAGCTTCATCCATCTCATTACAGAACAGCATTGAAACATACATTTCCATACATAATACAGACGACCAGTGCAAGTTGAGGCAGGACACTCAAAGCTGGTGCTTTGGGACAACCCAGAAGGATGGGGTGGGGAGGTAGGAGGAGGACCCATGTACACCTGTGGCTGATTCTTGTCAATATATGACCAAAACCACCCAATGTTGTGAAATAATTCCTCTCCAATTAAAATAAATTAGCTATAAAAAATAAAATAAAACTGTTCTCCACTTTGGTCTTCTCTGATGGCTCAACTGGTAAATAATCTGCTTGCAATATGGGAGATCTGAGTTCAATTACTGGGTTGGGAAGATCGCTTGGAGAAGGGAAAGGCTATTCACTCCAGTATTCTGGTTTGGGGAACTCCATGGATTGTATAGTCAGTACGATTGAGTGACTTTCACTTTTACTTTTTCACTATATTCTCCATTTTAGTAAGCAAGAGAGAAGGTCCAATGACATTAAAATCAGAAGTGAAACATGCTGATAAGAGCTTCATTTTATGCTGAGAAGGCACAGTGCGATTTACCTGGTATTCTTACCTTGTTTGCTTTATGCAGGCCATTCCCACTGGGAGTACACAGAAACCATGACCTTGCAAAGGCAAGGAATCCCCACAGCTCACCCTTTCCACCAATTTTTACCTTTCCAGCTACAAAGCTCTCAACTGCTGTGCTCCAGTTATAGCTGAAAATGTTAGTCCTTTCATTATACACAGTCCGAAAGATGACTTTGAGAACTCCTTCTACCTTCGTACATTTTCCATTCTTTGAACCTGAAACACAGTCTCATTTTTATAACAGCTAGCACAGGAAGATATTAAAACACTTTGCTCCCATGTACTTTGGTTCCCATCTCAGCTAGAATACTGTAAATGTTGTGGCTAGCATGTTTGTGTAGTCCTCATGTCATAACGACATTATTTTAGTGGCTAGTAAAAGGAAGGTGAAGACAGACTTCAAATCTATCATGTGATGTGATGTAGTGATGGAGAGGATAAGTGCTGAAATCAAAGCAGTCTTGACTCTGAGAGCTGGTTGTAACTCCTGTGAATGGGTTAGCCTCTCAAAAGTCTCAGAGTTCCCCTGTATAAAATAGGAACAACAATGGTAACTGCCAGATAGGATCTGGTATGGATTAAATAAAACAGGTAAAGCAAATAATAAGTGCCCAATAAAAGTTTGGTATTAATATTAACTCTTCTGCATCAGGGCTGGGTTTTGGAATCTATAGCAGATTGCAATTTTGTAACCATATCCTCCTGTTATAATAACTTACTTCTTAAAACAACTTTATTGAGACATCATTGACACATAAAAGTCATATTTGATGTTTTTATATATATATATATGTGGTAAAAAGATCACCAGAATCAAGCTTAATAATTTAGCCATTATCATGTTATCATAGTTATCATGTTGTGTGTTATGTATACATTCTGAGAAAATTACATTTGTTTTATTACCCTCCTAGCAAAATATATAATACAATACTAAACTCTGCTAACCATGCTATACATTAGTTCTCCAGAATTCACTCATTTGCATAAGTGAAACTTTGTACCATTTGACCAACATCTCATTTTCCTCCTCCTCCTCTGGCAACAACCAGTCTGCTTCTACCAGGTTGCCTATCTTAGATTTTACATATAAATGAGATAAAGCAACATTTTTCTTTCTATGTCTATCTTATTTCACTTAGCATAATGCCTTCCAGATTTATCCTTGTTATAGCAAATGAAAGAATTTCCTTCTTTTTAAAGTTTGAATGACATTCCTATGTGTGTGTACGTGTGTGTATGTGTGTGCATCTATGTGTGTGTGTGAGAGAGAGACTTTTATATATATATTTATCTATCAAAACCTAAGTAGTTTCCATATCTTGGTTTTTGTGAATAAAGCCACAATGAACACGAGGATGCAGATATCTCTTTAAGATCTTATTTTCATTTCCTTGGGATATGTACCCNGAGGCCTACTTTCTGAAACTCAAGTAAAGGGGGCTCAATAAGTTCATATTATCTTTTTCAGAATATTTGTAACTATGACCTGCATCTATATATATTATTATGTAAACCATGAAAAAGAGGGGGAAAGAAACTGCTCATCAAAGATCTGTGGAAATCTCCATCACAAATGCAAATCACTTAAGTTTTTGAATCTAGGTTGGAACCTGGAATCTTATAGTTTTGTAGCTTGTAGTTTTTTTTAAGGGAAGATTAAAAATAAAATATACATGGTCTCTTTTGTTGTTTTGCATAGGGGGTTGGGGGGGTCATTGTTACTGTCTTTCTAAATTCCATATATATATATATATATTTAATATATTGTACTGGTGTTTCTCTTTCTGACTTCCTTCACTTCATATAATAGGCTCCAGCTTCATCCATCTCATTACAGAACAGCATTGAAACATACATTTCCATACATAATACAGACGACCAGTGCAAGTTGAGGCAGGACACTCAAAGCTGGTGCTTTGGGACAACCCAGAAGGATGGGGTGGGGAGGTAGGAGGAGGACCCATGTACACCTGTGGCTGATTCTTGTCAATATATGACCAAAACCACCACAATGTTGTGAAATAATTCCTCTCCAATTAAAATAAATTAGCTATAAAAAATAAAATAAAACTGTTCTCCACTTTGGTCTTCTCTGATGGCTCAACTGGTAAATAATCTGCCTGCAATATGGGAGATCTGAGTTCAATTACTGGGTTGGGAAGATCGCTTGGAGAAGGGAAAGGCTATTCACTCCAGTATTCTGGTTTGGGGAACTCCATGGATTGTATAGTCAGTACGATTGAGTGACTTTCACTTTTACTTTTTCACTATATTCTCCATTTTAGTGAGCAAGAGAGAAGGTCCAATGACATTAAAATCAGAAGTGAAACATGCTGATAAGAGCTTCATTTTATGCTGAGAAGGCACAGTGCGATTTACCTGGTATTCTTACCTTGTTTGCTTTATGCAGGCCATTCCCACTGGGAGTACACAGAAACCATGACCTTGCAAAGGCAAGGAATCCCCACAGCTCACCCTTTCCACCAATTTTTACCTTTCCAGCTACAAAGCTCTCAACTGCTGTGCTCCAGTTATAGCTGAAAATGTTAGTCCTTTCATTATACACAGTCCGAAAGATGACTTTGAGAACTCCTTCTACCTTCGTACATTTTCCATTCTTTGAACCTGAAACACAGTCTCATTTTTATAACAGCTAGCACAGGAAGATATTAAAACACTTTGCTCCCATGTACTTTGGTTCCCATCTCAGCTAGAATACTGTAAATGTTGTGGCTAGCATGTTTGTGTAGTCCTCATGTCATAACGACATTATTTTAGTGGCTAGTAAAAGGAAGGTGAAGACAGACTTCAAATCTATCATGTGATGTGATGTAGTGATGGAGAGGATAAGTGCTGAAATCAAAGCAGTCTTGACTCTGAGAGCTGGTTGTAACTCCTGTGAATGGGTTAGCCTCTCAAAAGTCTCAGAGTTCCCCTGTATAAAATAGGAACAACAATGGTAACTGCCAGATAGGATCTGGTATGGATTAAATAAAACAGGTAAAGCAAATAATAAGTGCCCAATAAAAGTTTGGTATTAATATTAACTCTTCTGCATCAGGGCTGGGTTTTGGAATCTATAGCAGATTGCAATTTTGTAACCATATCCTCCTGTTATAATAACTTACTTCTTAAAACAACTTTATTGAGACATCATTGACACATAAAAGTCATATTTGATGTTTTTATATATATATATATGTGGTAAAAAGATCACCAGAATCAAGCTTAATAATTTAGCCATTATCATGTTATCATAGTTATCATGTTGTGTGTTATGTATACATTCTGAGAAAATTACATTTGTTTTATTACCCTCCTAGCAAAATATATAATACAATACTAAACTCTGCTAACCATGCTATACATTAGTTCTCCAGAATTCATTCATTTGCATAAGTGAAACTTTGCACCATTTGACCAACATCTCATTTTCCTCCTCCTCCTCTGGCAACAACCAGTCTGCTTCTACCAGGTTGCCTATCTTAGATTTTACATATAAATGAGATAAAGCAACATTTTTCTTTCTATGTCTATCTTATTTCACTTAGCATAATGCCTTCCAGATTTATCCTTGTTATAGCAAATGAAAGAATTTCCTTCTTTTTAAAGTTTGAATGACATTCCTATGTGTGTGTACGTGTGTGTATGTGTGTGCATCTATGTGTGTGTGTGAGAGAGAGACTTTTATATATATATTTATCTATCAAAACCTAAGTAGTTTCCATATCTTGGTTTTTGTGAATAAAGCCACAATGAACACGAGGATGCAGATATCTCTTTAAGATCTTATTTTCATTTCCTTGGGATATGTACCCAGAAGTGGAATTGAAGAATCAAGTGGTAGTTCTAGTTTCAATATTTTGAGGAACTTCCACTTTCTTAAGATAACTCAGAATTAATAATGATGAATTCTAGCTTATTCTTCTTTTACTGAAGGATTTTAGGCTATGTTAAGATTACATTTCTTCTTAGCCTTGTCTGTGAGTGAGTGAAAGCAGGACCTGGCACACTGCCCACATCCTGTGCTGTTGGGACCTCTCTGGTCTCCATGTTTGTTATTCTTTTCCCTCATACTGTAATTACTTGACATTCAGAAGGGTGTTTGGAATTATACTTTTGGCTGGGTTTGCAAATAACCTTAGAGGACTCACCCAACTAGTGAGGCACATGATTTCTTTTGCCACATATCACAAAGATCACTGAAAATACTAGTTATGAGAGCTGGGTTCAAGTCCTGCTCCACTCCCTGCTGATATTCTGTTTAGTGCTAAGTCGTGTCTGACTCTTAGAGACACCATGATCTCTCCATGGAATCCTCTAGCCAAGAATACTAAAGTGGGTTGCCATTCCCTTCTCCAGGAGATCTTTCCTACCCAGAGATCAAACCCCAGTCTCCTGAATTGCAAGCAGACTCTTTACCATCTTTGTTACAAGGGAAATTGCCTATTGATATAATCTTGGACAAATTATACAATCTCTCTGAGCCTTGATTTTCTTATCCATTCTTTTAACAGAGTTTTTTTTTAAGACTAAAAGACATAACATAAAATAACATTATCAACTGTAATGAACTACATAAATGTTACTTATTACTTTTGTAAGCAGGACCATCACTGTCTGATCAGTTTCCTATATTGAAAATTCTGAGGGTTTCTGTGGCTGAAGATTGCCTATATAAAATTTAATGTTTTTCTTATCTAAAGTCAGGGCAGTAAGGTTGAATGAGGAAAGGATACAATGGTAAGAGGCAAGAGACTGCTGTACTGGGTCATGCCAGGCCACATATCTATGGAACGTGGATTGTGCAAGTAGAGAGTAAGTTCAGTTACTTCTGATTTATTAAAATTGAACGTCTTCACAGTTTTTCTTCTTTATATGAACTTATCCCACTTCATCCTTACACTCTTTTCAAATCCAAATTCTGTAAAGCCTTTCTTTTCTGGTCTATTGAAATACCTTGGACTTATCACTCATCAAATATTAATTTTTAAATGGTATACAATTTTAGGGGACACAGCACCATCCTCACAAAATTAGTCCTTCCCATTTGGAACCATCTAATTATGGAGAGGTTCAGGCACAACCAGATTTGGAGTTCTCTTTGCCAATCCAAGAGGCCTCATTTGCAACATTCTCTCTCTCTCTCTTTTTTTCCCTTCCTTAAAACACTTGTCAAGTTAAGTGGCTGAAAGTAGGACTACAAGCAGTGATTGGGAAACTGGGCCAATTGTGAAATATATATTTTGATACCATGGTGGAGGTGGGTATGCCATTTTATGCAGAAGGTCTGTAAGGATAAATATTTGAGGCAAAGAACTGACTGGTGAAGGATAGTTGGCTACTATCCACACTTACCGCTCTGAGAAAGTCTGGACACATAGAATTGAGTGTGACTGAGCACGCACAGAAGAATATTGGTGGTGGTTGTTTAGTTGCTAAGTTGTGTCTGACTCTTTGTGACCCTATAAACCTTAGCCCATTGGAATTCCCAGGCAGGAATACTGGAGTGAGTTGCCATTTCCTTCTTTAATGGATATTCCTGATTGAGAAATTGAACCTGACTCTGCTGCAGTGGCAGGAAGATTCTTTATTGCTGAGCCACTGGAAGAAGCCACTGTCCCTAGTGTTAGCAGTCCCAAATAGTTATCAATAATGTCGAACTTGGAGGACCACCAGCAAGTGTGCTTTTTCTACCTCCTAGACTTTACTCATGTAGCAGAAACACATTATAAACTTGGTAACATACAATGATACATATGCCAATGTCAGCATAGCAGCTATTGATTTTTCTCCTCCATTAAAATACTGGGACTATTCAGTCACCCTCTATGAAGGTTACACAAACCACTGGACCAACCTTAGGAGGGCAGAAACCAAAAGGAAGAAAGAATTCAACCTTCTTCAAGGAAAGAATCCAGCTTTCCTTGAATCATGGGTAAAGGAGATATCAAACACAATAAGTTAAAAAATAACAGTGTAAAGGTAGAGAAAGACTACACAAATGAAGGAACAAACTAGAAACACAGAAGTCCAAATAAATGAAGAAGAAATAGGCAAACTACCTGAAAAAGAATTCAGAGTAATGATAGTAAAGATTATCAAAACCTTGAAAATGAAATGGAGAAAATGCAAGAATCAATTAATAGTGACCTAGAACAATTAAAGAATAAATAGACAGAGACACACAACACAATTACTGAAATTAAAAATACTCTAGATGGAATCAAAATCAGAATATCTGAAGCAGAAGAACAAATCAGTGAGCTGGAAGATAAAATGGTAGAGATAAATTCTGAAGAGCAGAATAATATTTTTTTAAAAAATGAAAAGAACTGAGAATAATCTCAGAGACCTCTGGGACAATATTAAACACTATCACATTCAAATTATAAGGGTCCCAGAATAAGAGGAAAAAAAAGGATATGAGAAAATTTTTGAAAATTAAAATTTAATATTTAAAATTAAAAATTTCCTCAACATGGAAAAGGAAATAGTCAGTCAAGTCCAAGAGGCATTAACAGCACCATACAGGTTACATCCAAAAAGAAACACATCAAGACACTAATCAAACTAACAAAAACTAAACACAAGGAAAGAATATTAAAAATAGCAAGGGAGAAGCATCAAGTAACATACAAGGGAAACCCCATATGCTTAAGAGCTCATCTTTCAGCAGAAACTCTACAGGTCAGAAGGAATGGCAGGATATATTTAATTATTATAAGGGAAAAATCTACAACCAAGATTACTGTAACCAGCAAGGATCTCATTCAAAACTGATGGAAAAATAAAATGTTTTTCAAACAAGTAAAAGTTAAAAGAATTCAGTACCACCAAACCAGCTTTACAACAAATGATAAAGGGACTTACATAGTCAAGAAATACAAGAGAAGAAACAATCTACAAAATCAACCCCAAACAATTAGTACAATATCAATAGGAAAAAATATATCAATAATTACTTTAAATGTAAATAAATTAAATGCTCCAGCCAAAAGGCACAGACTAGCTTGAATGGATATAAAAACAAGACCCATATATATGCTGTCTACAAGAAACCAACTTCAGACTTAAAGATACATACAGACTGAATGTGAGAGGATGGAAGAATATATTCCATGCAAATAGCAAGCAAAAGAAAGGTGGAGTAGCAATCCTCATATTAGACAAAATAGACCTTAAACTAAAGAATATTACAAGAGATAAGGAAGGACACTACATAATGATCAAGGGACCAATCCAGGAGGAAGACAGAGCAATGATAAATATCTATGCATCCAACATAAGAGCACTTCAATGCATAAGACAAACACTAACAGACATAAAAGAAAAAATTGACAGTAACACAATAATAGTAGGAGACTTTAACACCCCACTTACACTGATGAACAGATCATCAAAGCAGAAAATAAGGAAACACAAGTCTTAAATGATACATTAGATGAGATGGATCTCATTAATATCTTTAAGACATTCCATCCAAATGCAGAATACACCTTCTTCTTGAGTGCATATGGAACATTCTCTGGGATAGACCAAATCTAGGGTCAAAAATCAAACCTCAGTAAATTTAAGAAAATTGAAATCTTATCAAGCATCTTTTCTGACCACAACACTGTGAAATTAGACATCAAGTACAAGGGGAANCCTTCTTCTTGAGTGCATATGGAACATTCTCTGGGATAGACCAAATCTAGGGTCAAAAATCAAACCTCAGTAAATTTAAGAAAATTGAAATCTTATCAAGCATCTTTTCTGACCACAACACTGTGAAATTAGACATCAAGTACAAGGGGAAAAAAAAAACTAAAAAACACAAACACAAGGTTTCTAGGTAACCAACAGGTTACTGAAGAAATCAAAAGGGAAATAAAAAAAATTCTAGAAACAAATGACAATGCAAACATGACAACTCAAAACCTGTAGGGTGCAGTAAAAGCAGTTTGAAGAGGGAAGTTTATAGCAATACAATCCTACCTCAAGAAACAAGAAAAACATCAAATAGACCAACCTAATTTTGCACAGAAAACTACTGGAAAAAGAAGAACAAAAAACCCCAAAATTAGTAGAAAGAAAGAAATCATAAAGACCCAAGCAGAAATAAATGAAAAAAATGAAATAAACAATGACAAAGATTGATAGAACTACAAACTAGTTCTTTGAGAAGATTAAAAAAAAATTGACAGGTCTTTAGCCAGACTCATCAGGAAAAAAAAAAAAAAAAGAGAGAGAGAGAGAGAGAGAGAGAGAGGAGTCAAATCAACAAAATTAGAAATGTAAAAAGATACGTGACAACAGACAATGCAGAAATACAAAGGATTATAAGAGCCTACTAAGAACAACTATATGGCAATAAAATAGATAAACTGAAAGAAATGTACAGATTCTTTAAAAAAGTTCAATCTTCCATGACTGAAAAAGGAAGAAATAAAAATTATAAACAACACAATCACAGCACTGAAATTGAAGCTATGATCAAAAATTTCCTGTGAAACAAAAGCCCAGGACCAGATCGTTTCACAGGAGAATTCTATCAAACATTTAGAGAAGAGTTAATGCCTATCCTTCTACAACTTTTTCAAAAAAAATTGAAGAGGAAGGAACACTTCCAAACTCATTCTATCAGACCACCATCACCCTGATACCAAAACCAGAAAAGGACAAGAGAAAAAAAAAAAAAAAAGAGAGAATTAAAGGCCAATATCACTGATGAACATAGTTGATACTCATCTAAAAACAAAATTTTAGCAAACAGAATTCAGCAACACATCAAAAATCTCATACACCATGATCAAATTGGGTTTATCAGAGGGATGCAAAGATTCTTCAATATATCAAATCAATCAGTGTTATACACCATATCAACAAATTGAAAGATAACATACACACTGAGGAAGCCAGAATTGAAAGAGACACATGTACCCCAATGTTCATTGCAGCACTGTTTATAATTGCCAGGACATGGAAACAACCTAGATGTCCATCAGCAGATGAATGGATAAGAAAGCTGTGGTACATATACACAATGGAGTATTACTCAGCCCTTAAAAAGAATAAATTTGACTCAGTTCTAATGAGATGGATGAAACTGGAGCCTATTATACAGAGTGAAGTAAGCCAGAAAGAAAAACACCAATACAGTGTACTGACACATATATGTGGAATTTAGAAAGATGGTGATGATGAACCTGTATGTGGGACAGCAAAGGAGACACAGATGTGTAGAATGGACTATTGGCCTCTGGGGGAGAGGGAGAGGGTGGGATGATTTGGGAGAATGGCATTGAAACATGTATACTATCATGTAAGAAACGAAGTGCCAGTCTATGTTCGATACAGGACCAGTCTATGTTCGATACAGGATAGGGGATGCTTGGGTCTGGTGCATGGGGATGATCCAGAGAGATAATATGGGGTAAGAGGTGGGAGGGGGTTTCAGGATTGGGAGCTCGTGTACAATTGTGGCTGATTCAGGTCAATGTATGGCAAAACCAATACAGTATTGTAAAGTAGAATAAGGTAAAATTAAAAATTAAAAAAAAACAAACATATGATTATCTCAATAGAGATGAAAAACTTTGACAAAATTAAGCACACATTTATGATTAAAACTCTTAAAAAATGAGTATAGAAAGAACCTACCTCAACATAGTAAAGGCCATGTATGATAAGCCTATGGCAAATATTATTATCAATGATGAAAAATTGAAAGCCTTCCCCCTAAGACGAGGAACAGGACAAGGGTATACACTTTCACCACTATTATTCAGCATAGTTTTGGAACTCCTAGCTACAGCGATCAGAGAAGAAAAATAAGTAAAAGGAATCTAGATCAGAATGACATGATATTGTACAAAGAAAACCCTAAAGATAGTGTCAGAAAATTATTACAGCTAATCAACGAATTTATCAAAGTTGCAGGATACAAAATCAATACACAGAAATCACTTGCACTTCTATACTATGAAATTTTTCTAACAATGAAAAATTAGAAAGAGAAATTAAGGAATCTATACCCTTCACAATTGCAACAAAAATACTTAAATATCTAGGAATAAACTTATCTAAGGAGACAAATGAACTGTACACAGAAAATTATAAGAAACTAATGAAAGAAATCAAAGACGACATAGACTGAGAGATATTCCATGTTCCTGGATAGGAAGAATCAATATTGTAAAAATGACTATGCTACCAAATGCAATCTANATGTAAAAAGATACGTGACAACAGACAATGCAGAAATACAAAGGATTATAAGAGCCTACTAAGAACAACTATATGGCAATAAAATAGATAACCTGAAAGAAACGTACAGATTCTTTAAAAAAGTTCAATCTTCCATGACTGAAAAAGGAAGAAATAAAAATTATAAACAACACAATCACAGCACTGAAATTGAAGCTATGATCAAAAATTTCCTGTGAAACAAAAGCCCAGGACCAGATCGTTTCACAGGAGAATTCTATCAAACATTTAGAGAAGAGTTAATGCCTATCCTTCTACAACTTTTTCAAAAAAAATTGAAGAGGAAGGAACACTTCCAAACTCATTCTATCAGACCACCATCACCCTGATACCAAAACCAGAAAAGGACAAGAGAAAAAAAAAAAAAAAAGAGAGAATTAAAGGCCAATATCACTGATGAACATAGTTGATACTCATCTAAAAACAAAATTTTAGCAAACAGAATTCAGCAACACATCAAAAATCTCATACACCATGATCAAATTGGGTTTATCAGAGGGATGCAAAGATTCTTCAATATATCAAATCAATCAGTGTTATATACCATATCAACAAATTGAAAGATAACATACACACTGAGGAAGCCAGAATTGAAAGAGACACATGTACCCCAATGTTCATTGCAGCACTGTTTATAATTGCCAGGACATGGAAACAACCTAGATGTCCATCAGCAGATGAATGGATAAGAAAGCTGTGGTACATATACACAATGGAGTATTACTCAGCCCTTAAAAAGAATAAATTTGACTCAGTTCTAATGAGATGGATGAAACTGGAGCCTATTATACAGAGTGAAGTAAGCCAGAAAGAAAAACACCAATACAGTGTACTGACACATATATGTGGAATTTAGAAAGATGGTGATGATGAACCTGTATGTGGGACAGCAAAGGAGACACAGATGTGTAGAATGGACTATTGGCCTCTGGGGGAGAGGGAGAGGGTGGGATGATTTGGGAGAATGGCATTGAAACATGTATACTATCATGTAAGAAACGAAGTGCCAGTCTATGTTCGATACAGGACCAGTCTATGTTCGATACAGGATAGGGGATGCTTGGGTCTGGTGCATGGGGATGATCCAGAGAGATAATATGGGGTAAGAGGTGGGAGGGGGTTTCAGGATTGGGAGCTCGTGTACAATTGTGGCTGATTCAGGTCAATGTATGGCAAAACCAATACAGTATTGTAAAGTAGAATAAGGTAAAATTAAAAATTAAAAAAAAACAAACATATGATTATCTCAATAGAGATGAAAAACTTTGACAAAATTAAGCACACATTTATGATTAAAACTCTTAAAAAATGAGTATAGAAAGAACCTACCTCAACATAGTAAAGGCCATGTATGATAAGCCTATGGCAAATATTATTATCAATGATGAAAAATTGAAAGCCTTCCCCCTAAGACGAGGAACAGGACAAGGGTATACACTTTCACCACTATTATTCAGCATAGTTTTGGAACTCCTAGCTACAGCGATCAGAGAAGAAAAATAAGTAAAAGGAATCTAGATCAGAATGACATGATATTGTACAAAGAAAACCCTAAAGATAGTGTCAGAAAATTATTACAGCTAATCAACGAATTTATCAAAGTTGCAGGATACAAAATCAATACACAGAAATCACTTGCACTTCTATACTATGAAATTTTTCTAACAATGAAAAATTAGAAAGAGAAATTAAGGAATCTATACCCTTCACAATTGCAACAAAAATACTTAAATATCTAGGAATAAACTTATCTAAGGAGACAAATGAACTGTACACAGAAAATTATAAGAAACTAATGAAAGAAATCAAAGACGACATAGACTGAGAGATATTCCATGTTCCTGGATAGGAAGAATCAATATTGTAAAAATGACTATGCTACCAAATGCAATCTAGATTCAATGCAATTCCTTCAAATTACCAATGGCATTTTTCACAGAACTAGAACAACAACAACAAAAAATCATAACTCATGTGGAAACACGAAAGATCCCGAATAGCCCAAACAGTCTTGAGAAAGAAGAATGGAGCTGGAGGAATCAACCATCTTGACTTCAGGTTATACTCCTGAGAGGGTAACAGGCAGGAAGACCAAACCGAGGAAATAGGCTGCAAATTTCAGACACTTTTTTCTCTCTCTCTTAAGTGGCAGGAGGAAACAAACTAGTGTTATTTTTTCCCCCTTCTCTATACAAATTTAAAAAGAGGCTTCTCTTAAAATTCTTTGTTGTCATAATGACACCTGGTTCCACCTGAACTTAACTTTTCTCAAACCTTGAGCTGTTCAATGCATTTTCTTGGAAATGTTTGTCTTAAACTATGTTAATGTACTAGGCATTTACCCTAGACTCTGTTTTCAGGTTGGTTCTGTCTAAAGACTCAGAACTGACTTGACAAACCAGTATGTTATATATTGTTCTCCTAATCTATGTAAATACAACTATATGTTTGTACAGAAATCTGCCTTTCTTTAAGATTCATGTCAATCGCTTTATGGCCAGGGATGACTCACCTTGTGCCAATGTTTTCTCAAAATGCATGTTGTGGGTTAGGGGCCTGTTGTCATTCTCTGAGGTTTGAGACATTTCCTTTCTTTAATCAGAAGACTGCTAGTAGCTATATAGCATCCGGCTTGGAAGAAAAGATATTGCCAACCTGGACAGCATATTCAAAAGCAGAGACATTACTTCGTCAACAAATGTCCATCTAGTCAAGGCTATGGTTTTTCCAATAGTCATGTATGGATATGAGAGCTGGACTATAAAGAAAGCTGAGGACTAAAAAACTGATGCTTTTGAACTATGGTGTTGGAAAAGACTCTTGAGAGTCCCTTGGACTGTAAGGAGATCCAACGAGTACATTCTAAATGAAATCAGTCCTGACTATTCATTAGAAGGACTGATGTTGAAGCTGAAACTCCAATATTTTGGCTACATGATGCAAAGAGCTCACTCATTTGAAAAGACCCTGATGATGGGAAAGAATGAAGGTGGGAGGAGAAAAGAATGATAGAGGATGAGATGGTTGGATGGCATCACTGATCCAATGGACACGAGTTTGAGTAATCTCTGGGAGTTGGTGATGGACAGGGAAGCCTAGTGTGCTACAGTCCATGGGGTCGCAAAGAGTCAGACATGATTGAGTGACTGAACTGACTCACTGACTAAGGAGGACACTCTATCTGTTCCCTTCTGATGTCTGTGCCAGAAGACTTCTTTGTCTATTTTATACTTTAATAAAACTTTATTACACAAAAGCCTTGAGCAAATAAACCTCGTCTCTGGCCCTGGATTGAATTCTTCTCCTCTGGACACGAAGAATCCTGATGTCTTTCATGGTTCAGCAACTACTTTTCACTACAAAGCTACAGTCCTCAAGACAGTATGATACTGGCACAAAAACAGAAATATAGACCAATGGAACAATATAGTAAGCCCATAAATAAACCCATGCACTTATGAATACCTTATTTTTTTTACAAAGGAGGCAATACTATACAATGGGGGTAAAAACAGCCTCTTCAATAAATGGTGCTGAGAAAATTGGACATCTGCATGTAAAAGAATGAAACTAGAACACTTCCTAACACCACACACAAAGATAAACTCAAAATGGATTAAAGACCTACATGTAAGACCAGAAACTATGAAACTCTTAGAGGAAAACATAGGCAGAACTTGATGACATAAATCAAAGCAAGATCCTCTATGACCCACATCCTACAGTAACAGAAATAAAAACAAAAGTAAACAAGTGGGACCTGATTAAACTTAAAAGTTTTTGCACAGGAAGGGAAACTAGAAGCAGGGTGAAAAGAGAGTCCTCAGAATGGGAGAAAATAATAGCAATTGAAAAAACAGACAAAGGATTAATTTCAAAAATATACAAGCAGCTCATACAATTCAATAACAGAAAAACAACCCAATCAAAGAGTAGGAAAAAGACCTAAACAGACATTCTCCAAAGAAGACATACAGATGACTAACAAGCACGTGAAAAGATGCTCAACATTATTCATTATTAGAGAAATGCAAATCAAAACTACAATGAGATATCACCTCACACCAGTCAAAATGGCAATCATCAAAAACTCTACAAGCAATAAATTTTGGAGAGGGTATGGAGAAAAGGGAATGCTATTGCACTGTTTGTGGGAATATAAATTGATACTTCCACTAAAGAAGATGGTATAGAGATTCCTTAAAAACCTAGGAATAAAACCACCATATGACCCAATAACCCCACTCCTAGGCATATACCCTGCTGCTGCTGCTAAGTCACATCAGTCATGTTTGACTCTATGTGACCCCATAGATGACAGCCCACCAGGCTCTCATCCCTGAGATTCTCCAGGCAGGAATACTGGAGTGGGTTGCCATTTCCTTCTCCAGTGCATGAAAGTAAGAAGTGAAAATGAAGTTGCTCAGTCGTGTCCAACTCTTCGTGACTCCATGGACTAGCCTACCAGGCTCCTCCGTCCATGGGATTTCCCAGGCAAGAGTACTGGAGTGGGTTGCCATTGTCTTCTTCAAGGCATATACCCTGAGGAAAGCAAAACTGAGAAAGACACACGTATCCCATTGTTCATTGCAGCACTATTTATAATAGCTAGAACACGGAAGCAACCTAGATGTCTATGGACAGATGAATGGATAAAGATGTTGTGGTACATATGCACAATGGAATAACACTCAAGCATAAAAAGGAACACCTCTGAGTCAGTTCTAATGAGGTGGATGAACCTAGAACCTATTAGCCAGAGTGAAGTAAGTCAGAAAGAGAAAGATAAGTATCGCATTCTAAAGCATAATCTAGAATCTAGAAAAATGGTGTTGAATAGTTTATTTTCAGGACAATAATGGAGAAATAGACCTAGTGAATAAGCTTATGGTAATGGGGAGAGGGAAAGAGAGGGTAAGATGTATGGAAAGAATAACATGGAAACTTACATTACCATATGTAGAACAGCCAACTGGAATTTGCTGTATGACTCAGAAAACTCAAAGAGGGGCTCTGTGTCAACCTAGAGGGGTGGAATGGGGAGGGAGATGGGATGGAAGTTCAAAATGGAGGGGAATCCATGTATATGTATGGTTGATTCATGTTGAGGTTTGACAGAAAGCAACAAAATTCTGTAAAGCAATTAAGCTTCAGTAAAATATAAATTAATTAAAAAATACTGGGAGTATTCAGAATATAAACACTAGCAATAGCCAACTTAATAAGTGGAAATTAGGGGGGAAAGAGACTAAGAATGGTATCGAGAGATATTGCACTAAACACTTGATTCATTNAAGAAGACATACAGATGACTAACAAGCACGTGAAAAGATGCTCAACATTATTCATTATTAGAGAAATGCAAAGCAAAACTACAATGAGATATCACCTCACACCAGTCAAAATGGCAATCATCAAAAACTCTACAAGCAATAAATTTTGGAGAGGGTATGGAGAAAAGGGAATGCTATTGCACTGTTTGTGGGAATATAAATTGATACTTCCACTAAAGAAGATGGTATAGAGATTCCTTAAAAACCTAGGAATAAAACCACCATATGACCCAATAACCCCACTCCTAGGCATATACCCTGCTGCTGCTGCTAAGTCACATCAGTCATGTTTGACTCTATGTGACCCCATAGATGACAGCCCACCAGGCTCTCATCCCTGAGATTCTCCAGGCAGGAATACTGGAGTGGGTTGCCATTTCCTTCTCCAGTGCATGAAAGTAAGAAGTGAAAATGAAGTTGCTCAGTCGTGTCCAACTCTTCGTGACTCCATGGACTAGCCTACCAGGCTCCTCCGTCCATGGGATTTCCCAGGCAAGAGTACTGGAGTGGGTTGCCATTGTCTTCTTCAAGGCATATACCCTGAGGAAAGCAAAACTGAGAAAGACACACGTATCCCATTGTTCATTGCAGCACTATTTATAATAGCTAGAACACGGAAGCAACCTAGATGTCTATGGACAGATGAATGGATAAAGATGTTGTGGTACATATGCACAATGGAATAACACTCAAGCATAAAAAGGAACACCTCTGAGTCAGTTCTAATGAGGTGGATGAACCTAGAACCTATTAGCCAGAGTGAAGTAAGTCAGAAAGAGAAAGATAAGTATCGCATTCTAAAGCATAATCTAGAATCTAGAAAAATGGTGTTGAATAGTTTATTTTCAGGACAATAATGGAGAAATAGACCTAGTGAATAAGCTTATGGTAATGGGGAGAGGGGAAGAGAGGGTAAGATGTATGGAAAGAATAACATGGAAACTTACATTACCATATGTAGAACAGCCAACTGGAATTTGCTGTATGACTCAGAAAACTCAAAGAGGGGCTCTGTGTCAACCTAGAGGGGTGGAATGGGGAGGGAGATGGGATGGAAGTTCAAAATGGAGGGGAATCCATGTATATGTATGGTTGATTCATGTTGAGGTTTGACAGAAAGCAACAAAATTCTGTAAAGCAATTAAGCTTCAGTAAAATATAAATTAATTAAAAAATACTGGGAGTATTCAGAATATAAACACTAGCAATAGCCAACTTAATAAGTGGAAATTAGGGGGGAAAGAGACTAAGAATGGTATCGAGAGATATTGCACTAAACACTTGATTCATTTCTCTTCTTCACTACTCATGAGCTATTTGTGATCTCTTATTGTACTTCTTGAAATTTTAGCATAAAACAATTCCCATGCCATGCTTGTGCGTGTAATACTTTTTATAGTAGAACAGTGACTATGCAGTTTCCTGCAAAATTGTTATATAAACCAATATCATTAAATTCGGAGATTTAGGAAAACAAAATTGGCAGCTGAATCTTTTTGTTATAGTTGTTTTGCCATTTAAAATTAGCAGGAATAAAAAGGAGACTACTTACCTTCCTTTCAGGCTAGAGAATAAAGGAATTGGAAAGAGCAAAGGGGACTTAAGTCCCTTCATTTTCAGAGCTCTGAAGTAGATGAGGAATAAGACATGATTTTAGTGACCCAAGATAGGGGAAAAGGAGTAATTTTGCTTAGGAGAAACAGTGATTTTATAAAAGTGAGAAATACAAAGGGTTACTGCTTAGGGAAAATGTGAATTCCCTATCAGGTGGGAAGGTGGGAGATGGGAGATGGGAACAGTCAGAGGTAGGTGTCTGCTAACATACAAAGACTGGGTGTTTTTTCTTTCAAATCCAGTGCTATTTAATATTCTGATTTTAGTCTAAGTTTACTAAATTAACAGGTTAAAATTGCAGAGGTGGAAAAATGAGGACGAGAGAAAATGTTGGACAGGTGCAAAGCACAAGGTTAGAAAGGCAGTAGAAAAGAATCACACCTGTGCAAAAAGCGGCACCCCACCCCCACCCTCCATGGCACTTTTCCCCTCCTTGTTATATTCTAAGCTTGTTGAATTGGAAAACTGAGAAACAGGTCACAATGTGTAGGGTTTTTTTGAAATTATTTGGGTCAACTTTCTAAATAGCAACTTTACAAGGCAACTCTTTGCATAGCAAAGGGAGAGCATAATTAAAAATTCAAGAAAGAAAAAAAACAGCTATAATCAATGTAGAATAAAACTTTGAAAATTAGCCAATTAAACTGGATTTACTTGTTGTTGTTTCTTCATATCTAGGAACTTGATTTACATAAAAGAAGTCTAATGTGAACAATGAACACATACACAGAAAATGAGTTGAATAAAATATTATTTATGAATATTACTATACAATTCAAAGGCTCATATTGAAAGAGGAATAACTAAAAGCTACATCTGAAAAGCTCTCCAGAACTATGGCCTTCTTAATCGATAGCCAGTGAAAATTTGCCACTTGATGCGGAGAGCTTGAACCGAGGACTGTGACAACAGATTGGATGGGATGGGATGGGAGGCAAGAGGTAGGTTCAAGACAGAGGGCAAGTGTGTATACTGTATGGCAGAAACCAACACAATATTATAAAGCAATTGTTTTCCAATTAAAAAATATACAAAATGAAATTAAATTAAAAAACTTTAAAAACATGCTGAATGGATTCTGAAAGGCTAGTGTGAAATGGAGTATTTTCTACCATATCAATAAACAAGGATTTCACAGCCATCAGTGTTGCTGATCGTTCATATATGAATTTCTTAGCCTGGAGAATACCCAGGAAACACAATGTCTGCTATCTGACAGCTATTGAGCTGCCTTGCCAGCACTCCCTACAGTAAGCACTGAGGAGTTTTGGGAGGGAAAAGACAGGATGCTGACCACAGATAGCTGAGCTGCATATGAAATGAATGATTTCAGTAGGCCCAGAGTCTTCTATCTTACCATACATAGAAAAAAACACTAAATTCCCTAACTTGAAATATCTGGTTTTCCTTAATTAATAGTAATCTTTTAATATTCAGACTACCAATCCATTGCTGCAAACTTCTGTATAACCTGACTTTTTCCCCTTTCTTCTTTCCCCTCATCGGACCACCCCCTTCCTCAGAATAGTTCAATCAATTTACTTGAGATGCTATCTCCTGGACTTGAAGTCTGAAAAATTCAGTTCAGTTCAGGGCAATTCAGTGCAGTCAGTCAGTCGTGTCTGACTTTGCGAGCCCATGAATCACACCACGCCCTGTCCATAACCAACTCCCAGAGTTTACCCAGACTCATGACCATCGAGTCAGTGATGCCATTCAGCCATCTCATCCTCTGTCGTCCCCTTCTCCTTCTGCCCTCAATCCCTCCCAGCATCTGGGTCTTTTCCAATGAGTCAACTTTTCGCGTGAAGTGGCCAAAGTGGAGTTTCAGCTTCAGCATCAGTCATTCAAATGAACACCCAGGACTCATCTCCTGTAGCATGGACTGCTTGGATCTCCTTGCAGTCCAAGGGACTCTCAAGAGTCTTCTCCAATACCACAGTTCAAAAGCATCAATTCTTTGGCTCTCAGCTTTTTTCACAGTCCAATTCTCACATCCATACTTGACCACTGGAAAAAACATAGCCTTGACTAGATGGACCTTTGTTGGCAAAATAATATCTCTGCTTTTGAGTATGCTATCTAGGTTGGTCATAACTTTCCTTCCAAGGAGTAAGTGTCTTTTAATTTCATGGCTGGAATTACCATCTGCAATGATTTTGGAGCCCCCAAAAATAAGGTCTGACACTGTTTCCACTGGTTACCCAACTATTTCCCATGAAGTGATGGGACTGGATGCCAGAAACTTCGTTTTCTGAATGTTGAGCTTTAAGCCAACTTTTTCACTCTCCTCTTTCACTTTCAGCAAGTGGTTTCTTAGTTCTTCTTCACTTTCTGCCATAAGGGTGGTGTCATCTGCATATATGAAGTTATTGATATTTCTTCCAGCAATCTTGATTCCAGCTTGTGCTTCTTCCAGCCCAGTGTTTCTCATGATGTATTCTGCATAGAAGTTAAATAAGCAGGGTGACAATACACAGCCTTGATGGACTCCTTTTCTTATTTGAAACCAGTCTGTTGTTCCATGTCCAGTTCTAACTGCTACTTCCTCATCTGCATACAGGTTTCTCAACAGGCAGGTCAGGTGGTCTGGTATTCCCATATCTTTAAGAATTTTCCATAGTTAGTGGTGATCCACACAGTCAAAGGCATTGGCATAGTCAATGAAGTAGAAATATATATTTTTCTGGAACTCTTGCTTTTTTTGATAATCCAGCAGATATTAGCAATTTGATCTTTGGTTCCTCTGCCTTTTCTAAAACCAGCTTGAACATCAGGGAGTTCACAGTTCATGTATTGCTGAAGCCTGGCTTAGAGAATTTTGAGCATTACTTTACTAGCGTGTGAGATGAGTATAACTGTGCAGTAGTTTGAGCATTCTTTGACATTGCCTTTCCTTGGGATTGGAATGAAAACTGACATTTTCTAGTCCTGTGACCACTGCTGAGTTGTCCATATTTGCTGGCATATTGAGTGAAGCACTTTCACAGCATCATCTTTCAGGATTTGAAACAGCTCCACTGGAATTCCATCACCTCCACTAGCTTTGTTTGTAGTGATGTTTCCTAAGGCCCACTTGACTTCACCTTCCAAGATGTCTGGCTCTAAGTGAATGATCACACCATCATAATTAACAGGGTCATGAATATCTTTTTTGTACAGTTGTTCTGTGTATTCTTGCCACTTCTTAATATCTTTTGCTTTTGTTAGGTTCATACCATTTTGGTCCTTTATTGAGCCAATCTTTTCATGAAATGTTCCCTTGATAGCTCTAATTTTCTTGAAGAGATCTCTAGTCTTTCCCATTCTATTATTTTTCTCTCTTTCTTTGCATTGATCGCTGAGAAAGGTTTTCTTATTTCTCCTTGCTATTGTTTGGAACTCTGCTGTCAAATGAGTATATCTTTCCTTTTCTCCTTTGGTTTTCACGTCTCTTCTTTTCACAACTATTTGTAACGCCTCCTCAGACAGCCAGTTTATTTTTTTGCATTTTCCCCCCCTGGGGATGATCTTCACCCGTCTTCTGCACAGCGTCACAAACCTCTGTCCATAGTTCATCAGGCACTCTGTCTATCAGATCTAGTTCCTTAAACCTATTTGTCACTCTACTGTATGATTATAAGGGATTTTATTTAGGTCATACCTGAATTGTCTAGTGGTTTTCCCCACTTTCTTCAATTTAAGTTTGAATTTGACAATAGGGTGTTCATGATCTGAGCCATAGTCAGCTCCTGATCTTATTTTTGCTGACTGTATAGAGCTTCTCCATCTTTGGTGCAAAGTAAGTAATCAATCTGACTTTGGTGTTGACCATCTGGTGATGTCCATTTGTAGAGTCTTCTCTTGTATTGTTTGAAGAGGGTGTTTGCTATGACCAGTCCATTTGTAGAGTCTTCTCTTGTTTGTTGGAAGAGGTGTTTGCTGACCAGTGCATTCTCTTGGCAAAACTCTATCAGCCTTTGCCTTGTTTCATTCTGTACTCCAAGGCCAAATTTGCCTGTTACTCCAGGTGTTTCCTGACTTCCTACTTGTATTCCAGTCCCCTATAATGAAAAGAACATCTTTTGGTGGTGTTAGTTCTAAAAGGTCTTGTTCAGTTTAGTTCAGTTGCTCATAATGCACATTTGAGTCATGTCCAACTCTGTGTGACCCCATGAATCACAATATCCTAGGCCTCCCTGTCCATCACCGTCTCCCAGAGTTCAATCAAACTCACGTCCACCGAGTCGGTGATGCCATCCAGCCATCTCATCCTCTGTCGTCCCCTTTTCTTCCTGCNAATATTTCTCCTTTATAAAATTCCCTCAGATTTAGAGAAAAAGTATGTTTTCAAATCATTACAAGTTTATAGAGCCAATTATATAAAAAATAATGATCAAAAAACCAAAAGGCACTATTTTCCAAATTTCCAAGTAACAAATTCTTAAGACTATTTTAAAAATATCTAAAATCTGTACCATTTCTAAATAAACTTGGTGTTTGTTCAAATTTGGATACGTTGTGAAATCAAATTTTAAGCGGTTAAGTTGTTCTTGCTGCCGCCAAGTTGGTTCAGTCGTGTGACTCTGTGCGACCCCATAGACGGCAGCCCACCAGGCTCTGCCGTCCCTGGGATTCTCCAGGCAAGAACACTGGAGTGGGTTGCCATTTCCTTCTCCAGTGCATGAAAGTGAGAAGTGAAATGGAAGTCGCTCAGTCGTGTCCGACTCTTTGCGACCCCGTGGTCTGCAACCTACCAGGCTCCTCCATCCATGGGATTTTCCAGGCAAGAGTACTGGAGTGGGTTGCCATTGCTTTCTCCATTGATAGGTTTTCATTGCATTTCAAATCATACTCGTGAAGAAAAATATTTTGAATAATTTTCCTTGGAGAAACCTTTTTTCATTTAATAAGTAATATGAAATAGGTTTGTCAGTTCTTCAGAAATAAGATTAAGGTGAATATAATTTTGTTGAGTCTTTCACGGTATCCTAAAGTATCTCTTATTTGTATATGACTTGCACTGCTAATTCTTGACGATGTTCTATTAATTATAAAGATAATAAAGTTTTTATTTTAATTCTGTATATTTCAGAAAACTGAAAAAAGTGAATTTCTAAATTTCTTCTACAACCATTGTATGCATGTCCTCACAGCACCACTTTTGACCAATACTTCAGAAGACAGACGTGAAAAGGGTAAGGCCTCTTACTTACCTGCTTATGATTTCTGTTTTAAAAGATCAAGATAAGAATTAAAGCTAACAGGCTCTTTTCTTGATGCTTTTTATGACAGGGAATTTATTACTTAAAATTTTAACCTGCAATACAAAATCATGGTTTCCCATGTTTTAGAGTGTCTGTGGTAGAGAAGTATATACAAAATGTGGCAGAAAGTATTATACCTTGAGGAAGAGAAATGTAAACACGTAGCAAAAGAAGACTGTTCCCAAAGTTCTTAAGAGTTAATATCAGAGTGAGTAAGTGTGGAGAGTATATTGCCTACATTAGAAAATCCAAGGGAACCATCATTTTAGAGTTGGCAATACAGTAAAAAAATGCTTTAATTTCAGAACATAAGGATCAGAAGTTTAATTAATTTGGTTAAAGCAGAGAATAATAATTTTTAAAAATAAACTCTAAACATTTACTTTACGTGCTGACTCTTACTGATAGTTTGAATAGGGTCAGGTCCTTTTTTGTTTTTGTTTTTTTCTTTGTGTGTGTGTGTGTGTATGTGCGTGTATGTTAGTCGCTCAGTCGTGTCCAACTCTTTGCTACCCCACAGACTGTAGCCCTCCAGGTTTCTCTGTCCATGGAATTCTCCAGGCAAGAATACTGGAGTGGATTACCATTCCCTTCTCCAGAGGAACTTCCCAACCCAGGGATCGAACTCTGGGCTCCTGTATTGCAGGCAGATTCCTTACCATTTGAGCTCCTGGGAAGTCTTTTTTTTGTACATGGGTTTTCTTTCATTGTGGTGGCTCAGACGGTAAAGAATCTGCCTGCAGTGCAGGAGAACTGGGTTCAGTCCCTAGGTTGGGAAGATACCCTGGAGAAAGGAGTGGCTACCTACTCCAGTATTCTTGCTTGGAGAATTCTGTGGACAGAGAAGCCTGGCAGGCTACAGTCCATGGGGTTGCAAAGAGCTGGACACAACTGAGCAACTAACATTGTCACTTTCACTTTCTTTTCTTTAATTGTATTTCCATATTACATTCTTACATATAATTTATCAGCTCTAATTTCTGGTTTCAGTTTATTAAAGTGGAGTAAAAACTGAAACATTTTTTAAGCAATCTGAGTATAGAATTCTGCTATGGTTTTAAGTACTTTCCCTTAAGTGTTTAAATATTCATAATTTTGTGCATCTGAGTTGAGTTCTGCTGTATTTAACCTAGCCATAGATACTTCAGTTCTGTGACATTTAATTAGTCTGCAGTATTTAAATTATGTGATCATGTGCCAAATATAACTAGCTAAAGAACTGACTCTTTGAGAAGTATACAGCTCAACTGGTGAAATGAGAAATGTTGGGGGGCATAAGCTCAGAAAATAATGATTTATCTATTAAGTCACTTAAGAGGAAGTCAGTTAAAATGTTTCTTAAACTAATAAAAATTGTACACCCTAGATAATACTATCAGCTCCATTTTTGAATTTGTATCTCAGGGAGCATTTATGCATATGCATGACAGATATAAGAATGTTGTTGCATTGTTCACTGTAGGAAATGAAAATGTAGCATATTTGTACGGTGGAATACTAAATTAGCAATCAAAATAATTGAATTTTGATCTGTCAACTGATCAGTTCTCAAAAATATAAAATTGAATGGATTTAAAAAAGCATGTCACAATGTTTTCTTTCAGAAAGTTGCCATTCATATAAATTAAATGCATTTTTAGCTTTCATTTTAAAGTAAAACATTTCCAGCATACAGAAATATTTAGATAATAGCATCACAGATATATATTTCCCATTGGCTTTGTCAGTACTGACTTGTGCTTTTTCCGTTTTTAAAAAATAAATTATACATAGTTTCTTAAGCATTCTCATTTTACCCCATCCCCATCCCTCAAGAAATGCTGAATTTGGAGTTTTTCACCCCTGTTTTTTATATTACTGTGACATGTATAATGTGGTGTTATTTTTCACAGTAACTTGCTTCTAGCTTTCTGCTGTTAGAGACAATGCTCTGGTGTACCTTATTATGTTTCCTTACATAAATATGCTCGAAGATGTGAGCCTAGGAATTGAAACTTTTAATATTCTTAATTTTTTGAAATTCAAAGCATAAGTGACTAATTGTTAAAATTTGTGTTATCATATCAGAATATTTGATACCATCTTTTAATAATTGTTCATCTGCACCAAGTCTCTAAAAAAAATTGCAGATAGAGGTATAATATTTGACTGAAGCTCCTAATTCTTAATGGTTATTATGCTGGTAAAATGAGGTTATGATCAAAGATGTGCTTTGTATGTTGTAAAGTCATAAGGAAGTATGAGGTATTATTACTAAAGTCACTGATTTTAATTTTTTTATTAGATAATATAGTTGGATCTAACAAAAACAGCACGATTTGTCCTGGTGAGTATAAATTCTTATTTTATGAACTAATGCAAATTATAAGTTTTTTCCTATTCAGAATATAATGTACTTAGACAAAACTAGGAAAGGTTTATTTTCACCCCAAAATTCAAAACTAGATTTTTTAAAAAAGAAAAAATTCAACTCTAATATCAAAGATGGAAAATCCATTTGAAACTTTGTTGTTTTTAGAGCTTATGTCCTACATTTTTTTTTTTAAGAAAACCTCTAAAAGTTGAGGATTAGTTCCTTCTTATTTTTTAAATACAGTAAACTAAGGCAAATCAGTTAGGAAGTAGTCTTCCTAATAGTCTTTGCATACATAGATGGCTCATGAATATAAGCACTGTTATTTCTACTTGGAACATATGTATCAGGTATTGACCTGGTAAGATGGAAAATATGCTGTGTGTACCTAAGCATCCTGTCTTTTCTACCAGGCTCATCAGAGATCTAAGGAAGCCAGTTTCAAATAAGAAAGGAATTCAGAGATTGAATTATTAGATACATAGTGAGTGATTTCACATCCTAATTTAGAAAAGTGAAAACAAGACATTTAATTTAACACTACAGATTGCTGTTGTAAAATCTTCTGTAAATAAAATTTGGGAATTGAGAAAATTGGTAATGATTTTTTCTTGCTTAAAATGGGTAATTACCTATATATTCAATCTTGATATTCAAGAAGCAATTATAAATCATCCCATGAGTATGTAAACAAAAGCCTCTTGAGGAAGAAAAAGCTGGAATATTTTAGTAGGCCTTTCATTGATATCATGATTTGATGTTTAAAAGATTATTGTCTTAAAATCTTGATATAATATTTTTCACTTGATATTCAAACAATCAGAAATGTCCTTTTCTTAAAGATGTCTTTAAAGAAAGCATATTAATTTTTCTTGAGAAATATATATTGCACCATTTTAGGCAAAAAGTTTAAGATATTTCCTTTTTACTATGGGGTAGATCCTTTTATAGACCCATTAATGTTAATAATGATAGCACATATTACAAAATCACTACTAAGAAAATCTCAGTGCAATGAGGGTCTTATCATCATGTTTGTAGACTTTTATTTAACATACTTAAATATTTAACATACTTAAATATATTAGAGCCTTAGAAAATATTTCTTAGGTAAAACTACTAATACTTCTGGAGAGTCTACCTAATGAAAAAATAAAAATCTGTAGTTTTCTCAATTGATACAAAAATTAGGAGAAAACAGTTTTACTTTTTTTCTAAAATAAAGGATTTATACTTAGTATTCTCTTTGTCTAGATGTGTTGCAGTGTATATTTTCATACAATGATTTTCTTTGCAGATAATTATCAAACAGCACAGCTGCTTGCCTTAATTTTAGAACTACTCACATTTTGTGTGGAACATCACACATATCACATAAAAAACTATATTATGAACAAGGACTTGCTAAGAAGAGTCTTGGTCTTGATGAATTCAAAGCACACTTTCCTGGCCTTGTGTAAGTAACAGTTTTAATGAACATTCTTGTAAAATGTCTTATGGAACAACATTTTTAATTGTTTTAGTCTTTTATTTAAAGGACAAGAGGAATAGGTCATAGTGCTTCTCCCACCCACATATTGCTCACATTTAGATTCAGTTGTGATATAATACCATGTGCAATGATGTCACTAACAGAACCTCTCCTGCCATCTTTTACATCTGTTTCATCAAACTGTCATTTAGTAGTGACTCTTATTTTTGAGATATGGGCCTTGATAAGTATTTCTGTAACTCAGGTTATTTAAACTTGTAAAATTAAGTTATGGGTAGCCCTTCAGTAGACTACTTGGACTGGGTAGCCCTTCAGTAGACTACTTGGACCAATAAAAATCAAACTTTAATGCTGATGTTTGCTCAAATGTGGATTTTTGGCACACTCCTTTTCTTCCTCATAATTTCACCTGCAGATAGAGCAGCTCTTGAAATAAGAGCTTTGTGGATTTTTTTCTGAGCATGAAAATCATAGTTAAAAATGTAAACATTTAATGTGTAGAGAAGAGGTTAATCTCCCTCAGTTCAGTTCAGTCACTCAGTCGTGTCTGACTCTTTGTGACTCCATGAATCACAGCAAGCCAGGCCTCTCCATCACCATCTCCTGGAGTTCACTCAGAGACAAGTCCATCGAGTCAGTGATGCCATCCAGCCATCTCATCCTCTGTCGTCCCCTTCTCCTGCCCTCAATCCCTCCCAGCATCAGAGTCTTTTCCAATGAGGCAACTCTTCAAATGAGGTGGCCAAAGTACTGGAGTTTCAGCTTTAGCATCAGTCCTTCCAAAGAAATCCCAGGGCTGATCTCCTTTAGAATGGACTGGTTGTATCTCCTTGCAGTCCAAGGGACTCTCAAGAGGCTTCTCCAACACCACATTTCAAAAGCAATTCTTCGGCACTCAGCTTTCTTCACAGTCCAACTCTCACATCCATACATGACTACNGTCTTCTGCACAGCGTCACAAACCTCTGTCCATAGTTCATCAGGCACTCTGTCTATCAGATCTAGTTCCTTAAACCTATTTGTCACTCTACTGTATGATTATAAGGGATTTTATTTAGGTCATACCTGAATTGTCTAGTGGTTTTCCCCACTTTCTTCAATTTAAGTTTGAATTTGACAATAGGGTGTTCATGATCTGAGCCATAGTCAGCTCCTGATCTTATTTTTGCTGACTGTATAGAGCTTCTCCATCTTTGGTGCAAAGTAAGTAATCAATCTGACTTTGGTGTTGACCATCTGGTGATGTCCATTTGTAGAGTCTTCTCTTGTATTGTTTGAAGAGGGTGTTTGCTATGACCAGTCCATTTGTAGAGTCTTCTCTTGTTTGTTGGAAGAGGTGTTTGCTGACCAGTGCATTCTCTTGGCAAAACTCTATCAGCCTTTGCCTTGTTTCATTCTGTACTCCAAGGCCAAATTTGCCTGTTACTCCAGGTGTTTCCTGACTTCCTACTTGTATTCCAGTCCCCTATAATGAAAAGAACATCTTTTGGTGGTGTTAGTTCTAAAAGGTCTTGTTCAGTTTAGTTCAGTTGCTCATAATGCACATTTGAGTCATGTCCAACTCTGTGTGACCCCATGAATCACAATATCCTAGGCCTCCCTGTCCATCACCGTCTCCCAGAGTTCAATCAAACTCACGTCCACCGAGTCGGTGATGCCATCCAGCCATCTCATCCTCTGTCGTCCCCTTTTCTTCCTGCTCCCAATCCATCCCAGCATCAGAGTCTTTTCCAATGAGTCAACTCTTCTCATGAGGTGGTCAAAGTACTGGAGTTTCAGCTTTAGCATCATTCCTTCCCAAGAACACCCAGGGCTGTAGGTCTTCATAAAACCGTTCAACTTCAGCTTCTTCAGTGTTACTGGTCATTGCATAGACTTGGAGTTTTATTTGGTGAGAGGCTGGGAAAGTTATCCTTGAAAGTTGGTTTCAAGAGGAGGTACCTGTGTTGCTCAGTTTAAACACTGTGTGTGGACACTCTCAGTGTAGAAGGCACTAGGATGATTTTGCTTGAGCAGGTGTAGAGAAATAGCAATTATCCAAGATGGCCTGGTCAGGTTCTCCTGTCACATGTTCTGTAAACAATGACTTCACATCATTATATAATAGCTGAGATCATTTATAACAGTGCAAATATGCGTCATGTGGTAAGCCCTTGGCCATGTGCCCGCTTTTGTTCTGTGTATGTATTCAAACACCACCTCAAAATCTCTTGTGGCTGTATTAGCCACTGTGAACAAAGTATGCCTGCTTTGCTTCTGTGTAAGTGATTCGTGAGTAAATCATATAGCTTCTCATATTTTCTTCAGTCCTCTCTGCTTGAGCCTTGTCTACTCCGGATTCAATGATCAGCAAGACAACTGGCATAGTCGGTAGTATTCATTAGGTAGGGGACCCTGAGGTTCCAATGGATAGTGGAAGCCAGTGGCCACTGCATAACATGTGGTACCTGGTGGCCACAGTCCTCTCAGCAGGGGCCTTGGTGGAAGACTGGGAGTCAATGAATGGGTCTTGAAAAGGTTTTTCAGGTGGTAAGCTCCTGTTTGCCCAACAAAGCAGTATGTACTCCTACTCCTACCATGGGGTAGATTTTCCTGACTGGCCTGAAGGCTAACATGGATAATGTCTTCCATGATTCTGGGCAAGTGCATAAACTGCAGACAATGGGGGAATTACTAGAAGAGCATATGTGTTTACTGGAGCAAGAAATGTGTAGCCTTGATGAACCCAGTGCCTAAGACAATGAGGTAATCAGGAATAGTGACAATGAACATTATGAGACCATGGGTCCCTGCTTATTAGCAAGGCCTGTTGTGCAACAGAAGATGAAATATGAGCAACCTTTGGCCCAGGGTGGGGGGCGTCCCCAAAAAGCCTCCAGTATGACTGAGTATATGACTTATTGACCATATTCTGAGGTGGAATTGGTTGATTTGGGTAAGCAATTTTGGCAGCAGCAAGAGGAATTCTTGGAAGCTTGGCTTTTGCAACCCTGGGGCACAGGGTTGATGGTATTATTTGTTCTGGGGATAAAATGGAACAGTTGGCATCTATAACCACTTAACCTCTATTTGAGACAAAGATTACAGAATGCTAGGTGACTCAGGTAGGGGACAACAAACCAAACACATACCCTGATGGAATGGATTAACACTGCCGTCTGATCTGTGTGGACAAATGTAAGAGAAATCCCAGACACTGTAAGTGGCATATCTTTTGCCAAGTTAACCCAAGGTGAGAGAGAATTGTGCATGAAACAGGCTATGTTTAACCTAAATATTCAAGGCCATGATAATGAGCATTTTACAGGTGGCATGTGAGATGCCATTTTGAACAATGCCTTGTCTACCACTTTCAGGTCCTTTACTGCCATTATTAAGCCCTATGTGGGCTGCCCTATCTACAAAGTGAGCTCGATGTTGACAAGTTTGAGAAAAGTAAAGGGATGGTGGCAGACAAAGGGGATTAGAAGCATTAAGACCCTGAAGGAGGACCAAGCTGGTAAAGGCTCCATCTGGGTGATGCAAATGTGGGGCAATTTGCCAGCAGTGGGAGTTGAAAGAAATAAAATTGATCAACAGCCCAATGCTATACTTCTAGAGCTATGGAGGCAACTGAGACCAAGCAGCAGTTTACCAAGTGTGGGAAGCATCCACAGCAAGAGATACAGGTGATTTATTTAGAAGATTATATAGTGCCCATGGATGTTGTTTCACATGTCCTTTTCCACTTTGAATGGGGCTCAGGCCAATGTGGCAACCTGAAGAGCCCAAGTGGTGACCAAAGACCCCATGTAGAGCTTGCAATTATCTGTCACAGGCTAATGCACAGAGAGTAATGGCTCTGGTTGACTCTTGTTGAATGCAGTCTTATATACAGCAAGGCAAAGCAGTTTCCCAGTCCTAGTGCACAAATTGATAGCTATGGCAGCCAAACAATTAAGGTAAAGGCTGTGTCTTTACCTTTGGAAACTGGACAGCCCCCTGTGCAGAGTTACTCTACAAAGACTGTGTCCTTACATTTGGAAATTGGATGACTCCCTGTGCAGGTGTATGCTGCGTATGTACTACCCAATCCTGGAATATATCTTGGGTATAGATGTTCTTCAAGGCCTAATGATGCAAATCTCTGTGGGGAGATTTTGCCTCCGAGTGCATAGAAAAAGGCTGCTGTGAGCGGATACACGAAGCATACCCCACAGTTACTAACAGAACTATGGAGGTTAACAGCTATGAGACAGTATTGTCTACCAGTTGGCCATGAAGAAATAGGGGCCACCATTGTGCTGGCAAAAGTGAGCATTGTATGGCCTTCTCATAGGCTAACTCCCCCATCTAGCCTATTCAGAAACCTGATGGGTCATGGTAAATGACCGTCAACTACAGAGAACTGAATAAGGTGGTGCCACCTATGCATGCTGACATGCCATTGATTTCTGATTTGATGGATCTATTTGTGGATGTATTGACCAAAGCATTGGGCACTTATTACTATGTGGTGTACTTAGCTAATGCTTTTTTCTCTATAACTATAAATGATGAGAGTCAATATTAATTTAAATTCACTTGGTAGGGAAGCCAATGGACATTTCAGGTCCTTCCCCAAGGATATTTGCACAGCCCAACAATATGTCAGAGCCTGGTTGCAGAAGAATTGGTGAAATGGAAGCATCCAACATCAGTGAAATTGTTCTATTATATTGATGATGTGCTATTAACCTCTAATTCTCTTGCAGGTTTAGAACAGTGTGCCCCGGAACTTATAGAACATTTGGAATCATGTGAATGGGCTGTGAAAGCAACAGCAATCCCCTATTTCAAGGGATGGGTCCAGTGCTGAGAGATGTTTTTCTTTGGGTCCTTAATGAAAAGCCCTGCAGGTGTGCAGTTGCCCCTGTGGAGGCTCTCCTGCATCCCACTACTGGCTCCAACTGGTCACGGACAGATAGTGGGCTGGACTTGGTCATGGATGATAAAGGCACCCCACATGCAGTGAGTGACTCTTCTAGCCTTGTGGGGGCAAGGATAGCAACATGAGTTCCAGGTTGTACATTGGGTAATGAGTGTCTGGTCCCTTGTGAAAAAGTCAAGTTTCCAGTACTTGGCATTGGGTTTTGCTATGTACTGGAGGTGTAACTTGCACCCTAGTAGTTTGTTGCTGTGGTATGTGGGTCCAAGGGTCAGTGTTACTTGTCAAGTGGGCATCGCGGAAGATAGACTGCACAAAGATTGCAAAGAGAGAGACCCTGAAGGGTAGAATGTAGAGAAATAGAAATTAGCCAAGATGGCAGTCATCTCGCTTCCTCGACCCCTGTTCTGTAAACAATGCCTTGAGGCTGCATTAGTCACTGTGAATAAAGCAAGTCTGCCTTTGCTGCTTCATCAGTCATTAGCAAATAAAGCGTGTCTGTGGTTCCTAAGGCTCCTCATATTTTCTTCCAGCTTTCTGGCTCATGCCTTGACAGCAGGGGACCCTCAGTGTAAAAACACTGGGAAGACTCAGTTTGGATACTGGGTGGTAGTCTCAGTTTAGCAACTGGGAAGTCTGGCTCAGTTTAATGCTGAGTAAGGTGGGTTGCTAAGAGGGAAGATTGGCCTATTGTTTTTCCTTAAATTCACTACATTAAGAGAGTTTTTAAAAATAAAACTGAAATCTTATGAGAGCTTCTGAGCTCCAAAGAAGGAAGGGACTTTCTCCTCCTGCACTGCAACAGTTTTCTTAGGCGACTGAGACACTTACGGGAGTGGTGGAGGCTGGATCTTATACTGCATAGCTTGTCCATGTAGGGAAACCCATTTATATAACTAGTGGCCCGATTTACCAGGGACACACATAAGAATTGGCCATTTCATGATCCAAGCACCCGTGGAAGTTTTATACTCCCCTGGAAAATCCGAAGAACATAAGATGGGGCTAAACAACTCCAGAACAAAACCAGAGAAGTTAAGCTGCCAAGCATCACACATTGGCCCACCACAAAATCATCATTAGCAATTTTATTTTAACAAACTGACATCAAAAATGGAAAATAAAGATTTCAAAATAAAAGAAAAAGGAATGACACATTGCCAATACTCCAGCTGCATAAATATATATGAAAAATTTACAAGTGTTTGCCTGATTGGAAACTGGAAAAAATATTGTCCTGGAAATTAAGGGTTTGTTTTTTTCTTTCCTCCCCATTGTGTATGCAGTTAAACTTAAAAGCTGGCTTGGTAAAACATTAAATAAAGGTCTTCTAAGGGAATGTATACATTTCTCTGTGTCATTGAGATGTAATTTTTCTTTTTCTTTTTTTTTTTTCAAGCTGATCTTCCTAGGCCTTTTTATGTTTATGTGTTTTGTTTGTTCAGATTTTTCAAAATTTGGCCTTGAAATTAAGACCCCCTGAATTTAGGTTAAATCCTCCCAGACTCTCTTATGGGGAGGATTTTTGCATCTTAAGGGCTTCCCTTGTGGCTCAGCTGGTAAAGAGTCCGCCTCAATGCCGGAGACTTAGGTTCAGTGCCTGGGTTGGGAAGATCCCCTGGAAAAGAGAAAGGCTACCCACTCCAATAAGAACACTTAGAGAGAATTCCACGGACTGTATAATCCATGGGGCTGCAAAGAATTGGACACGACTGAGCAACTTTCACTTCACTTTATATCTAAATAGTTTGAATTTCTGTTGAGATATATTTTGTGTGCTAAGTCACTTCAAAAGTGATGTTATGTCCAACTCTTTGCAAACCTATGGACTGTAGCCCATCAGGCCCCTCTGTCCAAGGGATTCTCCAGGTAAGAGTACTGGAGTGGATCACTATGCCCTTCTCAAGAGATATATTTTACTGGTGGCCAAATGATGCACCCTTTTTAAAATTGGAGAGACTAATGAATTGGTCAATCTTGAGCACTCTCATTGTAAACAACTGCTTAATTGGTACATATAAAACAAAAGTCAAATTAACAGTGTGAAAATTATAACAATTAACCAGAAAACTTCCATCGTTTTAAAACAAGTAAGGAAAAATTGGTTTGAGAAGCTTCATCTGTGGTCTTTGCTTCCACTCACTGGCTCTTACAGGTGCTAATAAGAACATTAGAATAATTATAATGTTAATAGGAAAACTTGAAAGGAAGTCTGCCTATAATTTCCAACAAGGTACATTTTAAAAGGAGTTATCCCAAATGAATAAAGAAACCTTTGAACAGTTATTTAGAATGGGATAAATAGACATTTATGTAATTAAAGCAAGATTTGCTATTACTACACTGCTGCTGCTGCTGCTACTAAGTCACTTAAGTCTTGCCCGACTCTGTGCGATCCCATAGATGGCAGCCCACCAGGCTCCCTCATCCCTGAGATTGTCCATGCAAGTGGGTTGCCAGTGCCTTCTCCACCTAAGGTTAAATGGACCAAAAAGGACCTCTTACTAGTCTCCAACAATAAAAACCAAATGAGATTGTTCTATTTATCCCAGTTTATATATATATATATATATATATATATTTAAGAAGCATGAAAAATTCACACTGAGATTTTTGACTAGCATTTATTTGGGACAATTGAGCCAAAAGGCCTTACCTTCTTGGCTCAACTCCACTCTGGGGATTACAGAGCTTTTTATATAAAGTAGGTAGATGGACAGTGAACAATAACAACAACAAACTTCTAAAACCCCTCTTCTAAAACTAAAACTTATGGATAGGATCCTAATGAAATCCTAATCTTCAAGTTAATGGCTTGAAAGTTAACAGAATTTAGGCAAAACTATTATGACCAACCTAGACAGCATATTAAAAACAGAGACATTATTTTGCCAACAAAAGTCCATCTAGTCAAGTTCTTCCAGTAGTCATGTATGGATGTAAGAATTGGACTGTAAAGAAAGCTGAGCACCAAAGAATTGATGCTTTTGAACTGTGGTGTTAGAGAAGACTCTTGAGAGTCTGTTCGACTGCAAGGAGGTCCAATCAGTCTATCCTAAAGGAGATCAATCCTGGGTGTTCTGATCTCCTTTAGGATATCATTGGAAGGACTAATACTAAAGCTGAAACTCCAATACTTTGGCCACCTCATGCAAAGTGTTGACTCTTTGTAAAAGACCCTGATGCTGGGAAAGATTGAGGGCAGGAGGAGAAGGGGATGACAGAGGATGAGATGGTTGGATGGAATCACTGACTCAGTGGACATCAGTTTGGGTAAACTTTGGCAGTTGGTGATGGACAGGGAGGCCTGGCATGCTATGGTCCATGGGGTCGCAAAGAGTCGGCCACGACTGAGTGACTGAGTTGAGCTGAACTGATTCAACAATATAATTAAACAAGAGCAGCAACCATGTTATATAAAATCCATTTTAAATACACCAATTTTATATCAGTCCAGTTCAGTTCAGTCAGTCAGTTATATCCGACTCTTTGTGACCCCATGGACTGTAGTATCAGTCCTTGAAATGAATATTCAGGACTGATTTCCTTTAGGATTGACTGACTTGATTTCCTTGCTGTCCAAGGGACTCTCAAGAGTCTTCTCCAACACCATATTTCAAAAGCATCAATTTTTCCGTGCTCAGCTTTCTTTATAGTCCAGCTCTCACATCCATATATGACTACAACTGTAGCTTGACTAGACAGACCATTTTTTTGGTAAAGTAATGCCTCTGCTTTTAGGTTGGTTATGCTGTTTAGGTTGGTTATAGCTTTTTTTCCAAGGAGCAAACATCTTTTGATTGTTGGCTACAGTCATCATCTGCAGTTATTTTGGAACCCAAGATAATAAAGTCTCTCACTGTTTCCATTGTTTCCCCATCTATTTGCCATGAAGTGATGGGACCAGATGCCATGATCTTAGTTTTCTGAATGTTGAGTTTTAAACCAACTTTTTCACTCTACTCTTTCACTCTCATCAAGAGGCTTTTTAGTTCTTTATTTATTTATTTATTTTTTATTTAGTTAATATTTATATATTTGTTTTTATTTGGTTCTTTCTATTTTTTTTTTTTTTTTTGCGGAATAGACAAGACATATAGACTCTCACCAATAAAAAAATCCCATGGAGAGAGGAGACTGGCAGGCTACAGTCCATGGGATTTCAAATAATTGGACACAATTTAGTGAATGAGCAAACACATAAAATATTAACTAAACATGCTGAGGAAGCAAATAGGTTTCCTGAGCCATACAAATGCATAAGAACTGAGAACTGACATGCAAGGGCCAATATAAATGAAAATAGTGATTGTACTTTTATTTAATTTTTAAACTGAGAAAGATCTTTGCTGAATGCCTCAAGTAAACCTTTAAAGGTGTGATAAACTAAATTTCTAGAACCTGCAATTCATATAATAAGTTTCAGTTTAGTTAGAAATTTTGTCATTGATTTTAGTAACTNCCAAATGAGATTGTTCTATTTATCCCAGTTTATATATATATATATATATATATATATTTAAGAAGCATGAAAAATTCACACTGAGATTTTTGACTAGCATTTATTTGGGACAATTGAGCCAAAAGGCCTTACCTTCTTGGCTCAACTCCACTCTGGGGATTACAGAGCTTTTTATATAAAGTAGGTAGATGGACAGTGAACAATAACAACAACAAACTTCTAAAACCCCTCTTCTAAAACTAAAACTTATGGATAGGATCCTAATGAAATCCTAATCTTCAAGTTAATGGCTTGAAAGTTAACAGAATTTAGGCAAAACTATTATGACCAACCTAGACAGCATATTAAAAACAGAGACATTATTTTGCCAACAAAAGTCCATCTAGTCAAGTTCTTCCAGTAGTCATGTATGGATGTAAGAATTGGACTGTAAAGAAAGCTGAGCACCAAAGAATTGATGCTTTTGAACTGTGGTGTTAGAGAAGACTCTTGAGAGTCTGTTCGACTGCAAGGAGGTCCAATCAGTCTATCCTAAAGGAGATCAATCCTGGGTGTTCTGATCTCCTTTAGGATATCATTGGAAGGACTAATACTAAAGCTGAAACTCCAATACTTTGGCCACCTCATGCAAAGTGTTGACTCTTTGTAAAAGACCCTGATGCTGGGAAAGATTGAGGGCAGGAGGAGAAGGGGATGACAGAGGATGAGATGGTTGGATGGAATCACTGACTCAGTGGACATCAGTTTGGGTAAACTTTGGCAGTTGGTGATGGACAGGGAGGCCTGGCATGCTATGGTCCATGGGGTCGCAAAGAGTCGGCCACGACTGAGTGACTGAGTTGAGCTGAACTGATTCAACAATATAATTAAACAAGAGCAGCAACCATCTTATATAAAATCCATTTTAAATACACCAATTTTATATCAGTCCAGTTCAGTTCAGTCAGTCAGTTATATCCGACTCTTTGTGACCCCATGGACTGTAGTATCAGTCCTTGAAATGAATATTCAGGACTGATTTCCTTTAGGATTGACTGACTTGATTTCCTTGCTGTCCAAGGGACTCTCAAGAGTCTTCTCCAACACCATATTTCAAAAGCATCAATTTTTCCGTGCTCAGCTTTCTTTATAGTCCAGCTCTCACATCCATATATGACTACAACTGTAGCTTGACTAGACAGACCATTTTTTTGGTAAAGTAATGCCTCTGCTTTTAGGTTGGTTATGCTGTTTAGGTTGGTTATAGCTTTTTTTCCAAGGAGCAAACATCTTTTGATTGTTGGCTACAGTCATCATCTGCAGTTATTTTGGAACCCAAGATAATAAAGTCTCTCACTGTTTCCATTGTTTCCCCATCTATTTGCCATGAAGTGATGGGACCAGATGCCATGATCTTAGTTTTCTGAATGTTGAGTTTTAAACCAACTTTTTCACTCTACTCTTTCACTCTCATCAAGAGGCTTTTTAGTTCTTTATTTATTTATTTATTTTTTATTTAGTTAATATTTATATATTTGTTTTTATTTGGTTCTTTCTATTTTTTTTTTTTTTATTGCGGAATAGACAAGACATATAGACTCTCACCAATAAAAAAATCCCATGGAGAGAGGAGACTGGCAGGCTACAGTCCATGGGATTTCAAATAATTGGACACAATTTAGTGAATGAGCAAACACATAAAATATTAACTAAACATGCTGAGGAAGCAAATAGGTTTCCTGAGCCATACAAATGCATAAGAACTGAGAACTAACATGCAAGGGCCAATATAAATGAAAATAGTGATTGTGCTTTTATTTAATTTTTAAACTGAGAAAGATCTTTGCTGAATGCCTCAAGTAAACCTTTAAAGGTGTGATAAACTAAATTTCTAGAACCTGCAATTCATATAATAAGTTTCAGTTTAGTTAGAAATTTTGTCATTGATTTTAGTAACTTTAGGGGACAGATTTAGAACTGTTCTTTGGGAAACTAAAAGTAATTGTCTTTGTCTTGCAAGTGTCTAAAAACCAGAAATATAAATGCTGACCAAAAGGACCTGAATTAGCTCAAATAGGCAAAATCTAAAGCCAAGGGGAAAACAAAGTCAGTGTTAAAATTCAAACCACTGGAAATGTTCTCTTAGTCAAAATTATAGATAGTAAGTTTTAGTTATCCTTGCAAGCAAATTTAATGCACTCTGTAAACTAGTAGATTTATATTGTAATATACTCAGAGGTTAAAGCGCCTGCCTTTGATGCAGAAGACCCGGGTTCGATTCCTGAGTCGGGAAGATTCCCTGGAGAAAGAAATGGCAATCCACTCCAGTATTCTTGCCTGGAGAATCCCATGGACAGAGAAGTCTAGTAGGTTACAGTCCACGGGGTTGCAAATAGTCGGACACAACTGCACAACTTCACCTCACCTCACCTCATATGATTCATATATAATCTTTAATTAAGCCATGCGATCTCTAGTTTGCCTGTTTGTCTATATAAATGTAGGGCTTCCCTGATAGCTCAGTTGGTAAAGAATCCATCAACAATACAGGAGATACCCAGTTAATTCCTGGGTCGGGAAGATCTGCTGGAGAAGGGATAGGCTACCCACTCCAGTATTGTTGGGCTTTCCTTGTGGCTCAGTTGGTAAAGGATCCACCCACGATGTGGGAGACCTTGATTCAATCCCTGGGTTGGGAAGATCCCCTAGAGAAGGGAAAGGCTACTCACTCCAGTATTCTGGCCTAGAGAATTCCCTGGACTAGACTCTGACACAACTGAGCAACTTTCACTTTTATACGTTATGCACATGAGATAGCTCTACTTCTAAAAAGTACTATCAAAATTAAATTTATAAAGAGCTCTATTCAATTTTAATAAAAAAATGCCTGCATTTGCAGAAATTGGCCAAAATGGCTTTCAGATACATGTGAACTGGGAAATATTCAATATTAAGTTGATACCTGTCATTAATGTTAGGGCTTTCCTGGTGGCTCAGAGGTTAAAACATCTGCCTGCAATGTGGGAGACCTGGGTTCGATCCCTGGGTCGGGAAGTTCCCCTGGAGAAGGAAATGGCAACCCACTTCAGTATTCTTGCCTGGAGAATCCCAAGGACGAAGGAGCCTGGTGGGCTACAGTTCATGGGGTCACAAAGAGTCGGACACAACTGAGTGACTTCACTTTCGCTTTTCATTAATATTTAAATATGTTGATCTAATTAATGTGACATGTTGTTTATTATTATACAACATTAATACATAAGACCTTATTAGATAACTTGCAATAAAAATAACATGGTGAAATTTTAAAGTAGATGTACATGAAATAACTTTGGAATGAATTCTTTAAAGTAATTATATTTTAGAAAAGTGTACTTAAAATGATATTTCCAGATATTTTGTAACGTAAAATTCTAGAGCTGTGTGAACTTATTAAACAGCTAAAAGATACTGAGGCATCGATTACTAATTAAAAAACTAAATATATTTGAGAATACTAATGAAAATAATTGCTATCACCTGAGATGCTCTCTATAAGAAAACAAATGCTTTTAGATATTATCACTGCTGTTTATGCTCACCAGTGTCGATGTAAAGCTAGCTCATAACTGCTTACTTCTTAGCTTTACTAAAAATTAAGGTTTTAAGAGTTGAGGATTCTACTTTAAACATGTAATTAAAATGATTAGGAATAACACAGTAACATTTCAGTATACAGTAAAAAGTAGAAGATATGTTTTCAGTAAAGAAGGTATGAAGAATGGAATTACTGAGTTTATTGAGGAAACAGAAAGAATGGTTGATTGTATTTGGATAGAAAATGAGAAACAGGCTGGATATTGAAAGTGATGAGAGCATGGAGAGGAAACCTGATGGAAAGGGTTTTATATACAGTAAAGACTGACTGAATTTGGATTGAACATGACTAGGTATATTTTGTTAAGTGAGCTAGTGAACGACTGGAATTTGTTTTTTCTATTGAAAGTGCTCCTTTTTGATCACAAACTGTGTGAGTTTCTGCACCCTTAAGAGGTCTATATTTGTTTCCTTTGGTTGTTTTATGATTTTAGTTAAATGAACATTATTTAAGTGACCTATAATTCTGTGATGTTTTAAAGCCTTTTTGATGTTTCTAACAAACTTCCCAAATAATAAAATCTAACTAGGCTCTTTTAGCTTCCAGTTTGGATGGATGCTTGGATAAAACAGCTCTGAGACATCTGAGAGAGGAATGTTAAACTAAGTTTATTTGGTACTTTTAATTCATAAGCATTGCCAAATGATTGGAGGTTAATTTGGGGGTGTAATGTAAGGATAAATGTCATTAATATAGACACTACCAAACTTTATATGGAAACTTTAACATTTTATATGTCCTGATAAAATGTTATCAGTTATAATTCATGATTATGCTAAAACGTTATACATTATAGAAATATCCAAGTTTCCTCCTAACTGCATTTTTAAGTCTTTATTTTTTAAAGTAATTTATCTCTTCTAATTGGAGGCTAATTACTTTACAATATTGTGGTGGTTTTTGCATACATTGACATGAATAAGCCATGGGTGTACATGTGTTCCCCATTGTGAACTCCCCTCCCACCTCCCTCCATATCCCATTCCTCAGGGTACTCCCAGTGCATCACCCCTGAGCACTCTGTCTCATGCATCGAATCTGGACTGGTGATCTCTTTCACATATGATAATATACATGTTTCAGTGCTATTCTCTCAAATCATCCCACCCTCACCTTCTCCCAGAGTCCAAAAGACTGTATTTTTATATCTGTGTCTCTTTTGCTATCTCTCATATAGGGTCATCACTATCATTTTTCTAAATTATATATATATAATTCTGTATACTGTATTGGTGTTTTGTTTCTGACTTACTTCACTCTGTATAATAAGCTCCAGTTTCATCCACCTCATCAGAACTCATTCAAAAGCATTCTATTTAATAGCTGAGCAATATTCCACGGAGAGAAGGCAATGACACCCCACTCCAGTACTCTTGGCTGGAAAATCCCAGGGATGGAGAAGCCTGGTGGGCTACAGTTCATGGGGTTGCTATGAGTCAGACACGACTGAGCGAGTTCACTTTCACTTTTCACTTTCATGCATTGGAGAAGGAAATGGCAATCCGCTTCAGTGTTCTTGCCTTGAGAATTCCAGGGACAGGGGAGCCCGGTGAGCTGCCATCTATGGGGTCTCAAAGAGTAGGACAAGACTGAGGCGACTTAGCAGCAGCAGTAGCAGCAGCAATATTCCATTGAGTAGAATTAGTACAGGAACTATGGAGAACAGTGTGGAGATGCCTTAAAAAAACTGGAAATAGAACTGCCATATTTAAGTCTTTAATAATGCTATGAAATTAAAAGGTGCTTACTCCTTGAAAGAAAAGTTATGACCAACCTAGATAGCATATTCAAAGCAGAGACATTATTTTGCTGACTAAGGCCCAATTAGTCAAGGCCATGGTTTTTCCTGTGCTCATGTATGGATGTGAGAGTTGGACTGTGAAGAAGGCTGAGCGCCAAAGAATTGATGCTTCTGAACTGTGGTGTTGGAGAAGACTCTTGAGAGTCCCTTGGACTGCTAGGAGATCCAATCATTCCATTCTGAAGGAGATCAACCCTGGAATTTCTTTGGAAGGAAAGATGCTAAAGCTGGAACTCCAGTACTTTGGCCACCTCATGTGAAGAGTTGATTCACTGGAAAAGACTCTGATGCTGGAGGGATTGGGGGCAGGAGAAGGGGACGACCGAGTGTGAGATGGCTGGATGGCATCACTAACTTGATGAATGTAAGCCTGAGTGAACTCCGGGAGTTGGTGATGGACAGGGAGGACTGGCGTGCTGTGATTCATGGGGTCGCAAAGAGTTGGACATGACTGAGCGACTGAACTGAACTGAACTGAAC
>SJYW01042844.1:56692-73811 GCA_006410735.1 Raphicerus campestris
GGAGGGATTGGGGGCAGGAGAAGGGGACGACCGAGTGTGAGATGGCTGGATGGCATCACTAACTTGATGAATGTAAGCCTGAGTGAACTCCGGGAGTTGGTGATGGACAGGGAGGACTGGCGTGCTGTGATTCATGGGGTCGCAAAGAGTTGGACATGACTGAGCGACTGAACTGAACTGAACTGAACCGAATGCTATTTTGTTTTCTCCTTTCTAGATTATCATAATTTTATGCTGTTTTTACAAAATGAAGGTTTACAAGAACACTCATGAACGGAACTTTTAAATAATTGTATTTCTGATAGCCTTTAGATAATGTCCCTGAACTGAGTAACAAATGACAAACTGTAATGAAAAAAAAAATTATTTAATGTGGATGAATAGGAATCAATTACTTGGGACTAGATGAACTTATACAAATGATTTATAATTCTGATCTTAAAAAACTTCCTAACTTAGGTCCATTTTCCAGAAAACTTTTTTTCTGTTTTGCTGTAATCTACAAGTTGATAAGGAATGCTTTTGTAAACAAAGATGAAGCATTTATCTTTTCCTTTCTACCTTATCCTGCCAAAATGTAGCTTTTCCAACTGGCTTTCCTTTGGACTTAAGGGTTTACTACAACTGGATTACAACAGGTTATACTAATAATTGTTTAATTTATTGTTTCCAAATTATTTATGCCTTTGTCTCTCTGGTACACTTTGACTTAGCCAGTGTTACTAGCTACGTTACTTATATCTATTATATAAGATTGTTGTCTCTTATAGTGTGTAATCAGACCTCCAAAAAATGTAATGGTGATTAGATGACTTAAAGTAATTGATCAGCTATATAGTTTTATATACAATAAATGATTGCTTAATAGTGTGATTCTAGGTCAAGTGGCTGCGAGAGCTGGGCCGGTGCACTAAGCGCAGACGGCTGCGAGAGGAGCTACCCCACGTTGCAAGTCAGGGGCAGCAGCCTAGAGTGCCAGGCTGCAACGGCACAGGAATGGCCAAGAGGAGCTACCCTGAGTCTGAGGTCAGGGCAGTGACTGAGAAGAGCAACACTGCGTCCGAGGTCAGTGGCAGCCAGGAGGAGCTAAACAGCATCCAAGGTTAGGGGCGATGGCCAGGAGGAGCTACCCCACGTCCCAGGCCAGTGGCAACCAGGAGGAGACACTCCGCATCCAAGGTCAGGGGGAGCAGGAAGAAGCCACCTCGCACTCAAGGCCAGAGGTGGTGATCCTGAGGAGCCACGCTGAGCCCAAGCCTGAGGCCAGAGGAAGCAGCTGGGAGGAGCATCCGAAGAATGGTGGTTGCACAGGTGCAGGAGGGCATAGAGGAGATATCTCACATTGAAGGTCAGGAACAGGGGCAGAAAGGAGATACCCCTTGCCCAAGGTAAGGATTAGCCATGAAGAGATACCCCACACCCAAGGTAAGAAAAACCCAAGTAAGATGGTTGGTGTTACAAGACGGCATCAGAGGGCAGACACACTGAAACCATACTCACAGAAAACTAGTCAGTCTAATCACGCTAGGACCACAGCTTTGTCTAACTCAATGAAACCAAGCGATATCTGCGGGGCAATGCAAGATGGGCGGGTCATGGTGGAGAGGTCTGACAGAACGTGGTCCAATGGAGAAGGGAATGGCAAGCCACTTCAGTATTCTTACCTTTAGAACCCCAAGAATAGTATGGAAAGGCAAAATGATAGGATAACAAAAGAGGAACTACCCAGGTCATTAGGTGCCCAATATGCTACTGGAGATCAGTGGAGAAATAACTTCAGAAAGAATGAAGGGATGGAGCCAAAGCAAAAACAATACCCAGTTGTGCATGTGACTGGTTACAGAAGCAAGCAAGATCTGATGCTGTAAAGAGCAATATTGCATAGGAACCTGGAATGTCAGGTCCAGGAATCAAGGAAACTAGAAGTGATCAAACAAGAGATGGCAAGGATGAACATCATAATTCTATAAATCAGCAAACTAAAATGGACTGGAATGGGTGAATTTAACTCACATGACCACTATATCTACTACTGTGGGCAGGAAATCTTCAGAAAAAAAGGAGTAGCCATCATCGTCAACAGAAGAGTCCAAAATGCAGTAACTGGATGCAATCTCAAGAACGACAGGATGATCTCTTTTCGTTTCCAAGGCAAACCATTCAGTATCACAGTTATCGAAGTCTATGCTCCAATCAGTAATGCTGAAGAAGCTGAAGTTGAATGGTTTTATGAAGACCTACAAGACCTTTTAGAACTAACATCCAAAAAAGATGTCTTTTTCATTATAGGGGACTGGAATGCAAAAGTAGGACGTCAAGAAACACCTGGAGTAACAGATAAATTTGGCCTTGGAATGTGGAAAGATGCATGGAAAAACACTAATAGAGTTTTGCCAAGAAAATGCACTGGTCATAGCAAACACCCTCTTCCAACAATACAAGAGAATATTCTATGCATGGACATCACCAGATGGTCAACACCGAAATCAGATTGATTATATTCTATGCAGCCAAAGATGGAGAAGCTCTATAGTCAACAAAAACAAGACCAGGAGCTGACTGTGGCTCAGATCAGGAACTCCTTATTACCAAATTCAGACTGAAGTTAAAGAAAGCAGGGAAAACCGCTAGACCATTCAGGTATGACCTAAATCAAATCCCTTATGATTACACAGTGGTAGTGAGAAATAGATTTAAGGGCCTAGATCTGATAGATAGAGTGCCTGATGAACTATGGAATGAGGTTCGTGACATTATACAAGAAACAGGGATCAAGACCATCCCCATGGAAAAGAAATGCAAAAAAGCAAAATGGCTGTCTGGGGAGGCCTTACAAATAGCTGTGAAAAGAAGAGAGGCGAAAAGCAAAGGAGAAAAGGAAAGATATAAGCATCTGAATGCAGAGTTCCAAAGAATAGCAAGAAGAGATAAGAAAGCCTTCTTCAGCGATCAATGCAAAGAAATAGAGGAAAACAACAGAATGGGAAAGACTAGAGATCTCTTCAAGAAAATTAGAGATACCAAGGGAACATTTCATGCAAAGATGGGCTCGATAAAGGACAGAAATGGTATGGACCTAACAGAAGCAGAAGATATTAAGAAGAGGTGGCAAGAATACACGGAAGAACTGTACAAAAAAGATCTTCACGACCCAGATAATCATGATGATGTGATCACTCATCTAGAGCCAGACATCTTGGAATGTGAAGTCAAGTGGGCCTTAGAAAGCATCACTACGAACAAAGCTAGTGGAGGTGATGGAATTCCAGTTGAGCTGTTTCAAATCCTGAAAGATGATGCTGTGAAAGTGCTGCACTCAATATGCCAGCAAATTTGGAAAACTCAGCAGTGGCCACAGGACTGGAAAAGGTCAGTTTTCATTCCAATCCCAAAGAAAGGCAATGCCAAAGAATGCTCAAACTACCGCACAATTGCACTCATCTCACATGCTAGTAAAGTAATGCTCAAAATTCTCCAAGCCAGGCTTCAGCAATACGTGAACCGTGAACTCCCTGATGTTCAAGCTGGTTTTAGAAAAGGCAGAGGAACCAGAGATCAAATTGCCAACATCTACTGGATCATGGATAAAGCAAGAGAGTTCCAGAAAAACATATATTTCTGCTTCATTGACTATGCCAAAGCCTTTGACTGTGTGGATCACAGTAAACTGGAAAATTCTGTAAGAGATAGGAATACCAGACCACCTAACCTGCCTCTTGAGAAATCTGTATGCAAGTCAGGAAGCAACAGTTGGAACTGGACATGGAACAACAGACTGGTTCCAAATAGGGCAAGGAGTACGTCAAGGCTGTATATTGTCACCCTGCTTATTTAACTTCTATGCAGAGTACATCATGAGAAACGCTGGACTGGAAGAAACACAAGCTGGAATCAAGATTGCTGGGAGCAATATCAATAACCTCAGATATGCAGATGACACCACCCTTATTGCAGAAAGTGAAGAGGAGCTAAAAAACCTCTTGCTGAAAATGAAAGAGAAGAGTGAACAAGTTGGCTTAAAGCTCAACATTCAGAAAATGAAGATCATGGCATCCGGTCCCATCACTTCATGGGATATAGTTGGGGAAACAGTAGAAACAGTGTCAGATTTTATATTTGGGGGCTCCAAAATCACTACCGGTGGTGACTGTAGCCATGAAATTAGAAGATGCTTACTCCTTGGAAGAAAAGTTATGACCAACCTAGATAGTATATTCAAAAGCAGAGACATTACTTTGCTGTCTATGGTCCTACTAGTCAAGGCTATGTTTTTTTCCTGTGGTCATGTATGGATGTGAGAGTGAACTGTGAAAAAGGCTGAGCAATGAAGAACTGATGCTTTTGAACTGCGGTATTGGAGAAGACTTTTGAGAGTCCCTTGGACTGCAAGGAGATCCAAACAGTCCATTCTGAAGGAGATCAGCCCTGGGATTTCTTTGGAAAGAATGATGCTGAAGCTGAAACTCCAGTACTTTGGCCACCTCATGTGAAGAGTTGACTCATTGGAAAAGACTCTGATGCTTAGAGGGATTGGGGGCAGGAGGAGAAGGTAATGACCGAGGGTGAGATGGCTGGATTACATCACTGACTCGATGGACGTGAGCGTGAGTGAAGTCCGAGAGATGTAATGAACAGGGAGTCCTGGTGTGCTGCGATTCATGGGTTTGCATAGAATGGGACACGACTGAGCGACTGAACTCAACTGAAGTGCAGGTATGGGAAGAAGCAACAAGGGAAATATCTTCTGGATCCTAATAGGATAGAAAATAGAGGGTTAAGAGAATCTTTTATTAACTATCAACAGATCTAACTCAGAAATTAACACCTTAGAGTGACAAATCAACAAGAACTTTCACTTGATCTGAGATGAGTTTCCCAGCATTTCAGTTCAGTTGCTTAGTCGTGTCCAACTCTTTGAGACCCCATGGACTACAGTACGCCAGGCTTCCCTATCCCTAACCAACTCTCAGAGCTTGCTGAAACTCATATCTAATCAGTGATGTCAACTTTCTTCTCCTTTGTCGTCCCCTTCTCCTCTTGCCTTCAATCTTTTCAAGCATCAGAGTCTCTTCCAATATCTCAGCTCTTTGCATAAGGTGGCTAAAGTATCGGAGCTTCAGCTTCAGCATCAGTCCTTCCAATGAATATTCAGGACTGATTTTCTTGAGAACTGACTGGTTTGATCTCCTTCCTCTCAGGGGACTCTCAGGAATCTTCTCAAACAACACAGCTCAACAGCATTAATTTGGTGTTCAACTTTCTTTATGTTCCAACTGTCACATAATCAGTCAATATAACAATGTATCTTGCTGGAGGACATGTTTCTCCTTAACAAGAACCTTCTAACTAATCTTGTTATCTTAAGATGTATATTGTGGGAGTGCAGTCTGGTAAGATCTTTTTATTGTTAGTTCTAATCTTGTTAATTTAAACTGTAAGTATATACGGCCTTGATAAGATAGTAAGTCAGGGCACTCTCCTTTCTGATGTCCATGTCAGAAGCTTTCTCTGTCCTTTTTTCACTTTAATAAAACTCTGCTGCACAAAAGCTCTTCAGTGATCAAGCCTGGTCCCCAGGCCCAAAGTGAACTCTAGAGATCACAAATCTGACGCCATTCATTATAAGGTATAACAGGGTGATGGCTCCAGATAACTGAGATGCATTTTAGAGGAATTATTTCAGTAAGCCCAGACTCTTGCCTCTTCCTATACATAGAAAATCACTAAATTCCTTAACTGGAGATATCTGATTTTTCTTAAATAACAATAATCTTTTGATGTTCAGACAACTTGCCCCTTGTTGCTAACTTCTATATCACCTGACTTCTCCCCTCACCTCCTCAGAACAATTCTCTCAGGTTACTTGAGTTTTGAAGTCCTGGAAATTGAAGTCCTGGAAATTCTCGCAAAATACAACATAATTCAACTTCTAAGTTGTGACTATATTTTTAAAATCAACATTAGAATTTGTTCAAAGCAGAACTGAAAGACTTCTTGCATGGTCTAGCATATATAGAAGCTACCCTGTTTCTATTGACATTATTTCTTGTTTAATTTGCTCTCACGTACAGAGCCAGAGCCAAGGAATGGAAAACACAGAGAGGTAAATTCTCATGTAGACTTACATTGGTGCATATGCATGTAGAAAGAGATAAAAAGAGAAAGAGAGAGATAGCTCTCTCATGTTTCTTCTAATCAGGGCACTAATCCCATCTTAAGGGCTCCATCCTCATGTGCTCAGTTCATTTAAGTTCAGTTCAGTCGCTGGGTTGTGTCCCACTCTTTGCGACTCCATGAATTACAGCACACCAGGACGCCATGTTCATCACCATCTCCTGGAGTTCACACAGACTCATGTTCATCGAGTCTGTGATGCCATTTAGCCATCTCATCCACGGTCGTCCCCTTCTCCGTCTGCCCCCATTCCTTCCCAGCATCAGAGTCTTTCCCAGTGAGTCAACACTTCGCATGAGGTGGTCAAAGTACTGGAGTTTCAGCTTTAGCATCATTCCTTCCAAAGAAATCCCAGGGTTGATCTCCTTCAGAATGGAATGATTGGCTCTCCTGGCAGTCCAAAGGACTCTCAAGAGTCTTCTCCAACATCACAGTTCAAAAGCATCAATTCTTTGGCGCTCAGCCTTCTTCCCAGTCCAACTCTCACATCCATACATGACCACAGGAAAAACAATAGCCTTGACTAGATGGACATTAGTCTGCAAAGTAATGTCTCTGCTTTTGAATATGCTATCTAGGTTGGTCATAACTTCTCTTCCAAGGAGTAAGTGTCTTTTTATTTCATAACTGCAGTCAGCATCTGCAGTGATTATGGAGCCCTCCAAAAATAAAGTCTGACACTCTTTCCAACGTTTCCCCATCTATTTCCATTGTTTCCCCATCTATTGCCCATGAAGTGATGGGACCGGATGCCATGATCTTTGTTTTCTGAATGTTGAGCTTTAAGCCAACTTTTTTGCTTTCCACTTCCATTTTCATCAAGAGGTTTTTTAGCTCCTCTTCACTTTCTGCAATNCTTTTTTGGGTGTTAGTTCTAAAACGTCTTGTAGTTCTTCATAGAACCATTAAACTTCAGCTAATTCACCATTATTAGTTTGGGCATAGGCTTGGATAACTGTGATATAACCCTAATTACTTCCCAAAGGTCCTACCTTCAAATATCATCACGTTGGGGATTAGGGATACATCATAGGGAATTTGTAGTGTTATAGTGTTAGTAGCTCAGTTGCATCTCACTCTTTGTGACTGAATGGACCTGCCAGGTTCCTTTGTCCACGAGATTCTCCAGGCAAAAATATTAGCATGGGTTGCTATTCCTTTCTCCATGAGATCATCCTGACCCGGGTATTGAATCCGAGTCTCCTGCAATGCAGGCAGATTCTTTACCATCTGAATCACCAGGGAAGCCCACAAAAACACTGAGTACTAAACAGAAATCAAAACGCAAAGTAAATGTATGCCAACCTTCTTCTCTGTGTGAGTTTAGCCAAATTGTATACCAAAGTCTCACAGATTTCACTAGAAAACAGAAACCCCAGCAAAACCTTCCTGACAAAGTTGTTATGGGGATAAAATGAGTCAATGAACATAAAGTATTTTCACATTAAAATAGTCCAAGAAATTTTAATTATTACTACTGTTATTGTTATTATCATTATTAGATAATACAGTATGTCTGAAAGTTGTCTCATGATCTTCTGTTTTTGCCTTGATTTACTAATTGCTATTTGTCCTTAAATGCAGCTGAAATTTAACTGTGTCCTGAGAGATATCTATGATTATCCTCAATGAGTTGAATGGTAGCTACCTTGCTCTCCATGATTAAGGCTACATTTTTTGTTGCAGAGAAGATTCAATTTTGTCTCCATGTTGGAACTCTGACTTGTTTTTCAATGCTTTTGTTATTATAATAAAAACTATTTGATTATAGTGGCCTGCTATTATATAGTGGCCAATATTATATAGTGACCGGCCTCTGAGAACCCAAACCCTCTACCTGATTATTAAACTAATATGCCTTGCTCAGGTCACAGGGAGATAATTTGATTTTGCCCAACTGTGAATGACTGCAGGAAATAAAAATTAACACATCCCTTCCAGAAGATTGGACATACAGAAGTATTTTGCGAGAATGATGACCATTTTACTTCCTCACTGCCTCTCCCTCTTCATTCTGCCTTTTTAAACTTCATTTCCTCAACTCTCCATCTCTGTTCTATGAAACAACCAGGCATCCAGATCCCAATCAGTTCAGTTCAGTCGATCAATCGTGTCCCACTCCTTACGACCGCATGAATCCCAGTACTCCAGGCCTCGCTGTCCATCACTGTCTCCTGGAGTTCATTCAGACTCACGTCCATCAAGTCAGTGATGCCATCCAGCCATCTCATCCTATGTCGACTCCTTTTCCTCCTGCTCCCAATTCTTCCCAGCATCAGAGTCTTTTCCATTGAGTCAACTCTTTGCATGAGGTAGCCAAAGTACTGGAGTTTCAGCTTTAGCATCATTCATTCCAAAGAACAGTCAGGGTTGATCTCCTTCAGAATGGACTGGTTGGATCTCCTTGCAGTCCAAGGGACTCTCAAGAATCTTCTCCAACACCACAGTTCAAAAGCATCAATTCTTCGGGCACTCAGCTTTCTTCACAGTCCAATTCCCAAGTCCATACATGATCACTGGAAAAAAACATACCCTTGACTAGACGGAACTTGGTAGGCAAAGTAATGTCTCTGCTTTGGAATATGCTATTTAGGTTGGTCATAACTTACCAAGGAGTAAGCGTCTTTTAATTTCATGGCTGCAGTCACCATCTGCAGTGATTTTGGAGCCCCAAAAATGATAAATTCTGACACTGTTTCCACTGTTTCCCCATCTATTTCCCATAGAGTGATGGGACTGGCTGCCATGATATTCGTTTTCTGAATGTTGAGCTTTAAGCCAACTTTTTCACTCTCCTTTTTCACTTTCATTCAGGAGGCTTCCTCTTCACTTTCTGCCATAAGTGTGGTTTCATCTGCATAGCTGAGGTTTTTGATATTTTTCCCAGCAATCTTGATTCCAGCTTGTGATTATTCCAGCCCAGCGTTTCTCATGATGTACTCTGCATAGAAGTTAAATAAGCAAGGTGCCAATATACAGCCTTGACGTACTCCTTTTCCTATTTGGAACCAGTCTGCTGTTCCATGTCCAGTTCAAACTGTTGCTTCCTGACCTGCATATAGGCTTCTCAAGAGGCAAGTCAGGTGGTCTGGTATTTCCATCTCTTTCAGAACTTTCCACAGTTTATTGTGATCCACACAAAGGCTTTGGCATAGTCAATAAAGCAGAAATAGATGTTTTTCTGGAACTCTTTTGCTTTGTCCATGATCCAGCGGATGTTGGCAATTTGATCTCTGGTTCCTCTGCCTTTTCTAAAACCAGCTTGAACATCTGGAAATTCATGGTTCATGTATTGCTGAAGCCTAGCTTGGATAATTTTGAGCATTACCTTACTAGCATGTGAGATGAGTGCAATTGTGTGGTAGTTTGAGCATTCTTTGGCATTGCCTTTCTTTGGGGTTGGAATGAACCCTGACCTTTTCCAGTCCTGTGGCCACTGCTGAGTTTTCCAAATTTGCTGGCGTATTGAGTGCAGAACTTTCAGAGAATCGTCTTTCAGGATTTGAAACAGCTCAACTGGAATTCCATCACCTCCACTAGCTTTTTCATAGTGATGCTTTCTAAGGGCTACTTGCCTTCACATTCCAGGATGTCTGGCTCTAGGTAATTGATTACACCATCATGACTGTCTTGGCTGTGAAGATCTTTTATTTCAGTGCTTCTGTGTATTCTTGCCACCTCTTATTAATGTCTTCTGCTTCTGTTAGGACCATACAATTTCTGTCCTTTATTGAGCCCTCTTTGCATGAAATGTTCCCTTGGTACCTCTAACTTTCTTGAAGTGATTTCTAGTCTTTCCCATTCTTTTGCTTTCCTATATTTCTTTGTATTGACCGGTGAGGAAGGCTTTCTTAAATCTCCTTGCTATTCTTTGGAAGTCTGTATTCAGGTGCTTATATCTTTCCTTTTCTCCTTTGCTTTTCACTTCTCTTCTTTTCACAGCTATTTTTAAGGCCTCCCCAGACAGCCATTTTGCTTTTTTGCATTTCTTTTCCATGGGGAAGGTCTTGATCCCTGTCTCCTGTACAATGTCACGAACTTCAGTCCATAGTTCTCAGGCACTCTATCTATCAGATCTAATCCTTTAAATCTATTTCTAAATTTCACTGTATAATTATAAGGGATCTGATTTAGCTCATACTTGAATGGTCTAGTGGTTTTTCACACTTTCTTGAATTTAAGCCTGAATTTTTCAATAAGGGGTTTATGATCTGAGCCACAGTCAGCTCCTGGTCTGGTTTTTGCTGACTGTATAGAGCTTCTCCATCTTTGGCTGCAAAGGATATAATCAGTCTGATTTCATGTTGACCATCTGTTGATGTCCATGTGTAACTCTTCTCTTGTTTTCTGGAAGAGGGTGTTTACTATGACCAGTGCGTTCTCTTGGCAAAACCCTATTAGCCTTTGCCCTGCTTCATTCTATATTCCAAGGCCAAATTTACTTGTTACTCCAGATGTTTCTTGACTTCTTACTTTTGCGTTTAAGTCCCCTATAATAAAAAGGACATCTTTTTTGGGTGTTAGTTCTAAAAGGTCTTGTAGGTCTTCATAGAATCGTTCCACTTCAGCTTCTTCAGTGTTACTGGTTGGGGCATAGACTTGGATTACTGTGATATTGAACGGTTTGCCTTGGAAACAAACAGAGGTCATTCTGTCGTTTTTGAGATTGCCTCCAAGTACTGTATTTCAGACTCTTTGGTTGACCATGATGGCTACTCCATTTCTTCTTTGGAATTCCTGCCCGCAGTAGTAGATATTATGGTCATCTGAGTTAAATTCACCCATTCCAGTCCATTTTACTTGGCTGATTCCTAGAATGCCAACATTCACTCTTGCCACCTCCTGTTTGACCACTTCCAATTTGCCTTGATTCATGGACGTAACAATATAGGTTCCTATGCAATATTGGTCTTTACAGCATTGGATCTTGCTTCTATCACCAGTCACATCCACGACTGAGTATTGCTTTTGCTTTGGCTCCACTCCTTCATTCTTTCTGGAGTTATTTCTCCACTGATCTCCAGTAGCATATTTGGCACCTACTGACCTGGGGAGTTCCTCATTCAGTATCCTATCATTTTCCTTTTCATACTGTTCACGGGGTTCTCAAAGCAAGAATAATTAAATGGTTTGCCATTCCATTCTTCAGTGGACCACATTCTGTCATACCTCTCCACCATGACCCCCCCATCTTGGGTGGCTCCACAGGGCATTGCTTAGTTTCATTGAGTTAGACAAGGCTGTGGTCCTAGTGTGATTAGATTAACTAGTTTTCTGTGAGTATGTTTTCATTGTGTCTGCCGTCTGATGCCTTCTTGCAACACCTACCGTCTTACTTGGGTTTCTGTTACCTTGGGCGTGGAGCATCTTTTCATGGCTGCTCCAGCAAAGCGCAGACCCTGCTCCTTACCCTGGGCAAAGGGTATTTCCTCACCACATCACAATAAGATGGTTAATTTGAGACATTATTCTCCCATCTTCTTAGTCAGCACTCTTTCTGAATAAAGTCATATTCTTTGCCTGAATATCTTGCTTCTCAGATTTATTGACCTGTCATGTGTGAAGTCCAGTGAGCTTGGACTCAGTAACATTGTGAAAAAACAGCTTTCTCACTGTATTGTGAATATGACTTTTTCCTTACCCTAGCTAGATTCTGAGCTACTTTAGGGACTACCTGGAGTTAAGCCAAATTTCACAGTTAAGGGTACAGCCCTTCACCAGGTTGCCCTCACTACTCCAGATACCAGTCACAAGTTCAGGGTCCCTGGGGCTATCCTCAGTTCTGACTAGCTGTCTCACAGTCAGGGGTCCCTGTGGACTCATTCAGGCTTGATAATTCACTAGATAACTCATAGAATTCAGGGAAAAGCTACATTTTTTATTAGAAAAAGAATTCAGAAAAAATCAAAGAAGGGGAACATGAGGTAAAGTCTGGGAGGGCTCCAAATGAGAAGTTTCCATCATCCTCAGGTATGCATTACCTTCATAGAACATCACTCTGCATCAATACACATAGTACAGCCAACCAGGGAAACTTGCTGTATGTTGGTGTCCAGAGTTTTTACTGAGACTTCCTTAGGCCTCCTTGATTGAATAATTGGCTACATGGTTGAATTCAATTCTGAACCCAAAGCGTCTGTCTACAATGTGGGAGACCTGAGTTCGAGCCCTGGGTTAGGAAGATCCCCTGGAGAAGGAAATGGTAATCCACTCCAGGACTATTGCCTGGAAAATCCCATGGACAGAGGAGCCTGGTAGGCTACAGTCCATGAGGTTGCAAAGAGTCAGACACGACTGAGCGACTTCTCTACTCACTACTCTTCACTCCACAGGAAATATGAGATGTCTCAAAGTCTCAGTCTTCTAATCACATGGTTGGCTATCTGGCCTGGCCAGTTCCTGCCCTGAGCCATCTCATTAGCATAAACTATTAGGTTTGTGGTATAAAAGGCCCACTGTGAATAACAAAGACACTCCTGTCATTCAAGAAGTCGCAATATTTAAGTAATTATCTCCCCCAAACCTGTGACAAAAGTCAACCAAATTCTTTATTTCACAGAAACAAAGATTATGCCCTCTTGAGTGCTTAGTAGAGTATATGGTAGGTGGTCAATAAATATTTGCTGAGTAAATGATAATAAATGATTTACTGAATGAATAAGAGAAGTTAAAACAAGGCCACCATCTTAACCACATAGAAAGAGAGTTGGTCAATTATCTTGATTTTGAGTGTAGATTTATTCCTCACATATGAAGCCTTAAAATCCCTTAGTCTATTCTCTCCCCTACTTTCTTATAGTATCACTGAGTTCTTCAAACTAGCACCTAATTTCTTGCTACTGTACAAGAGACTCTAAGTGCCTCCTTAAAATTCTGCCTTTGCCTTTCAGACAATTCCTTATCAATGGAACTTCAGTGTTGATTACTGAGGAAGACAGAAAAGACAGAAAACACTGCAAGAAAACCAGATTCCTCTTTCAGTAGCAAAAGGGTCTAGATGCACAAGAAGGAATACGAAACTAGCATTTGGAAAAGGAGACCTCAGACACAGTGACTTAAGGGGAAAAAAATGAAAAGACAGAGAAATATTGAGCAAATAAAGGAACAAGGTAGAAACTCAAAAGACCAAATCAACAAAGAGAAAATAGGCAAACTACCTGAAAGAGAATACAGAGTAGTGATAGTAAAAGTGATCCAAAATCTTGAAAAGAGAATGGAGAAAATGCAAGAATCAATTAATACATTTAACAAGAACCTAGAAGAAATAAAGAAAAAACAAACAAAGACAAACAATACAATTACTCCAATTAAAAATATCCAACTGACTCCAGTACACTTGCCTGGCAAACCCCATGGACAGACGGGCCTGATAGGATATAGTCCATGGGGTCGCTAGGAGTCAGACATGACTGAGAGACTTCACTTTCACTTTTCACTTTCATGCATTGGAGAAGGAAATGGCAACCCACTCCAGTGTTCTTGCCTGGAGAATCCCAGGGATGGGGGATCATGGTGGGCTGCTCTCTCTGGGGTTGCACAGAGTCAGACACGACTGAAGCGACTTAGCAGTAGTAGCAGCAGCAGAATGAACCCATAGCAGAATAACTGAGGCAGAATGACGGAAATTTGAGCTTGAAGATATAAGGGTAGAAATAACTGCTGAAGAGTCCAATAAAGGAGAAACAATGAAAAGCACTGAGGAAAGATTTAGAGACCTCTGAGACAATATAAAACACACCGACATTCGAATTATAGAAGACTCAGAAGAATAAGAGAAAAAAAGGGGGGGTCTGAGAAAATTTTTGAAGAGATTATAGTCAAAAACTTCCACAACATGGGAAAGGAAATAGTTAGTTGTATCCAAGAAGTATAGAGAGTACTACACAGGACAACCCAAAGGATAAACACATCAAGACATATATAAATCAAATTAATAAAGATTAAACACAAAGAAAGAATATTAAAAACAGCAAGGAAGATGAAACAAATAACACACAAGGGAAACCCCATACAATTAACAGCTGATCTTTCAGCAGAAATTCTTCTGACTAGAAGGGAATTGCAGTATATATTTAAAGTGCTGAAAGGTAAAAATCTAAAAGCAAGATTAAGGTTCTCACTCAAAACTGATGGAGAAATCAAAAACTTTACAGAAAAGCAAAAGTTAATTACTTTTTATATAAGTGGATAAAGCACTGCAACAGCAACAAATAAAAACACAGAGTGGCTGAATGGATACAAAAACAAGAGACATATATATGGTATCTACAAGAGACCCACTTCAGACCTAGAGACACATACAGACTGAGAATGAGAGGCTTGAAAAAGCTATTCCATGCAAATAGAAATTAAAAAAAAAAAAGCCAGAGTGGCAATTATCATATCAGACAAAATAGAACTTGACATAAAGAATATTATAAGAGGTAAAGCAGGACATTATGTAATGATCAAAGTATTAATCCAAGAAAAAGACCTAACAATTGTAACTAGCAGACATAAAAGGGGAAATTGAGAGCAACACAAAAATAGTAGGAGACTTTAAGACCCCACATACACCAATGGAGAGATCATGACAATGGAAAATTAATAAGGAAACATAAGCATAAATGACACAGTAGACTAGGCGGATTTAATTGAACTTTAGGACTTGCTATCCAAATTGAGAAGAATACACTTTCTTCTCAAGTGCACATGGAACATTCTCTAGAATAGATCACACATTGGGGTAACAATCAAGTCTTGGTAAATTTAAGAAAACTGAAATCATATCAAGCATCTTTTCTGATTAGAAAGCTATGAGATCAGATATCAGTTGCAGGGGAAAAATTGTGAAAAACAGAAACACATAAAGATTAAACATACATTTATAAATAATGAACAAGTTAAAGGAGAAATAAAAAGGGAAATAAAAGCATTCATAGAAACATATGACAATGAAAACACAGTGACCCAAAACCTGTAGGATGCAGCAAAAGCAGTTCTAAAAGGAAAGTTTATAGCAATACCATCGTACTTTAAGAAATAAGGAAAACATCAAATGGAAAACGTAATTTTACACCTAAAAGCTGATAAAAGAACAACTAACCCCCTCCCCCAAAGTGAGCAGAAGGAAAGAAATAATAAATATTAAAGCAGAAATAAATGAAAAAGAAATAAAGGGAATAACAGTAAGATTTATTAACCTTTAAGTAATTATTTAATTAAAAAGTTATTAATCTAAAAGCTGGTTTTTGAGAGGATAAAGTAAATTGAAAAAACATTATCTAAGACTTATTAAGAAAAAAAGGGAGAAGTATCAAATCAGCAAAACTAGAAATGAAAAACAGTTTACAAAAGACAAAAAATAAAAAATAAAAAGGATCATGAGAGATTATTATGAGTAACTATATGGCAATAAAATGTACAACCCAGAAGAAATGGACAGATTCTTGGAAAAATTCAACCTTGTAACACTGAAACAAGATAAAACAGAAATTATTAACAAGCCAATTATAATCACTGAAATTGAAACTGTGATTTAGAAAATCTCCCAAAAAAGAAAAGTCCTGGGCCAGATGGCTTCACAGTGAATTCTACCAAACATTTAGAGAAGCATTAATGCCTATTCTTCTGAAACTCATTCAAAAAATTCCTGAATAAGGAGCACTTTCAAACCCATTCTGCAAGGCCATCTTCACCCTAATAACAAAACTAAAGACATAACAACAACAAAAAAATTGCAAGCAAATATCACTGATAAATATAGAGGCAAAAGTCCTCAACAAAATTCTAGCAAATATTATTCAACAACACTGCAGCCTACCAGGCTCCTCCGTCTATGGGATTTTCCAGGCAAGAGTACTGGAGTGGGGTGCCAATGCCTTCTCCTTTAAAGATCATACACCATGATAAAGTCAGGGTTATCTCAGGGATGCAACGGTTCTTCAATATATGCAAATGGCAGGTGGACTAAGTGCGGGCAGCTGCGAGAGCTGGCCTGGCACACTAAGCATAGCTGAGAGGAGATACTCCACATCCGAGGTCAGGGGCAGCAGCCTAGAGTGCCAAGCTGCAATGGTGCAGGAATGGCCAAGAGGAGCTACTGTGTGTCTGAGGTTGAGGTGGTGACCGAGAGGAGAACCACATGTCTGAGGTCAGTGGCAAGCGAGAGGAGACACCACGTGTCCGAGGTCAGGGGTGGTGGCTGGTAGGAGCTACCCCGCATCCAAGGTCAGTGGCAGCTGGGAGGAAACACTCCACGTCCAAGGTCAGGGGGGCGATCAGGAGGAGCTACCAGGCGTCCGAGGCTGGGGGTAAATGGGAGAGGACACCCCCATCCAAGGTCAGGGGCGGCCGGGGGGAGACACCCCGCATCCGAGGTTGGGAGCGTCTGGAAGAAGCCACCATGAGCCTGAGGCCAGGGGTGGCTGCTGGGAGGAGCCACCTCACGCCCGAGGCCAAGGGCAGTAACACTGAGGAGCCACCCCAAACCCAAGGCCAGGGCTGGCGGCTGGGAGAGGCAATCTGAGGAGCGGTGGCTGCTCAGGCGCAGGAGGGCCTAGAGGAACTATCCCACACTGAAGGTCAGGAACAGCGGCAATAAGGAGATGTCCCTCGTCCAAGGTAAGGAGCTGCAGCTATGCTTTGCTGGAGCAGCCGTGATGATATACACCACGCCCAACCTAAGAGAAACCCAAGTAAGATGGCAGATGTTGCAAGAGGGCATCAGAGGGCAGACACACTGAAACCATACTCACAGAAAACTAGTCAATCTAATCACACTAGGACCAAGCCTTGTCTAACTCAAAGAAACCAAGCCATGCCTGCAGGGCAACCCAAGATGGGCGGGTCATAGTGGAGAGGACTGACAGAACATGGTTCACAGGAGAAGGGAATGGCAAGCCACTTCAGTATTCTTGCCTTGAGAACCCCATGAACAGTATGGAAAGGCAAAATGATAGGATAA
>SJYW01042844.1:86778-99800 GCA_006410735.1 Raphicerus campestris
TGTGTGTGTGTGTGTGTGTGTGTGTGTGTGTGTGTGTTCTTGTAGGCCATTTCACCTTGCCCTCTTGAATTTCTTTTTATTGGGCACTGTTTTGGTCACTGGTTCTTGTAAAATGTCATGAATCTCTGTCTGCAGTTATTCAGGCATTCTGTCTATCAGATATAATCCCTTGACTCTATTTCTCACCTCCACTATAAAGGGTTTGGTTTAGGTTATACATGAGTAGCCTATTAGTTTTCCTTACTTTCTTTACTTTCCTTACTTTCTTTGAGCCTGAATTTTCCAATAAGGAGCTGATGGTCTGAGCCACAGTCAGCTCTAGGTCTTCTTTTTGTTGTCTGTATAGAGCTTCTCCATCTTTGGCTGCCAAGAATATAGTCAATCTGCTCTCAGGATTGACTTTCTGTTGATGTCTCCATGTAAAGTCTTCTCTTGTACTTAAGAGGGTTTTGTCATGACCAATGTGTTCTCTTGGAAAAACTCCGTTAGCTTTTGCCCTGCTTAATTTTCTACTTCAGTGTCAAACTTGCCTGTTACTTCAGGTATCTCTTGACTTTCTACTTTTGCATTCCAGTCCTTTATGATGAAAAGGACATCTTTTTTGGTGTTTGCTGTAGATGGTCTTGAAGGTCTTCCTAGAATCATTCAACTTCAGCTTCTTCTGCTTTAGTGGTCGGGGTATAGATTTGGATTACTATGATGTTGAATGGTTTGCCTTGGAAACGAACTAAGATCATTCTTTCATTTTTGAGACTTCATCTAAGTACTGTATATTGAAATCTTTTTTGGACTATGAAGGTTACTCCATTTCTTCTAAGAGATTCTTGCCCACAGTAGTAGATACGATGGTTATCCAAATCAAATTTGCCCATTCCTATCCATTTTAGTTCACTGATTTCTAAAATATTAATGTTCACTCTTACCATTTCCTGTTTGACCATATGCAATTTACCTTGATTCATGGACCTAACACTACAGGTTTCTATAGAATATTGTTCTTTACGATATCGGAGTTTACTTTCACCACCAGACACATCCACAACTGGACTTCCTTTCCACTTTGGCTCAGCCTCTTCATTCTTTATGTAGCTATTTTCTGCATCATCACTGCTGCTGGCCACCATGGGGCCAATCCACAATGGGGTTTTCCTTTTATAGGGACCCATCTGAGTCAGTCCTAATGAGGTGGGTGAAGCTAGAATTTATCATACAGAGTCAAGTAAGTCAGAAAGAGAAAAAAAAAAAAATATATATATATATATATATTAACATATATATATATATGTGGAATCTAGAAAGATGGTACTGATGAACTTATTTGCAGAGAATCAGTGGAGACAAAAGAATAGAGAACATACTTGTGGATTCAGAGGGGGGAAGGAAAGTGTGGGATGAATGGAATAAGTAGCACAAAAACATATACACTATTATACGTAAAATAGCCAGTGAGAATTTGCTGTATGACTCAGGGAGCTCAAACCTGTATTCTATGATAACCTAAAGGGATAGGATAGGGTGGGAGGTTAGAGGGAGTTTCAAGAGGGAGGGGGCATACATATACCTATGACATATACCTATGATTCATGCTGATGCATGGCAGAAAACAACACTATATTGTAAAGTAATTATCCTTCAATTAAAAATAAATTAATCAATTAAGGAAAAAAGACATGATGATGTGTAAGGTTGGGGTTACATGTTCCTTTGCACCATTCACAGAATGCTGGACAGGGCAGATGTAAAAATGCTACAGTGAATGAGCTATTGGCTTCCCTCATTTTGATTATCTCCTTCGACACTTACTGTCATGAAAGATAAAAGGAACAAAACTCTCACTTTCCAGATCTGAGCTAAGAAAGCCCCAGTAAGCCACTAGGTTAGGCCCCTGAGGCACTTCTCTAACAGGGAGAAAGGGAAAGTAAAATCACTCAATCGTGTCCGACTCTTTGCGACCCCGTAGACTGTAGCCCACCAGGCTCCTCCGTCCATGGGATTCTCCAGACAAGAAAACTGAAGTGGGTTGCCATTTCCTTCTTCAGGGAAAGTTTCCCAACCCAGGGATTGAACCTGGGTCTCCCGCATTGCAGGCAGAGAGGGCTCTGAAATTAGTATACTGTCTCCGTGCCTTGCTTAAAGGTAGACTGGAGTTCATGTAATGTCCTCTCCACATAACTATTCTTCTTCTCCCTCCTGGAAGCTTATTTTTACTATAGTTCTCTCGTGTATACACTTTATCTGGCTTTTTCCCATGTTTCTAGCATATCCCCAACTACCAGGTTTCTCTGGACCTAGAGCAGAAGCAGAGTCTTAGCTCCTTCTGCACCCTGAAAATCATATGACTGGCACTCAAAATACCCCCTGGCTTTATGGCTATCAGATTCTCCTTTAGAGGTAACAGGAAGACATCCTTTTAGATTCATTTATATCCCAGCCTGTATCAAACCACCTTCAGGAGGGCCAGCCAGAGAGCATGGAATTGATTCCAGAATGTCGTCTAACATAGTCACATAATCATATGTCATGTGACATATAATGTTTACTTTCTGAATTTTAGTAGAAATGTAGCCTCATTTAATGGTTTTTAAATTCCATGAATAAACACTAAAAATAGTTTAATGCAAGTTAAATTATTAGTAGAACTATTAGTAGAAAAAATTAAAGGGACAATTTGAAAATAATGCTAAGACACATAGTTCCTCAAATAGTTCCCTTGATTAAAAAGGTAAAACTCAGAAATACCTGGAATCTCAAACTGATAAATATGACACAATTATTTATTTCCATTTGGTTGGCAATAAGGATGACATTTCTTTGGCTTCCATATGCTCTTAGAAAAAGTCCTGTAAAACTGAGACAAGTGACCATTTTAGTAAGAAATGAGTCCTCATGTCTACATAGAATGTAAGTAAGTTTTGATGCAAAATTGATTAGCAACTGCAATTGCAGTAAGATCCTCTCTGCTGCTGGGAATGATGATTTGTGGCATATTGAGAGTAAAAAGTATGATTTGCAGGGATATGGGATTCCCAATATTAAGGCTGGATCTGTAAGTACTCAAATTGAACAGCAAGTAACCTAATCTTTATTGAATGAAATGGTAGGGTGTAATAGTTAACAGCATGGGCTTTAGAAGGAGACAGATCTGACTTCTAAGGTAAATTTTAATTTATATTCATTTGCTGACATGTAACATGTTCCTCAAATTCTGTCTCTGTCTCTTCTACAATAAAGTGGGAATGCTAATAGTGTTTACTTCTTTAGGTGATTGTGAGGATTAAAAGAGACAGTTCAAGTAAAGCAAAGCTTGTGTCTCTCATACTGCAGGTGCTAAAACAAAACAAAACAAAACAAACAAACAAAACAACAAAAACAAAAAAAAACTGGTTCTATTAGTTTACCAGAAACTCTAGTTACTGGAAGACACCCATCCAATGGTCCACTGAAGCAAAGTCAGCCTATAAATAACATTCACTTTTGTGACTGATCAGATTCAGATTTAGAGGCAACTGTCAATCTGTGGTTCCCCAGTGCATATTCTGAGGTTCTGCCCTGTGAACTCAAGCTGGAAATAGCAGGGAAAATCTTCCCAGAATGGGAAATGTAAAAGTGAAATGCCAAGGTTGCCTAATTATTTCCAACATATTCTTAAAGCCTTTCAATGTGAACGATGCATATGTGTTTGATGATGACCCACAGTTTCTACACTATTCAGTCTTTTAAATACAAATAAATTTGAGTTTTCCTTAAACAATTGTATCAGGATTCAAATAAAACAGGTATAAGATGAGATGTGGAAAAAAAAAAGTTATGGAAAGATACTCTATTTTTTATTTCTGCTGCATCTGGGAAAGCACTCATCTTATCTGCTGCTTTTTCCCTCTCTCTCTTTTTTATTATACATTAATCTGCACAGATGGTGAATCATGGTATTCTCTGCTACTAGCTGCAGAGAGGAAGTTCTAATAAAATGAGAATTTAAAGGTTTTTACATGAAGCTTTAAAATCTCTTCTACTTTTTCTCATAATGCTCAAATTATTTTTACGGTTGTGAGTTACAAATGCATGATTGTGGTACTGCTCCTGGAAGAAACTGATCTTCTCTTTAAAAAGGTTCTTATGATCTAAAGCAGCTATCTCCTGCCCCACCCAGTATGAGGGTGCCAAGTCTCCAGTAAAAGGCACTAAAGTGGCTAAGATATAAGATTCATTCCTGAACTGACCTATTCCACACTATGAGCCCTACCCAATCTTAGTCTAACTTTTGTTGGTATACCTCCTGATCATCTAGCCTCCCTTTTAATAAATTCAACAAGGTTGTGGCCTTGATTTAGCTGCATCTCTAATCTCCAACTAAAATATTTATTTCCTTTTTTTTTTTTTTTTTCNCTGCAATTGCAGTAAGATCCTCTCTGCTGCTGGGAATGATGATTTGTGGCATATTGAGAGTAAAAAGTATGATTTGCAGGGATATGGGATTCCCAATATTAAGGCTGGATCTGTAAGTACTCAAATTGAACAGCAAGTAACCTAATCTTTATTGAATGAAATGGTAGGGTGTAATAGTTAACAGCATGGGCTTTAGAAGGAGACAGATCTGACTTCTAAGGTAAATTTTAATTTATATTCATTTGCTGACATGTAACATGTTCCTCAAATTCTGTCTCTGTCTCTTCTACAATAAAGTGGGAATGCTAATAGTGTTTACTTCTTTAGGTGATTGTGAGGATTAAAAGAGACAGTTCAAGTAAAGCAAAGCTTGTGTCTCTCATACTGCAGGTGCTAAAACAAAACAAAACAAAACAAACAAACAAAACAACAAAAACAAAAAAAAACTGGTTCTATTAGTTTACCAGAAACTCTAGTTACTGGAAGACACCCATCCAATGGTCCACTGAAGCAAAGTCAGCCTATAAATAACATTCACTTTTGTGACTGATCAGATTCAGATTTAGAGGCAACTGTCAATCTGTGGTTCCCCAGTGCATATTCTGAGGTTCTGCCCTGTGAACTCAAGCTGGAAATAGCAGGGAAAATCTTCCCAGAATGGGAAATGTAAAAGTGAAATGCCAAGGTTGCCTAATTATTTCCAACATATTCTTAAAGCCTTTCAATGTGAACGATGCATATGTGTTTGATGATGACCCACAGTTTCTACACTATTCAGTCTTTTAAATACAAATAAATTTGAGTTTTCCTTAAACAATTGTATCAGGATTCAAATAAAACAGGTATAAGATGAGATGTGGAAAAAAAAAAGTTATGGAAAGATACTCTATTTTTTATTTCTGCTGCATCTGGGAAAGCACTCATCTTATCTGCTGCTTTTTCCCTCTCTCTCTTTTTTATTATACATTAATCTGCACAGATGGTGAATCATGGTATTCTCTGCTACTAGCTGCAGAGAGGAAGTTCTAATAAAATGAGAATTTAAAGGTTTTTACATGAAGCTTTAAAATCTCTTCTACTTTTTCTCATAATGCTCAAATTATTTTTACGGTTGTGAGTTACAAATGCATGATTGTGGTACTGCTCCTGGAAGAAACTGATCTTCTCTTTAAAAAGGTTCTTATGATCTAAAGCAGCTATCTCCTGCCCCACCCAGTATGAGGGTGCCAAGTCTCCAGTAAAAGGCACTAAAGTGGCTAAGATATAAGATTCATTCCTGAACTGACCTATTCCACACTATGAGCCCTACCCAATCTTAGTCTAACTTTTGTTGGTATACCTCCTGATCATCTAGCCTCCCTTTTAATAAATTCAACAAGGTTGTGGCCTTGATTTAGCTGCATCTCTAATCTCCAACTAAAATATTTATTTCCTTTTTTTTTTTTTTTTTTCCTGGCCCAGCACCACTCAGCCTAACCACCTGTTATCTTGGCATCTCCTGTTTGACTTTAAGACACCCCTCCCCTCCCAAATAACACTCATAAGCAGCTCTGTTGGACACAGCTCAGTGTTTATATAATCACTCATCCTCCTCAAGTCTTGCCCAAGAAGGTTGATATTGAACATTAATGATCATTATCAAAAAAATCTTATAGGAAGAAATTACAAGTTATCTATGAGGCCTAAGACCTACAAAAACACAAACATATCAAACATATATACATATATACAAAATTGAAAGTCAAATAATGTCTAATTTGTTCTAATCACATTTAATAGGAGCACACTACTTTATAAAAAGACTTATACCCCTCTAAAGATATTTAAAATATACTGACACAAAATGATGCTAATGCTGATGTTTATAATACATTAGCTTTTAAAATTAAAATGTAATAGTGAAAAAAGTAAAAAAGAAACTGTATACAAAAGGAAAACTATTAATAATTAGTCAATATTAATAGTTAATAATAAGGAAACTATTAATAATTAAGGCTAGGTACAAAAAATTAATATAATCTTAAGGTTAAGAAGTTCATCTCTATTGAAGTTAAACTGTATAATCTCAGTATTGAACAATGAATTCTCATGTATACCCCTTTGATGACCACAAACCGCTTAAAATGCACAAGCAGAATCTTTGAGGGCAAAGAAAGGAGATCAGAGGGAACCCACTGCCATAGGAAGACTAAGTGCTTTAAGATCAGGAAGCCTGGAATCTGTTCTTAGTCCTACCATGAACTCTTTGTGATCTTTTTGGGCCTCAGTTTATACTTACAAACTGTATAAGATACACAGCATTTAAGTTTGGTTAATAAAAGAGATTATCAGGAAACAGTGAAAAACTCACCTGGAATTTAAACAAGAGAGTCTTTTCCAGATGTTTGGTATTATTTCATATGATGACCATGTATAAGGCAGGTTTCAGGATCCTGGACAGCTATTATGACTCAGGATGTTAAAAAGAGTGAAAGGAGTTTATCTGATAATATAGGGGAAAAAAATCAAGGGATGAGAAAGAGTCTGGATGTCAAATCTTTAAGAAACTGGCCTCAACTACCTCAGATGAAGTTTGTCTTTGCACTGTTTGGGCTCACCTATCACTTTAGAGAGATGTCTATGAGAACCCATTTAGCATCTCTGGAAAGATCAGAAGCTTCATAAAGCAAGCCCCTTGAGGTTTAGTACCCATTTAAGCCCTCTCTCTAGAGATTCCCATATTGCATACTCACTCTCAAGAAAGTCTGACATGCACTGGCATTAAGTTTAGAAAGAGAGTACATGTCTTATCAAGTGTCTGGAACCTACTAGACCACTGAAAAAGAATCCTAAAACATGTGCTGAATGAATTAATGTGTCTCAGATACTACAATCTAGCACAAACATAGGACAAGTTATTCTGGGAATCAGGCAAACTTCCAAAGGCTACACCAAACTATACCAATTTTTTTTTTCATTTTAAATTAATTTATTTTATTTTATTATTTTATTTTTTGTTTTTTATTTTCTTTATTTTTTATTTTTTATTTTTTTACTTTACAATATTGTATTAGTTTTGCCATACATTGACTTGAATCCGCCATGGGTGTACATGAGCTTCCAATCCTGAACCCCCTCCCGCCGCTCTCCCCATATCATCTCTCTGGGTCATCCCAGTGCACCAGCCCTAAGCATCCTGTATCCTGTATCAAACCTAGACTGGCACTTCGTTTCTTACATGATAGTATACATGTTTCAATGCCATTCTTCCAAATCATTCCACCCTCTCCCCCTCCCACAGAGTCCAAAAGTCTGTTCTATACATCTGTGTCTCTTTTGCTATCTCGCATACAAGGTTATAATTACCACCTTTCTAAAATCTATATATATGTGATAGTATACTGTATTGGTGTCTTTCTCTCTGGCTTACTTCACTCTGTATAACAAAATAGAAAGCCCAGAGATAAATCCACATACATATGGACACCTTATCTTTGACAAAGGAGGCAAGAATATACAATGGAGAAAAGACAATCTCTTTAACAAATAGTGCTGGTAAAACTGGTCAACCACTTGTAAAAAAATGAAACTAGAACACTTTCAAACACAATACACAAAAATAAACTCAAAATGGATTAAAGATCTAAATATAAGACCAGAAACTATAAAACTCCTAGAGGAGAACATAGGCAAAACACTCTCCGGCATATATCACAGCAGGATCCTCTATGATCCACCTCCCAGAATATTGGAAATAAAAGCAGAAATAAACAAATGGGATCTAATTAAAATTAAAAGGTTCTGCACAACAAAATAAACTTTAAGCAAAGTGAAAAGACAGCCTTCAGAATGGGGGGAAATAATAGCAAATGAAGCAACTGACAAACAACTAATCTCAAAAATATACAAGCAACTTATGCGGCTCAATTCCAAAAAAATAAATGACCCAATCAAAAAATGGGCCAAAGAACTAAACAGACATTTCTGCAAAGAAGACATACAGATGGCTAACAAACACATGAAAAGATGCTCAACATCACTCATTATCAGAGAAATGCAAATCAAAACCACAACGTGGTACCATTTCATGCCAGTCAGAATGGCTGCGATCCAAAAGTCTACAAGCAATAAATGCTGGAGAGGGTGTGGAGAAAAGGGAATCCTCTTACACTGTTGGTGGGAATGCAAACTAGCACAACCACTATGGAGAACAGTGTGGTGATTCCTTAAAAAACTAGAAAGTGAACTGCCTGATAACCCAGCAATCCCACTGCTGGGCATATACACCAAGGAAACAAGAATTGAAAGTGACACGTGTATCCCAATGTTCATCACAGCACTGTTTATAATAGCCAGGACATAAAAGCAAGATAGATGTCCATCAGCGGACGAATAGATAAGAAAGCAATGGTACATATACACAATGGAGTATTACTCAGCCATTAAAAGGAGTACATTTGAATCCGTTCTAATGAGGTGGATGAAACTGGAGCCAATTATACAGAGTGAAGTAAGCCAGAAAGAAAAAAAACATTAATTTATTTTATTTGAACGATAGTTACTTTACAATATTGTGATGGCTTTTGCTGTACATCGATATGAATCAGCCATGGGTGTGCATGTCCCCCCACTCTGAACCCCCTCCCTACTCTTTCCTCACCCTTTCCCTCCCAAAAAGAAAAAGATGCAAAACTTTGGAGTTTAGGAGTTGTTCCCCAAAACTGAGAGTGAAGAAGAGTTCAGGTGTTATCCAAAATGAAGCCTCAGACCCTCCTACCCATATCATTCTTTAATTAGTATTTATTTAGCCTATTCCACTGGTGTATGAACTATTAGGATCTAGGATTTTACCTACCATCACTATGCTCTGTCCTTCACTATCCCTATAATGAAGTTGAAGTTTAGAAGAAAAGAATCACATAGAATTGAACCCAGTGATACAGTTATGGTAATGACTGACTATATTTATACAATTAGCAGTCTCTTCAAGAGATTAACCTGCTGATTCAAGAATCACCACTAGCTTCTCTTAAGCCATAGCTTTATAATACATGCTATGCTATTTTGCCCATCATGAAAGGGCTGGCAGTTCACAAATCATCTGAGAGCAGGATCACACTGTGAAATGACTTGAATATATGATTTTTTGTAAGTTAATATGCTCTTTCTACAGCCAGGCTGTCATTAAAATGTTGCTGCTGCTTAGTCTCTTTAGTTGTGTCTGACTCTGTGCAACTCTATGGGCTGCAGCCTGCCAGTCTCTGTCCATGGGATTCTCTTGGCAAGAGACCTAGAGTGATTTGCTATGCCCTTCTTCAGTCATTAAAACACTAGGTCAAATCAAATAAATCCATCAAGACGCTATAAAATATGCATGCAAAGAGAATGGATGTGATGTTGAGAATAATAAAATAGTCCATGCATGTTAACTTGCTTCAGTGTGTCCAACTCTTTGTGATCCTCTGGACTATAGCCCAGCAGGCTCCTCTATCCAAGGGATTCCAGACAAGAATACTCGAGTGGGTTACCATGCCCTCCTACAGGGTATCTTCCTGACCAAGGGATCAAACACACATCTCTTAAGTCTCCTGCATTGGCAGGTGGGTTCAATGCCACCTGGGATGCTCAAAATAGTCCATAAAAGTTATGAAATAAATCAGCTGTTCTTTCAGGCATGGAAAATGAACCATATACATCCAATGTATTATAAATATTGTAAGCACACATATATTATACAATGAGCACTTATTGATGTACTGAGAGAAACACAAAGTGATGAAGGTGTTTTCATCATAGAAGCATTTTCTAACAAGGAGGCACTGGCACATTGACTGAAATAATGCTTTAGCATCTAGTCGAGGGCTTTTCCAAAGACAATCCCTCTGGTGAATAATATTCATGGAGAACATGTATATCACTAGAAAGATGATTCACAAATAGGAAATACAGACAGACACACTTATATCATGAAAGAAGCTTCTCAAGTAGGTAGTTCTAAGATATTCTAAATGAATATTTTGCTTTCCTCTAAAATCACGTTTTTAATCTCAGATCATGGGGGAAAATGTACCCCCAACTTTGAGCCAAATAATGAATGAATTGGAAGGTAAACATTCTTCCCTCTTTCCTTCCTATTCTCTTGTACTCTCTCCCTTCTTTCCTCCCCTCCTTAATATCCTCTCCTTTAGCTTCCTTCCAATTGTTTTCTGGAAAGTGCATTAGATCCTCCTATTCACACTATATTAGCAATGTCAGCATTCTTAGCGGGCATTTGCTTATGTAAGCAGAGTTGCAGTAACAAATGAGCTGCCACTCCTGCTATTAGAGAGTTCACAAACTATTATAAAAAATCACATGTAGGAAGTTAATAAAAATACCAATAAGAACAAAATATGTCATTTTAAAAAGAATATAAGCAAAGGAAAGAGTGACTAATTTCAAATCTAAAGACTTTGAGAAACTATACTGTACAAGATGGCATTTGAACTTTGACTGGGAGAGAATTTTCACAAGTAAGGAAATAGGAAAAAAAAAAAAAACAAACAGCTAGGAAATAGCATGTTAAAGAGCTGGAGAAGAGAAAGGCAGTGGTTTTACTCAGTCTTCTCTGTGAAGCACTGTAGCATTGCTGGTGCTCACATGAGTTTCTGGAATGAAACTACCTCCTCCTCCTTCTAGCAAAAAGGATAGAAGCTAGTCCAGTGAACATGGAAACTTAGTCATAGAGCTTTGTCAGCTTCATCATTTATTTACTCCCTTAGAAAGTGTCCTGAAAACTTAAAAAATCCATTTTATTTCTTTTCTTGTGCTTGTTAAACCAAGAGAATTAAACTAGACAAATTAAAAAATAGCAAAATTAAAAAATAGCACCTAATCATTGTTCCCTCAGATATTATCAAGTCCATCCTGATAGGCTCATGCTTAACTTAGTATTTTTCCCCTCAGAGATCTCTTAGTCTCTTATCGCTATCTTGCTATCTGCCATCTATCAGAACATCTTCAGCATTTAAGATGTCTCTATAAATATCAGAAATTCAAATATAGAAAAGGATTTAAGTTTTCTTGTAAGAGTATACTGAGTTCTGAATAATAAAGACTATTTGTGGTGCTATCTGGATCTGGCTCATTCTAACACTTGCCAGATCCAATTGCTAAACAGTGAGAAATTTTGTGAGCTTGTTAATATCATACAGCACTTGAAAAGTGATCAGAGTGGGAGTATTTCAGTTCAGTTCAGTCTCTCAGTCGTGTCCGACCCTTTGCAACCCCATGAATCGCAGCACGCCAGGCCTCCCTGTCCATCACCATCTCCCGGAGTTCACTCAGACTCATGTCCATCGAGTCATTGATGCCATCCAGCCATCTCATCCTTGGTCATCTCCTTCTCCTCCTGTCCCCAATGCCTCCTAGCATCAGAGTTTTTTCCAATGAGTCAGCTCTTCGCATGAGGTGGCCAAAGTACTGGAGTTTCAGCTTTAGCATCATTCCTTCCAAAGAAATCTCAGGGTTGATCTCCGTCTGAATGGACTAGTTGGATCTCCTTGCAGTCCAAGGGACTCTCAAGAGTCTACTCCAACACCACAGTTCAAAAGCATCAATTCTTGGGCACTGAGCCTTCTTCACAGTTCAACTCTCACATCCATACATGACCACTGGAAAAAACATAGCCTTGACTAGACGGGCCTTAGCCGGCCAAGTAACGTCTCTGCTTTTGAATATACTATCTAGGTTGGTCATAACATTCCTTCCAAGGAGTAAACGTCTTCTAATTTCATGGCTGCAGTCATCATCTGCAGTGATTTTGGAGCGCCCCAAAATAAAGGCTGACACTGTTTCCACTGTTTCCCCATCTATTTGCCATGAAATGATGGGACTGGATGCCATGATCATCTTTTAGTGAATGTTGAGCTTTAAGCCAACTTTGTCACTCTCTCCTTTCACTTTCATCAAGAGGCTTTTTTATTTCCTCTTCACTTTCTGCAAGAAGAGTGGTATCATCTGCATATCTGAGGTTATTGATATTTCTCCTGGCAATCTTGATTCCAGCTTGTGTTTCTTCCAGTCCAGCGTTTGTCATGATGTACTCTGCATAGAAGTTAGATAAGCAGAGTGACAATATACAGACTTGATATACTACTCCTTTTCCTATTTGGAACCAGTCTGTTGTTCCATGTCCAGTTCTAACTGTTTTTTTCTGACTTGCATACAGATTTCTCAAGAAGCAGTTTAGGTGGTCTGGTATTCCCATCTCTTTCAGAATTTTCCACAGTTTATTGTGATCCACACAGTCAAAGGCTTTGGTATAGTCAATAAAGCAGAAATAGATGTTTTCTGGAACTCTCTTGCTTTTCCATGATTCAGTGGATGTTGGCAATTTGATCTCTGGTTCCTCTTCCTTTTCTAAAGCCAGCTTGAACATCAGGGAGTTCATGGTTCACAAATTGCTGAAGCTTGGCTTGGAGAATTTTGAGCATTACTTTACTAGCATGTGATATGAGTGCAATTGTGCAGTAGTTTGAGCAGTCTTTGGCATTGCCTTTCTTTGGAATTGGAATGAAAACAGACTTTTTCCAGTCTTGTGGCCACTGCTGAGTTTTCCGAATTTGCTGGCATATTGAGTGCAGCACTTTCACAGCATCATCTTTCAGGATTTGAAA
>SJYW01042844.1:100044-122861 GCA_006410735.1 Raphicerus campestris
ATGCCATCCAGCCATCTCATCCTTGGTCATCTCCTTCTCCTCCTGTCCCCAATGCCTCCTAGCATCAGAGTTTTTTCCAATGAGTCAGCTCTTCGCATGAGGTGGCCAAAGTACTGGAGTTTCAGCTTTAGCATCATTCCTTCCAAAGAAATCTCAGGGTTGATCTCCGTCTGAATGGACTAGTTGGATCTCCTTGCAGTCCAAGGGACTCTCAAGAGTCTACTCCAACACCACAGTTCAAAAGCATCAATTCTTGGGCACTGAGCCTTCTTCACAGTTCAACTCTCACATCCATACATGACCACTGGAAAAAACATAGCCTTGACTAGACGGGCCTTAGCCGGCCAAGTAACGTCTCTGCTTTTGAATATACTATCTAGGTTGGTCATAACATTCCTTCCAAGGAGTAAACGTCTTCTAATTTCATGGCTGCAGTCATCATCTGCAGTGATTTTGGAGCGCCCCAAAATAAAGGCTGACACTGTTTCCACTGTTTCCCCATCTATTTGCCATGAAATGATGGGACTGGATGCCATGATCATCTTTTAGTGAATGTTGAGCTTTAAGCCAACTTTGTCACTCTCTCCTTTCACTTTCATCAAGAGGCTTTTTTATTTCCTCTTCACTTTCTGCAAGAAGAGTGGTATCATCTGCATATCTGAGGTTATTGATATTTCTCCTGGCAATCTTGATTCCAGCTTGTGTTTCTTCCAGTCCAGCGTTTGTCATGATGTACTCTGCATAGAAGTTAGATAAGCAGAGTGACAATATACAGACTTGATATACTACTCCTTTTCCTATTTGGAACCAGTCTGTTGTTCCATGTCCAGTTCTAACTGTTGCTTTCTGACTTGCATACAGATTTCTCAAGAAGCAGTTTAGGTGGTCTGGTATTCCCATCTCTTTCAGAATTTTCCACAGTTTATTGTGATCCACACAGTCAAAGGCTTTGGTATAGTCAATAAAGCAGAAATAGATGTTTTCTGGAACTCTCTTGCTTTTCCATGATTCAGTGGATGTTGGCAATTTGATCTCTGGTTCCTCTTCCTTTTCTAAAGCCAGCTTGAACATCAGGGAGTTCATGGTTCACAAATTGCTGAAGCTTGGCTTGGAGAATTTTGAGCATTACTTTGCTAGCATGTGATATGAGTGCAATTGTGCAGTAGTTTGAGCAGTCTTTGGCATTGCCTTTCTTTGGAATTGGAATGAAAACAGACTTTTTCCAGTCTTGTGGCCACTGCTGAGTTTTCCGAATTTGCTGGCATATTGAGTGCAGCACTTTCACAGCATCATCTTTCAGGATTTGAAACAGCTTCACTGGAATTTCATCACCTCCACTGACTTGGAAGCTGGCAAGGGCTCCAAGCTTTTGAATGTTATTTGCAGAGAGTAATTCATTAAATTTTTACCATACCATACTGAATATTTTGCTTTATAAGAGTCCCCAAATGTTTCACATCAGTTAACTATGAGCACACAAAACTTTCAGAGGATTATCACCATAGTCTATGATGAATGGAATGTTGATGTCCAAAGAAATTTCTTGATAAATGGATATCAACAGGGGTGCTAGTCAAAAGCTTACTGTACTAGTCAAGACTGCATGCTACAGTGGAAAGAGTAAAAGCATTGAACTACAGCATCTAAGAACACTAGCTCTATTCCTAATCAACTGTGTGCTTTATGGAATTTTATTTATGTTTATTTATCTATGTCTCTGTATTGTGTTGTTCTCATCTGAAAAATAGGGATTTTAATATTTATGTAACAGAGATATAAAGATTAAATTGGATGATATGTGAAGGCACTCAGAATAATGCACAGAATAGAATGAAGTAAAAGTAAAAGTGCCAGTCTCTCAGTCGTGTCCAACTCCTTGTGACTACATGGACTGCAACCAGCCAGATTCCCCTGTCCATGGAATTCTCCAGACAAGAATACTGGAGTGGGATGCTACTTCCTTCTCCATGGGATCTTCCTGAATCAGGGATTGAACTTGGGTCTCCTACATTGCAGGCAGGTTCTTTACCATCTGAGCCATGAGGGAAGCCCATATAGAATAGAATAAGCACCCAATAAATAACTTTGGTAACAGACTACTATAGGTTCAAATGTTAATACTACTGCTTCCCAGCTTGTATAATCTTGTTGCTGCTGTTGTTCAGTCGTTCAGTACTGTCTGACTCTTTGCGAACTCATGGATTGCAGCACCCCAGGCTTCCCTGTCCATCATCAAATCCGAGCTTGCTCAAACTCATGTACATTGAGTTAGTGATGCCATCCAACTCATCTTCTATCATCCCCTTCTCCACCTGCCTTCAACCTTTCCCACCATCAGAGTCTTTTCCAATCAGTCACTTCTTTGCATCAGGTGGCCAAAGTATTGGCTATGACTTTCTGCCATGAGGGTGATGTCATCTACATATCTGAGCGTGATGTTGGCAATTTGATCTCTTGTTTCTAAATCCAGCTTGTACATCTGGAAGTTCTTGGTTCACAGACTATTGAAGCTTAGTTTGAAGGATTTTTGAGGATTATCTTTGCTAGCATGTAAAATGAGTGCAATTTTGTGGTAGTTTGAACAATCTTTCACAATGCCCTTCTTTGAGATTGAAATTAAAACTGACTTTTGCAGTCCTGTGGCTATTGCTGAGTTTTCCAAATTTTCTGGCATATTGAGTGCAGCACTTTAACAGCATCATCTTTTAGGGTTTGAAATAGCTGTAATTTCATCACCTCCATGAGCTTTATTTGTAGCAATGCTTCTTAAGGTCCATTTGACTTCACACTCCAAGATTTCTGGCTCTATATGAATGATCATACCATCGTGGTTCTGTGTATTATTTCCACTTCTTCTTAATATTTTCTGCTTCTGTCCACAGTGCTTATGTATTTCATTTTGACATCTTTTAATGAGGTGTTCCTTTGGAATCTCTAGTTTTCTTAAAGATATCTCTAGTGTTTCCTGTTCTGTTGTTTCCCTCTATTTCCTTGCATTGTTCACATAAGAAAGCTTTCTCATCTCTTCTTGCTATTCTTTAGAACTCTGCATTCAGATGGATATTTCTTTTGGTAGAGATGTTTGAAAGAAGGTGTTTGCTATAATAGTGAGTTCTCTTTGCAAAACTGTTAGCATTTGCCCAGCTTGATTTTGTAATCCAAGGCCAAACTTCCTTGTTACTCGAAGTATCTCTTGATTTCATGCTTTGCATTCCAATCCCCTATGATGAAAAGGACATCTGTGTGTGTGTGTGTTTGTTAGTTCTAGAAGGTTTTGTTGGTCTTCATAGAACCATTCAACTTCAGTTTCTTCTATATTAATGGTTTGGGCATAGGCTTGGATTACTGTGATACTGAATGGTTTGCCTTGACAACTAACCAAGATTATGTTGTCATTTTTGAGGTTGCATCCAAGTACTGTATTTTGTTCTCTTTCGTTGACCATGAGGGCTACTCCATTTTTTCTAAGGGATTCTTACCCACATTAGTAAATATAATGCTCATCTGAATTAAATTTGCCCATTTACATCCATTTTAGTTCACTGATATCATTGTGTCAATGATTCATTGATGTTAATGTTTATTTTTGCCATCTCCTACTTTATCACTTCCAATTTACCTGGTTTCATGAACCTAACATTCCAGCTTCCTATGCAATATCATTCTTCATAGCATCAGAGTTAACTTTCACCACCAGACACAGCCACCACTGGGCATTTTATCCATTTTGGCCTCACCATCTTCATTCTTTCTGGAGCTGTATCTTGTTCAAATTATCTAACTTCTCTGATCTTCCTTTTCTTCATCGCGTAGCATTGATAATTCACAGGCTGTAGCGAATTAGGTAGCAGGAACTCCAAATCATTCTGCTGTCAGTATTGCAGAGCCTACAAGGCAAAAATTATACTTACCAGACATTCCTGAAGCTAGCATTTAGATGTGAATTATATTCTACCAATAAAATGCACCTGTTTCGGACTGGGAATGGAGATGCAAGGCAGAGGCCAATTTTTCATTTCTTGGCTCATGTTGTTAAGTATGGTAATGGAGACACTGGGCTTTCCTGCAGGAGAGTTCCAGTGTTCATGATTGGCTGTGGGTGGGGTTGGGGTAGAGAGACAGTTGTGTTGGATGCAGTGGACCTCTGATTCCATTCTTTCTGTCTGTGCAGCAGGAGCATCTTCCCTGGTGTCTACAATGTTGTTCCTGAAACCCCAGCCCATAGTCCTCCTCCAGCCCTTCTAGGGATGTTTCAAGTTGTGTTAAACAACTTCAAGTGACCAAGCAGTTGTTTGTGTTGTTCAACTGTACCATGACCAATAAACATGGTTTGGGGAGGAATTTACAGGAACGTAGTACAGTGACTCTTAAACATCTAGTATTGTGTCTGGCATGAAATAATTACTTAGTAAATGTGAATCTCTTTTTTCCTTTTCATATTAATCAATCCTAAAGGATGTTAAACAATTTTACAGGACTGTGGTTTTCATGGAGAGAATTACACAGTAGCTGCTGAACTTGGAAGATAAGGCCATACCTTTTAAACTGAGAGAAGATGGCATTGCTTGGAAAAGTTTTGTTTGAACTCCAAGATTCATTTATGATTAATCCTAGTGGAGGTAGCATTGAATCCCAACATTTATTTATTAATTACATTCTAAAACTGCCATCTTAGCACCCATTCTAGGAGTAATTATTTTCAAATATCCAAAAATCCCTTTTCCTTTCTGTGTTCTTTTACTAAAGTCATTTCCAAGTTATTTCCTAAGCAATAATATTTGTTTCAACAATCAAAATATCAGGAGGTAAACAGAGATGATTAGAATAGACTCTGATCACATGCACCAAAGAAATCAAATGAGGCAGAGAGATGGGTTCTTGAATATTACCTCATTATTAGCAAGGTGTATTATATTAACCTTGCTCCAAAAGTAAAACATTCTGACAACATTGTCATTTAGCTCTTCCTTGCTTTGTTTATGACACCTCAGGCAACTGTTCATTATTAGAGATAAAAGTTGTAAGAGTATTACAAACCAGAGGCCTGACAAATAAAATGTAGATGTGAGTTGAAATAACACTAAAACATGAAGCTTGGTGCTTCTATCACTCCTACAGCCTATCTACTATATGTAAGGATATTGCATCTTGAACTGGATCACTCCCTTGTTGGCATGTCTCTACACTTACCCTTGGGCATCCTGTATGAGTGGGGTGACTGGTTGGAAGCATTACTACAAAGCAAGCTAGTAGTGAAGTGGTGATGAAATTCTAGTTGACCTATTTCAAATCCTAAAGGGTGATGCTGTTAAAATGTTGTACTTAATATATCACCAAATTTGGAAAACTCAGCAGTGATCACAGGACTACAAAAGGTGTTTTCATTCCAATCCCAAAGAATGGTAATGCCAAAGAATATTCAAACTATTGTACAGTTATGTTACTTTCACACACCACTAAAGTTATTCTCAAAGTCCTTCAAGCTGGGCTTCAGCAGTACATGAACCAAGAACTTCTAGATGTATAAACTGGATTTAGAAAAGGCAGAAGAACCCAAGATCAAATGGCCAACACTCATTATGTCATGAAGAAAGAAAGGGAATTTCAGAGAACATCTATTTCTGCCAGATTGACTATATTAAAGCCTTTGACTATGTAGACCATAATCAACTGTGGAAAATTCCAAAAGAGATGGGAATACCAGAAAACCTTTCCTGTCTCCTGAGAAACCTGTATGAAGGTCAGGAAGCAACAGTAAGAAGCAGACATAGAACAAAAGACTGGTTCAAAATTGGGAAAGGAATATGACAAAGCTGTATATTGTCACGATGCTTATTAAACTTATATGCAGAGAACCTCATGCAAAATAATGGGCTAGATGAATCACAAAGTAGAATCAAAATTGCCAGGAAAAATATCAACAACCTCAGATATACAGATGATACCAGTCTAAAGGCAAAGTAAAGAGGAATTAAAGAACCTCTTGATGAGGAAGAAAGAGGGGAATGAAAAAGTTGGCTTATAACTAAGCATTCAAAAAACAAAGATCATGGCATCTAGCCCCATCAACCCACGGAAAATAGAAGGGGATAAAGTGAAGCAGTTACAGATTTTAATTTCTTCGGTTCTGAAATCTCTGTGGATGATAAATGCACCCATGAAATTAAAAGAGACTTGCTCCTTGCAAGGAAAACTATGATAAGCCTAGAGAGCATATTAAAAAGTAGAGACATCGCTATGCCAACAAAAGTCTATCTAGTCAAAGCTATAGTTTTCCCAGTAGTTATGTATGGATGTGTGAGTTGGACCATAAGGAAAGCTGAGCATTGAAGAATTGATGCTTTCAAATTGTGGTGCTAGAAGTGAGTCTTGAGAGTCCCTTGGATGGCAAAGAGATCAAACTAGTCAATCCTAAAGGAAATAAACCCTGCATATTCACTGGAAGGCCTGATGTTGAAGCTGAAACTCCAATACTTTGGCCACGTGATGCAAAGAGCTGACTCACTGGAAAATACCCTAATGCTGGGAAGATTGATAGAAGAAGGAGAAGGGGCAACTGAGGATGAAATGGTTAGACAGCATCACTGAGTCAATGGAATTGAATCTGACAAAGCTTTAGGAGATAGTTCAAGACAGGGGAGTCTGATGTGGTTCAGTCTGTGGGGTCACAAGGAGTTCAGACATGACTCAGTGACTGAATAACACCATCACCTCAAGGCTTATGCCACAGACAAATCTCCATGTCTTGCTTCTTTTTTTTTTTTTTTTTTTTTTTTTTNCTCCCTTCTTTCCTCCCCTCCTTAATATCCTCTCCTTTAGCTTCCTTCCAATTGTTTTCTGGAAAGTGCATTAGATCCTCCTATTCACACTATATTAGCAATGTCAGCATTCTTAGCGAGCATTTGCTTATGTAAGCAGAGTTGCAGTAACAAATGAGCTGCCACTCCTGCTATTAGAGAGTTCACAAACTATTATAAAAAATCACATGTAGGAAGTTAATAAAAATACCAATAAGAACAAAATATGTCATTTTAAAAAGAATATAAGCAAAGGAAAGAGTGACTAATTTCAAATCTAAAGACTTTGAGAAACTATACTGTACAAGATGGCATTTGAACTTTGACTGGGAGAGAATTTTCACAAGTAAGGAAATAGGAAAAAAAAAAAAAACAAACAGCTAGGAAATAGCATGTTAAAGAGCTGGAGAAGAGAAAGGCAGTGGTTTTACTCAGTCTTCTCTGTGAAGCACTGTAGCATTGCTGGTGCTCACATGAGTTTCTGGAATGAAACTACCTCCTCCTCCTTCTAGCAAAAAGGATAGAAGCTAGTCCAGTGAACATGGAAACTTAGTCATAGAGCTTTGTCAGCTTCATCATTTATTTACTCCCTTAGAAAGTGTCCTGAAAACTTAAAAAATCCATTTTATTTCTTTTCTTGTGCTTGTTAAACCAAGAGAATTAAACTAGACAAATTAAAAAATAGCAAAATTAAAAAATAGCACCTAATCATTGTTCCCTCAGATATTATCAAGTCCATCCTGATAGGCTCATGCTTAACTTAGTATTTTTCCCCTCAGAGATCTCTTAGTCTCTTATCGCTATCTTGCTATCTGCCATCTATCAGAACATCTTCAGCATTTAAGATGTCTCTATAAATATCAGAAATTCAAATATAGAAAAGGATTTAAGTTTTCTTGTAAGAGTATACTGAGTTCTGAATAATAAAGACTATTTGTGGTGCTATCTGGATCTGGCTCATTCTAACACTTGCCAGATCCAATTGCTAAACAGTGAGAAATTTTGTGAGCTTGTTAATATCATACAGCACTTGAAAAGTGATCAGAGTGGGAGTATTTCAGTTCAGTTCAGTCTCTCAGTCGTGTCCGACCCTTTGCAACCCCATGAATCGCAGCACGCCAGGCCTCCCTGTCCATCACCATCTCCCGGAGTTCACTCAGACTCATGTCCATCGAGTCATTGATGCCATCCAGCCATCTCATCCTTGGTCATCTCCTTCTCCTCCTGTCCCCAATGCCTCCTAGCATCAGAGTTTTTTCCAATGAGTCAGCTCTTCGCATGAGGTGGCCAAAGTACTGGAGTTTCAGCTTTAGCATCATTCCTTCCAAAGAAATCTCAGGGTTGATCTCCGTCTGAATGGACTAGTTGGATCTCCTTGCAGTCCAAGGGACTCTCAAGAGTCTACTCCAACACCACAGTTCAAAAGCATCAATTCTTGGGCACTGAGCCTTCTTCACAGTTCAACTCTCACATCCATACATGACCACTGGAAAAAACATAGCCTTGACTAGACGGGCCTTAGCCGGCCAAGTAATGTCTCTGCTTTTGAATATACTATCTAGGTTGGTCATAACATTCCTTCCAAGGAGTAAACGTCTTCTAATTTCATGGCTGCAGTCATCATCTGCAGTGATTTTGGAGCGCCCCAAAATAAAGGCTGACACTGTTTCCACTGTTTCCCCATCTATTTGCCATGAAATGATGGGACTGGATGCCATGATCATCTTTTAGTGAATGTTGAGCTTTAAGCCAACTTTGTCACTCTCTCCTTTCACTTTCATCAAGAGGCTTTTTTATTTCCTCTTCACTTTCTGCAAGAAGAGTGGTATCATCTGCATATCTGAGGTTATTGATATTTCTCCTGGCAATCTTGATTCCAGCTTGTGTTTCTTCCAGTCCAGCGTTTGTCATGATGTACTCTGCATAGAAGTTAGATAAGCAGAGTGACAATATACAGACTTGATATACTACTCCTTTTCCTATTTGGAACCAGTCTGTTGTTCCATGTCCAGTTCTAACTGTTTTTTTCTGACTTGCATACAGATTTCTCAAGAAGCAGTTTAGGTGGTCTGGTATTCCCATCTCTTTCAGAATTTTCCACAGTTTATTGTGATCCACACAGTCAAAGGCTTTGGTATAGTCAATAAAGCAGAAATAGATGTTTTCTGGAACTCTCTTGCTTTTCCATGATTCAGTGGATGTTGGCAATTTGATCTCTGGTTCCTCTTCCTTTTCTAAAGCCAGCTTGAACATCAGGGAGTTCATGGTTCACAAATTGCTGAAGCTTGGCTTGGAGAATTTTGAGCATTACTTTGCTAGCATGTGATATGAGTGCAATTGTGCAGTAGTTTGAGCAGTCTTTGGCATTGCCTTTCTTTGGAATTGGAATGAAAACAGACTTTTTCCAGTCTTGTGGCCACTGCTGAGTTTTCCGAATTTGCTGGCATATTGAGTGCAGCACTTTCACAGCATCATCTTTCAGGATTTGAAACAGCTTCACTGGAATTTCATCACCTCCACTGACTTGGAAGCTGGCAAGGGCTCCAAGCTTTTGAATGCTATTTGCAGAGAGTAATTTATTAAATTTTTACCATACCATACTGAATATTTTGCTTTATAAGAGTCCCCAAATGTTTCACATCAGTTAACTATGAGCACACAAAACTTTCAGAGGATTATCACCATAGTCTATGATGAATGGAATGTTGATGTCCAAAGAAATTTCTTGATAAATGGATATCAACAGGGGTGCTAGTCAAAAGCTTACTGTACTAGTCAAGACTGCATGCTACAGTGGAAAGAGTAAAAGCATTGAACTACAGCATCTAAGAACACTAGCTCTATTCCTAATCAACTGTGTGCTTTATGGAATTTTATTTATGTTTATTTATCTATGTCTCTGTATTGTGTTGTTCTCATCTGAAAAATAGGGATTTTAATATTTATGTAACAGAGATATAAAGATTAAATTGGATGATATGTGAAGGCACTCAGAATAATGCACAGAATAGAATGAAGTAAAAGTAAAAGTGCCAGTCTCTCAGTCGTGTCCAACTCCTTGTGACTACATGGACTGCAACCAGCCAGATTCCCCTGTCCATGGAATTCTCCAGACAAGAATACTGGAGTGGGATGCTACTTCCTTCTCCATGGGATCTTCCTGAATCAGGGATTGAACTTGGGTCTCCTACATTGCAGGCAGGTTCTTTACCATCTGAGCCATGAGGGAAGCCCATATAGAATAGAATAAGCACCCAATAAATAACTTTGGTAACAGACTACTATAGGTTCAAATGTTAATACTACTGCTTCCCAGCTTGTATAATCTTGTTGCTGCTGTTGTTCAGTCGTTCAGTACTGTCTGACTCTTTGCGAACTCATGGATTGCAGCACCCCAGGCTTCCCTGTCCATCATCAAATCCGAGCTTGCTCAAACTCATGTACATTGAGTTAGTGATGCCATCCAACTCATCTTCTATCATCCCCTTCTCCACCTGCCTTCAACCTTTCCCACCATCAGAGTCTTTTCCAATCAGTCACTTCTTTGCATCAGGTGGCCAAAGTATTGGCTATGACTTTCTGCCATGAGGGTGATGTCATCTACATATCTGAGCGTGATGTTGGCAATTTGATCTCTTGTTTCTAAATCCAGCTTGTACATCTGGAAGTTCTTGGTTCACAGACTATTGAAGCTTAGTTTGAAGGATTTTTGAGGATTATCTTTGCTAGCATGTAAAATGAGTGCAATTTTGTGGTAGTTTGAACAATCTTTCACAATGCCCTTCTTTGAGATTGAAATTAAAACTGACTTTTGCAGTCCTGTGGCTATTGCTGAGTTTTCCAAATTTTCTGGCATATTGAGTGCAGCACTTTAACAGCATCATCTTTTAGGGTTTGAAATAGCTGTAATTTCATCACCTCCATGAGCTTTATTTGTAGCAATGCTTCTTAAGGTCCATTTGACTTCACACTCCAAGATTTCTGGCTCTATATGAATGATCATACCATCGTGGTTCTGTGTATTATTTCCACTTCTTCTTAATATTTTCTGCTTCTGTCCACAGTGCTTATGTATTTCATTTTGACATCTTTTAATGAGGTGTTCCTTTGGAATCTCTAGTTTTCTTAAAGATATCTCTAGTGTTTCCTGTTCTGTTGTTTCCCTCTATTTCCTTGCATTGTTCACATAAGAAAGCTTTCTCATCTCTTCTTGCTATTCTTTAGAACTCTGCATTCAGATGGATATTTCTTTTGGTAGAGATGTTTGAAAGAAGGTGTTTGCTATAATAGTGAGTTCTCTTTGCAAAACTGTTAGCATTTGCCCAGCTTGATTTTGTAATCCAAGGCCAAACTTCCTTGTTACTCGAAGTATCTCTTGATTTCATGCTTTGCATTCCAATCCCCTATGATGAAAAGGACATCTGTGTGTGTGTGTGTTTGTTAGTTCTAGAAGGTTTTGTTGGTCTTCATAGAACCATTCAACTTCAGTTTCTTCTATATTAATGGTTTGGGCATAGGCTTGGATTACTGTGATACTGAATGGTTTGCCTTGACAACTAACCAAGATTATGTTGTCATTTTTGAGGTTGCATCCAAGTACTGTATTTTGTTCTCTTTCGTTGACCATGAGGGCTACTCCATTTTTTCTAAGGGATTCTTACCCACATTAGTAAATATAATGCTCATCTGAATTAAATTTGCCCATTTACATCCATTTTAGTTCACTGATATCATTGTGTCAATGATTCATTGATGTTAATGTTTATTTTTGCCATCTCCTACTTTATCACTTCCAATTTACCTGGTTTCATGAACCTAACATTCCAGCTTCCTATGCAATATCATTCTTCATAGCATCAGAGTTAACTTTCACCACCAGACACAGCCACCACTGGGCATTTTATCCATTTTGGCCTCACCATCTTCATTCTTTCTGGAGCTGTATCTTGTTCAAATTATCTAACTTCTCTGATCTTCCTTTTCTTCATCGCGTAGCATTGATAATTCACAGGCTGTAGCGAATTAGGTAGCAGGAACTCCAAATCATTCTGCTGTCAGTATTGCAGAGCCTACAAGGCAAAAATTATACTTACCAGACATTCCTGAAGCTAGCATTTAGATGTGAATTATATTCTACCAATAAAATGCACCTGTTTCGGACTGGGAATGGAGATGCAAGGCAGAGGCCAATTTTTCATTTCTTGGCTCATGTTGTTAAGTATGGTAATGGAGACACTGGGCTTTCCTGCAGGAGAGTTCCAGTGTTCATGATTGGCTGTGGGTGGGGTTGGGGTAGAGAGACAGTTGTGTTGGATGCAGTGGACCTCTGATTCCATTCTTTCTGTCTGTGCAGCAGGAGCATCTTCCCTGGTGTCTACAATGTTGTTCCTGAAACCCCAGCCCATAGTCCTCCTCCAGCCCTTCTAGGGATGTTTCAAGTTGTGTTAAACAACTTCAAGTGACCAAGCAGTTGTTTGTGTTGTTCAACTGTACCATGACCAATAAACATGGTTTGGGGAGGAATTTACAGGAACGTAGTACAGTGACTCTTAAACATCTAGTATTGTGTCTGGCATGAAATAATTACTTAGTAAATGTGAATCTCTTTTTTCCTTTTCATATTAATCAATCCTAAAGGATGTTAAACAATTTTACAGGACTGTGGTTTTCATGGAGAGAATTACACAGTAGCTGCTGAACTTGGAAGATAAGGCCATACCTTTTAAACTGAGAGAAGATGGCATTGCTTGGAAAAGTTTTGTTTGAACTCCAAGATTCATTTATGATTAATCCTAGTGGAGGTAGCATTGAATCCCAACATTTATTTATTAATTACATTCTAAAACTGCCATCTTAGCACCCATTCTAGGAGTAATTATTTTCAAATATCCAAAAATCCCTTTTCCTTTCTGTGTTCTTTTACTAAAGTCATTTCCAAGTTATTTCCTAAGCAATAATATTTGTTTCAACAATCAAAATATCAGGAGGTAAACAGAGATGATTAGAATAGACTCTGATCACATGCACCAAAGAAATCAAATGAGGCAGAGAGATGGGTTCTTGAATATTACCTCATTATTAGCAAGGTGTATTATATTAACCTTGCTCCAAAAGTAAAACATTCTGACAACATTGTCATTTAGCTCTTCCTTGCTTTGTTTATGACACCTCAGGCAACTGTTCATTATTAGAGATAAAAGTTGTAAGAGTATTACAAACCAGAGGCCTGACAAATAAAATGTAGATGTGAGTTGAAATAACACTAAAACATGAAGCTTGGTGCTTCTATCACTCCTACAGCCTATCTACTATATGTAAGGATATTGCATCTTGAACTGGATCACTCCCTTGTTGGCATGTCTCTACACTTACCCTTGGGCATCCTGTATGAGTGGGGTGACTGGTTGGAAGCATTACTACAAAGCAAGCTAGTAGTGAAGTGGTGATGAAATTCTAGTTGACCTATTTCAAATCCTAAAGGGTGATGCTGTTAAAATGTTGTACTTAATATATCACCAAATTTGGAAAACTCAGCAGTGATCACAGGACTACAAAAGGTGTTTTCATTCCAATCCCAAAGAATGGTAATGCCAAAGAATATTCAAACTATTGTACAGTTATGTTACTTTCACACACCACTAAAGTTATTCTCAAAGTCCTTCAAGCTGGGCTTCAGCAGTACATGAACCAAGAACTTCTAGATGTATAAACTGGATTTAGAAAAGGCAGAAGAACCCAAGATCAAATGGCCAACACTCATTATGTCATGAAGAAAGAAAGGGAATTTCAGAGAACATCTATTTCTGCCAGATTGACTATATTAAAGCCTTTGACTATGTAGACCATAATCAACTGTGGAAAATTCCAAAAGAGATGGGAATACCAGAAAANTGGTTTGGGCATAGGCTTGGATTACTGTGATACTGAATGGTTTGCCTTGACAACTAACCAAGATTATGTTGTCATTTTTGAGGTTGCATCCAAGTACTGTATTTTGTTCTCTTTCGTTGACCATGAGGGCTACTCCATTTTTTCTAAGGGATTCTTACCCACATTAGTAAATATAATGCTCATCTGAATTAAATTTGCCCATTTACATCCATTTTAGTTCACTGATATCATTGTGTCAATGATTCATTGATGTTAATGTTTATTTTTGCCATCTCGTACTTTATCACTTCCAATTTACCTGGTTTCATGAACCTAACATTCCAGCTTCCTATGCAATATCATTCTTCATAGCATCAGAGTTAACTTTCACCACCAGACACAGCCACCACTGGGCATTTTATCCATTTTGGCCTCACCATCTTCATTCTTTCTGGAGCTGTATCTTGTTCAAATTATCTAACTTCTCTGATCTTCCTTTTCTTCATCGCGTAGCATTGATAATTCACAGGCTGTAGCGAATTAGGTAGCAGGAACTCCAAATCATTCTGCTGTCAGTATTGCAGAGCCTACAAGGCAAAAATTATACTTACCAGACATTCCTGAAGCTAGCATTTAGATGTGAATTATATTCTACCAATAAAATGCACCTGTTTCGGACTGGGAATGGAGATGCAAGGCAGAGGCCAATTTTTCATTTCTTGGCTCATGTTGTTAAGTATGGTAATGGAGACACTGGGCTTTCCTGCAGGAGAGTTCCAGTGTTCATGATTGGCTGTGGGTGGGGTTGGGGTAGAGAGACAGTTGTGCTGGATGCAGTGGACCTCTGATTCCATTCTTTCTGTCTGTGCAGCAGGAGCATCTCCCCTGGTGTCTACAATGTTGTTCCTGAAACCCCAGCCCATAGTCCTCCTCCAGCCCTTCTAGGGATGTTTCAAGTTGTGTTAAACAACTTCAAGTGACCAAGCAGTTGTTTGTGTTGTTCAACTGTACCATGACCAATAAACATGGTTTGGGGAGGAATTTACAGGAACGTAGTACAGTGACTCTTAAACATCTAGTATTGTGTCTGGCATGAAATAATTACTTAGTAAATGTGAATCTCTTTTTTCCTTTTCATATTAATCAATCCTAAAGGATGTTAAACAATTTTACAGGACTGTGGTTTTCATGGAGAGAATTACACAGTAGCTGCTGAACTTGGAAGATAAGGCCATACCTTTTAAACTGAGAGAAGATGGCATTGATTGGAAAAGTTTTGTTTGAACTCCAAGATTCATTTATGATTAATCCTAGTGGAGGTAGCATTGAATCCCAACATTTATTTATTAATTACATTCTAAAACTGCCATCTTAGCACCCATTCTAGGAGTAATTATTTTCAAATATCCAAAAATCCCTTTTCCTTTCTGTGTTCTTTTACTAAAGTCATTTCCAAGTTATTTCCTAAGCAATAATATTTGTTTCAACAATCAAAATATCAGGAGGTAAACAGAGATGATTAGAATAGACTCTGATCACATGCACCAAAGAAATCAAATGAGGCAGAGAGATGGGTTCTTGAATATTACCTCATTATTAGCAAGGTGTATTATATTAACCTTGCTCCAAAAGTAAAACATTCTGACAACATTGTCATTTAGCTCTTCCTTGCTTTGTTTATGACACCTCAGGCAACTGTTCATTATTAGAGATAAAAGTTTAAGAGTATTACAAACCAGAGGCCTGACAAATAAAATGTAGATGTGAGTTGAAATAACACTAAAACATGAAGCTTGGTGCTTCTATCACTCCTACAGCCTATCTACTATATGTAAGGATATTGCATCTTGAACTGGATCACTCCCTTGTTGGCATGTCTCTACACTTACCCTTGGGCATCCTGTATGAGTGGGGTGACTGGTTGGAAGCATTACTACAAAGCAAGCTAGTAGTGAAGTGGTGATGAAATTCTAGTTGACCTATTTCAAATCCTAAAGGGTGATGCTGTTAAAGTGTTGTACTTAATATATCACCAAATTTGGAAAACTCAGCAGTGATCACAGGACTACAAAAGGTGTTTTCATTCCAATCCCAAAGAATGGTAATGCCAAAGAATATTCAAACTATTGTACAGTTATGTTACTTTCACACACCACTAAAGTTATTCTCAAAGTCCTTCAAGCTGGGCTTCAGCAGTACATGAACCAAGAACTTCTAGATGTATAAACTGGATTTAGAAAAGGCAGAAGAACCCAAGATCAAATGGCCAACACTCATTATGTCATGAAGAAAGAAAGGGAATTTCAGAGAACATCTATTTCTGCCAGATTGACTATATTAAAGCCTTTGACTATGTAGACCATAATCAACTGTGGAAAATTCCAAAAGAGATGGGAATACCAGAAAACCTTTCCTGTCTCCTGAGAAACCTGTATGAAGGTCAGGAAGCAACAGTAAGAAGCAGACATAGAACAAAAGACTGGTTCAAAATTGGGAAAGGAATATGACAAAGCTGTATATTGTCACGATGCTTATTAAACTTATATGCAGAGAACCTCATGCAAAATAATGGGCTAGATGAATCACAAAGTAGAATCAAAATTGCCAGGAAAAATATCAACAACCTCAGATATACAGATGATACCAATCTAAAGGCAAAGTAAAGAGGAATTAAAGAACCTCTTGATGAGGAAGAAAGAGGGGAATGAAAAAGTTGGCTTATAACTAAGCATTCAAAAAACAAAGATCATGGCATCTAGCCCCATCAACCCACGGAAAATAGAAGGGGATAAAGTGAAGCAGTTACAGATTTTAATTTCTTCGGTTCTGAAATCTCTGTGGATGATAAATGCACCCATGAAATTAAAAGAGACTTGCTCCTTGCAAGGAAAACTATGATAAGCCTAGAGAGCATATTAAAAAGTAGAGACATCACTATGCCAACAAAAGTCTATCTAGTCAAAGCTATAGTTTTCCCAGTAGTTATGTATGGATGTGTGAGTTGGACCATAAGGAAAGCTGAGCATTGAAGAATTGATGCTTTCAAATTGTGGTGCTAGAAGTGAGTCTTGAGAGTCCCTTGGATGGCAAAGAGATCAAACTAGTCAATCCTAAAGGAAATAAACCCTGCATATTCACTGGAAGGCCTGATGTTGAAGCTGAAACTCCAATACTTTGGCCACGTGATGCAAAGAGCTGACTCACTGGAAAATACCCTAATGCTGGGAAGATTGATAGAAGAAGGAGAAGGGGCAACTAAGGATGAAATGGTTAGACAGCATCACTGAGTCAATGGAATTGAATCTGACAAAGCTTTAGGAGATAGTTCAAGACAGGGGAGTCTGATGTGGTTCAGTCTGTGGGGTCACAAGGAGTTCAGACATGACTCAGTGACTGAATAACACCATCACCTCAAGGCTTATGCCACAGACAAATCTCCATGTCTTGCTTCTTTTTTTTTTTTTTTTTTTTTTACTTTTCACAATGTTTTCCATTAAAAAAAATGATTTATGAACAATAAAACTCCATTTTGGGGGGTGTATAAAGTACACTGAATTTTAGCACAGGTATGAATTTGTGTACCCACTATCAATATAGATACATTAACAATCCCATCGTCTCCAGTACTTTCCTCATATAGCTCCTTTTTACTGACATTCACTTGCTTAGTGTCAGCCAGTTTTTACCTTGGCAACAATTGCTGTCTATCCTTATAGTCTTGTTTTTTCCATAATGTCATATAAATGAAATACAATAAGCAACTTTCTGATACCGGTTTCTTCTGCTTAGTAGAACATATTTGAGATGTCCATGTTGTTGAAAGATTCAGCAGTTCATTTCTTTTTATTTCCAAGTAGCATTCCATTTTATGGATGTAGCAGAGTTTGTTCATCCATTTATCCACTGAAGGACATTATGTTGTTTTCCATTATTATGGATAATGTTCTGACAAGCACTCATTTATAGCTTTTTATGTGAATATAAGTTTTTATTTCTATAGTGTAGAAATTTTCAACCACCATACTAAGTAAGTGGATTTTTAAGTGGGGTAATTTAAGAGGCTTTTATTAGGAGGTTTAATATAAGAAGTGGCCTACTCATTGCAGATATTTAGCAGCATTATTAGTAGTGTCCATTGACCTAGTGTGACAACCTAAATTTTAAAAATATATGTATCTTTACATTGGCAGATGCTTCTTGGGGGCAATATCACCTCCAGTTGAAAAACAAAGGGTAAAATCTCATAAAAGTGATTTCTAGTCAATATGGTAAGCATATGTTTAACTGTAAAAGAAACTATATTTTTTCAAGGTTATTTTTCTGCACCATTTTGCATTTCTACCAGGAATGGATAAAAGATCTAATTGCTCCACGTCTTTGTCAGCACTTGGTATTAGCAGGTTTCTGAAATTTTAACTGTTCTAGTAGTTGGGTTCTCCTTTCACTTTAAAATAAATATGACAATAAAATATTATAGCAGATATTAGTACAGCTCACAAATATTCCCAGTTCTTTGACTCTTATTACTTGAGAAAATTTTATTTCCTGCTTCCATTAAGTTGCATTTGACTATGTTAATTGCCTTAGCCAAAAGGTAGAAGTGGGGAGGATCTCTTCAAGGTGGCCACAAAGAATAGTTAATGCACTCTTCTCTGTCTTCTTTTCTTTAAGTTCAGGCAACCTGTTACATTCCAAATGGTGAGGACTTCATCATCCAGTGTCTTTGAGTGAGAATGACACGGAAGAGTCCTCTGCCAAACTTCAAGTGAACACGAAGTATTAGCAAGAAACTAACCTTTGTCATTGTGAAGTGAAAGTTACTCAGTCGTGTCCGACTCTTTGCAACCCCATGGACTATACAGTCCATGGAATTCTCCAGGCCAGAGTACTGGAGTGGGTAGACTTTCTCTTTTCCAGGGGATCTTCCTAACACAGGAATAATTTGTCACTGCTATTTTGGGATTGTTTGCTACTCATCATATCCAGCCTAGCTTGACTAAAACCAATTCCTATGGGTTGATTGTATTTATGAAATATATGTGGTTAATGCAGTTAAGCACAGTACTTGGCTCAAAATAAGTGCTCAATGTGTGTGTGTGGAGTTGCTCAGTCGTGTCCGACTCTGTGATCCCATCCTCCATCCATGGGGTTTTCCAGGCAATAGTACTGGAGTAGGCTGCCATTTCCTTCTCTGGGGGATCTTCCCGACCCAGGGATTGAACTTGGGTCTCCCACATTGTAGACAGACACTTTACCGTCTGAGTCACCAGAGAAATCCAATAAATGTGCTCAGTAAATGACTCCTATTATTATAACTATTTACTTTTCCTTGACCATACTACTGCATAGTGATTCATTTATAAAATCACAGCTTTTATTCTCTGTAATGACTTAACAGAACTACCTCATCTCCTTCAAGGTACCTTGAGAATAGAATGCTGTCATAGAATCAGAATGAAGCAAGGACATATCTCACTGGACACCTATCCCTCAGGTGTGGTGATGCATCATCCAGGGTTCAGGACACAGCATTAACTGTGATGCTGCAAATACATTGTTTTGAATGACAATGATATTGGGTCATTTAAAAACCTGCCTCCTATAAGTCATTGTCTGTTGTGAAGGTCTTATTTAGTCAGTGAGACTTTTCACACTTACTGTCCAGTACTTGTCCATTTCCCAAGAATGCAGAGAGGTAGCAGGTGTAAAAACATAGTGGTCCCCAAAGTTGATGGTACATCAGAATTATCTACAGAAATTTGGAAATTATGATTCCAAAACATAATCCTACAGAAATTTCAAAGCCACAGATTTAGGGTAAGGCCTTGCATTTAGTGTGAGTTGGACTTCTACTTACAAAAGTATTTGATCCAATATCTTCCGTAATTCAAAGATCTGTTTGATCACCCAAGAAGACTGTTGCATGAGTTAAGGAACTTCTGCTTTTACTAGGGTTTTAGTGCATGATAGGGGTCCAATAAATGTTTTCAAATTTGTTCATTCACTCACAAACACTCTGCCTGAGTGAGAGTTTCATTCAACTTTGAACTTCATGCTATGAGGAATATTGTTTTTATATATATTCTTACTTGTAGCTCTTTTGTTTTTTCATGATAGACCATTAGAATTAGAATCATTAGGAAGTCAAATACTACAAACAGTTGAACAAGTGCAACTTCTGAATGATCTCTATTCTCCTTTTCCTCTATTCATCTTCCTTACTTCTGCCAATACTATCTTCCTAACACATCGATTTTATCCCTTCCCTCTTCCATTTGACTAAACCTATGGTGGGATCCCTGTATAAGATCATGCATGTTCAAGAGCACATCTTTACTTATCCCAATATCCCAATATTATTAAAATGAACAAAAAGGTATAAAGCAAAGAATTAAATCCATTAAACTCTGGAATATTGTAATGTACAGAAATCTTGAGGAATTTCTGAATAATAAAAAACAAATAAGATCGGTAGGTTCAGCAAGAAGTAAAGAATAGAGAACAGGGAGGCCTAAAGGAGACCAAAGATAATTTCCCTCCATAGAGGAGAGCCAATTGCTTCCAGCAGAATCCTGGAGGAATTTCACATGGACATCAAGTATGACCAGCAGGAATGGAATACAATGAATCTCCCAAACATCATATTAAAGAGATTAATTATTTTAAAAAAGAAAGCCAGTGAAACATGTACAGGAATGAAATTCACTGAGGTTGGCACTCCTTGAGTAATGGGCACTAACTATGTTATTTATATTTTGTATTCTGATACTTTGATATTAGGGCCCTTGTTGATCTTCCAAGATTAGCTAATTCTTAGGTAGTAAACAACTTGCCTGTGAGTGTGCTTTTCATATGCAACTCAACTACTACAGAGTTTATACCTCTAATACCTCTTTTATTAGACTCTCACAATCAGGGTCACTATCTATCTGCTCTAATCACTCATGGCCAGATAGCAGACAAATAGGAATAACCCTTATGCCCAAGAGTCTACTGATTTTATTCAAACTAGCCCAACTTCAGTCTTACCCTGACTCCCTAGTTCTTTCCTGGAAACCATAATAAGGGCTTTTGCCCACAATTCCCTCTTTCTTATTGGCCTACTTGTCAACTACAAATTGGCGTTTACCATGGGAACTTGGCATCTAACTCTACAAGGATTAAATCATGTGCTGTTGCAGTTCCTGATTTTCAATGCCCCTCCGCCCCCACCCCACAGAAAGGAGTTTAGGGTGGAGAGCAGAAGTGAGACACTCTGTGCTCAGGGAAAAACTGGCAGAAGAGGCCTTAAGATAGTTAGATATTATCAGAAGCTGATTTCATGAGCCCAACCAATTCTTATATTTCCTCATATCTAGAAAAGCACTAAAATCCTCCATGGTACTGACTATTCCTCATGACTAGTAAAAGCTTCACAAGACTTGCAGAAGCCTTCTGTAAGATACTTGCTTGATTGCATGTATTCCCTCTTCACCAAAATCACATATACAGGCATTCCCTCCTACCTCTTTGGAGCAATTTCACAGAGGTACCTGAGGTGCTGTCTCCCAGACTGAAGTCTTCTGTTTGCCCCAATAAAACTTAACACAAAACTCATAATTTGTGTGTTTTATAAGTTCCTGATAGACCTTGGTTCTCCCTCATGTGGCCACCTATTATGTTGTATGCCTACTTCCCTTGAGAACTATGAATAACAAATTATCTTTTCAATGGCATTTGACTTCTGATCAGTTAGTTTTATTGTAGTTTTCTATTAATATATCATATTTTAGATCAGAAAACTTTCTTACTGTGGTACTCCTGGTTATTTGAAATTGACTGCCAAATTTCTGCAGAAAATTGGAATGTCAGTTTCTGTAGAAAGCCCTTCTTGACATATCCAGTAGTTTTAGGTAATAAAAAATAAATAAGTAGGTAAAATACCTATGTAGAAGCAAGATTTTTTAAAAGTTAGAGGTGAAAACATATCAAATGATAAGATAGCAACAATTAACCCTGTGATTTTGGTGAATGAATAGATGAAGAGAGAAACTAAAAGAGAAAGCATAGTACAGACCCACCTACATAGAGGAACTTAGTCACATGTCAAATTATTGGTGATGCATAATTCATTCAATAAACTAAGTAAATGAGAAATGGTAGGCAGATTACTTCACCATGAAATAGACTAATTATGAGATTTTAAAAAAAAAGAAAGAAAGAAACAAAAAACACAATGACTAAATTAATAGAATATAGAATAATGTTCTTATAATCTTATGCTAAAGAAGGCTTTTCAAGAAAGGATGAAGCCAGAAACCACAAAGGAAAAGAATTACAGATTCTATATCTTAATAGTGGAAGGTTCTCTATGCCAGCAAAGGTCACTAAAAACATATTTTGTAAAAAGTTCATAAAATAGAAAAAAAATTGCAACATCTAAAACAGAAAAAGGGTTAATATTCATAATGTATATCAAACTGACAAACAATATGAGAGGCTTATCTAATAGAAAAATAGAGCAAGGTATAAGAACAGACAAGTCACTGAAAATACAGAAAGCAAATAAACATATGAAAAGGCAAATTCAGGAAAAGGCAAATTCAGTCAAAAATGAGACCATTTTTTACATACCAGATTAGCAAAAAATTTTTAAACTGATAATATCCAGGCTGGCAAGGCTAAAGGCCAAAAGAAATCTCTTATATACAGTTCTGATAAATAGGTCATGGAAGAACAATTCAGCAGAATCCATCACAATTACAAGTTCGTGATTTTTTGGCTCTGTTGGGATGCTTGCTCAAATGCAAAATGTTAGAAGAAATATTGGTTGTATTAATAAAGCAGATGTATTCTAAAGGCTTATTAATAGGAACATGTTGAACACTGTGGAATACTTTCACAGTTGCTGAAAAGAAAGAATAGACATATATGGCCTGGCTTTTAAAAAAGGTACCTATCTTATGCTTTTGGCTAAAAAGAAAAGAAAAAACAGAATGAAAGAAAATTACAAAATAAAATGACACATACAGTATTAACTATGTTATAAATGTGCATATATATTTTATATATGTAAAGATATGTTTATATATGCATAAAGATATCTGTATTTTATGTATACAAACATAAAAATATAAATAAATGAATAAAAAACTTTCATGAATTCATAGT
>SJYW01042844.1:140081-160166 GCA_006410735.1 Raphicerus campestris
GCCACTGTTTCCCCATCTATTTGCCATGAAGTGATGGAACCAGATAACATAATCTTAGTTTTCTGAATGCTGAGCTTTAAGCCAACTTTTTCACTCTATTTCACTTTCATCGAGAGGCTTTTTAGTTCCTCTTCACTTTCTGTCATAAGTGGTGTCATCGGCATATCTGAGGTTATTGATATTTCTCCCAGCATATGACCTAACAATACCACTGCTGGGCATCCCAAAGAAACTAGAATTGAAAGAAACACAATGTACCCTAAAGTTCATTGGAACACTGTGTACAATTGCTGTGACATGGAAACAAAATAGATGTCCATCAGCAGATGACTGAATAAGAAAACCATGGTACATATACATAATGGAATATTACTTAACTATAAAAAGGAACACATTTGAGACAATTCTAATGAGGTGGATGAAACTAGCCTATTATACAAATCAGAAAGAGAAATACAAATACTGTATATTAATGCATATATTTGGAATTTAGAAAGACATTAATGATGATTGCATATGCAAAGCAGCAAAAGAGACACAGAGGTAATAAATATACATTTGGAGTCTGTGGGAGAAGATGAGGATGGGATGATTTGAGAGAATAGCATTGAAATATGTATGTTGTCATATGTAAAATAAATGACTAGTGCAAGTTTGATGCATGAAGCAGAGTATCCAAAACTGGTACTCCAGGACAACCCAGAGTAATGGGGTGGGGGAGGAGGAGGGAGAGGAGTTTCAGTATGGAGAGGACACATGTACACCCATGGCTGATTCATATCTATGTATGGCAAAAACTGTCACAGTATTGTAAAGTAGTTATTCTACAATTAAACCATTTTTTATTTTATTTATTTTTTATTTTCATTTTTTGTGATATATAATATTTTATTTTTTTTGTTTTTTTAAGAGGTTTTATTTATTTTTTAAAATTTTATTTTTACTTTATTCTACTTTACAATACTGTATTGGTTTTGCCATACATTGACATGAATCAGCCACAGGTGTACACGAGCTCCCAATCCTGAAACCCCCACCCACCTAAAAACTCACTAAGCTCCAGTGCAAGACACACCATACCAGTCCTCCAGCAAAATAGGAACATAAACTTGAACATTAAAGACAGAATGCCCAAAGCCATACCAAACCCAAAGACACTGCAAAACTCATTACCAGACACTGCACTGCTCTCCAGAGAGATGAGATACAGCTCTATCCATCAGAACACAGATACAAGTTCCCACAACCAGAACATTTTTACAAGACACTGTTCCAACTCCGCCGACAGGAAGCGGATTCCAAAATTTAAAGGAACTATGACCCTCCAGTCTCCAGAAAGGAGGCTTCAAACACAGCTAATTAAACAAAATGAAAGGGCAGAGAAATAGCCAACAGGTGAAGGAACATGATAAAAATCCATCAAACCAAAGGAAAGAGGAGGAGATAGGGAGTCAGGCTGAAAAATAATTCAGAATAATGACAGTAAAGATGATCCAAAATCTTGAAAACAAAATGGAGATATAGATAAATAGAATAGAGACATGTATTGAGAAGATGCAAGAAATGTTTAACAAGGACTGAGAAGAAATAAACAATAGTCAACAAGTAATTAATGCAAAACTGAGATTAAAAACACTGGAGAGAGCCAATATCAGAGTAACTGAGGCAGAGAAAGGATAACTGAGCTGGAAGATAGAATATTGGAAATAAATGAAGCAAAGCAGGGAAAAAAAAAAAAAAGAATGTAAAGAAATGAGGATAGCCTCAGAGACCTCTGTTCAGTCGTTCAGTCGTGTCTGACTCTTTGCAACCCCATGAATCACAGCACGCCAGGCCTCCCTGTCCATCACTAATTCCTGGAGTTCACTCAGACTCACGTCCATCGAGTTGGTGATGCCATCCAGCCATCTCATCCTCTGTTGTCCCCTTCTTCTCCTGTCCCCAATCCCTCCCAGCATCAGAGTCACTGGAAGTGAGTCAACTCTTCGCATGAGGTGGCCAAAGTACTAGAGTTTCAGCTTTAGCATCATCCCTTCCAAAGAAATCCCAGGGCTGATCTACTTCAGAATGGACTGGTTGGATCTCCGTGCAGTCCAAAGAACTCTCAAGAGTCTTCTCCAACACCACAGTTCAGAAGCATCAATTCTTCGGCGCTCAGCCTTCTTCACAGTCCAACTCTCACATCCATACATGACCACAGGAAAAATCAATAGCCTTGACTAGATGGACTTTAGTTGGCAAAGTAATGTCTCTGCTTTTGAATATGCTATCTAGGTTGGTTATAACTTTTCTTCCAAGGAGTAAGCCTCTTCTAATTTCATGGCTGCAATCACCATCTGCAGTGATTTTGGAGCCCCCCAAAATAAAGTCTGACACTGTTTCCACTGATTCCCCATCTATTTCCTATGAAGTGATGGGACTGGATGCTATGATCTTAGTTTTCTGAATGTTTAGCTTTAAGTCAATTTTTTCACTCTCCTCTTTCTCTTTTATCAAGAGGCTTTTTAGTTCCTCTTCATTTTCTGCCATAAGTGTGGTGTCATCTGCATATCTGAGGTTCTTTATATTTCTCCCGGCAATCTTGATTCCAGCTTGTGCTTCTTCCAGTCCAGCATTTCTCATGATGTACTCTGCATATAAGTTAAATAAGCAGGGTGACAATATACAGCCTTGACGTACTCCTTTTCCTATTTGGAACCAGTCTGTTGGACAATGTTAAAAATCTCCACATTTGAATCCAAGAAGACAAAAGAAAAGGGCATGCGAAAATATTTGAGGAGATTATAGCAAAAAAACTTCCTTAAAGTGGGAAAGGAAACAGCCAAGTCCAAGAAGCTCAGAGAGTCCCATACAGGATAAACCTAAGGAGAAACATGCCAAGACACATATAAATCAAACAAACAAAAACTAAACATGAAGAACAAATATCAAATGCAGCAAGGGAAAAGCAACAAATTCCATACAATGGAATTCCCATAAGGATAACAGCTGATTTTTCAACAGGAACTCTGCAGGCCAGAAGGGCACGCAAAGGTATCCTTAATGCTTTGAAAGGGAGAAAGCTACAACCAAGATTACTCTATCCATCAAGAATCTCATTCATATTAGAAGTAGAAATCAAAATTTTCACAGACATGCAAAAGCTAAGAGAATTCAATACCACCATACCAGCTCTGCAACAAAATGCTAAAGGTTCTGCTCTAGACAGGAAACTTAGTAAAGGTTAATAAAAAGGAACCCAAAACAATAAAGCAAATGGTAACAGGATCATAGGGCTTCCCTATTGGCTCAGTTGGTAAAGAATCTGCGTTCAATGCGTGAGACTTGGGTTTGATCCCTGGGTCTGAAAGATCCCCTGGAGAAGGGAACAGGTACCCACTCCAGTATTCTGGCCTGGAGAATTACATGGACTATATAGTCCATGAGGTCACAAGGTGTGAGACACAACTAAGTGGCATTCACAAGTGGGCTAAATACTCCAACCAAAACAGACTGGCTGAGTGGATACAAAAACAAAATCCCTATGTATGCTGTCTAAAAGAGTCCCACCTCAAATCTAGGGACACATACAGACTGAACGTGAGGGGCTGGAAAAAAGATATTTCAGGCAAATGGAGACAAAAAGAAAGAGGGAGTAGCAATACTCATATCAAACAAAATAGACCTTAAAATAAAGACTTATAAGAGACAAAGAAGAACACTGCATAATGATCAAGGGATCAATCCAAAAAGGAGATATAGCATTTATAAATATATATGCACCAAACATAAGGGCGCCTAAATACATAAGGCAAATACTAAGAGCTATTAAAGGCAAAATTAACAGTAACCCAATAATAGTGGCAGACTTTAATACCCCACTCATGCCAATGGACAGACCACCAAGACAGAAAATTAATAACAAAACACAAGCTTTAAATAATACATTGGATCAGTTAGACCTAATTGATATCCACAGAGCATATCATCAAAAACCAATGGGTTCACCTTTCCCTCAAGTGCACATGGAATATTCTCCAGGATAGATCACATCCTGAGCCACAAATCTAGCCTTAGAGCATGAAAAAAATATTAAATCGTTTCAGTATTTTTTTTCCGATCACAATGCTGTAAGATTAGATATCAACTACCAGAAAAAAACTTATATAAAAACACAAACATATGAAGGCTAAACAACACACTTCTAAATAACCAACAGATCACTGAGGAAATTAAAAAACAAACAAACAAACAAACAAAAATACGCACAGAAATAAATGATAATGAAAACATGACAGCCCCAAACCTGGGGGAATCAGTAAAAGCAGTGCTAAGAGGGAAGTTCAGAGCAATACAAGTCTACCTCAAGAATCAAGAAAGACATGAAATAAAAATCTGATCTTACACCTAAATCATCTAGAAAAAGGACAAAAAACACTCCAAAGTTAGTAAAAGGAAAGAAATCCTAAAAACCAGTGCAGAAGTAAATGAAAAAGATGAAGGGAACTATAGTTAAGATTAATAAAACTGAAAGATAGTTCTTTGAGAAGATAAACAAAATTGACAATTACTAGACTCATTAAGATAAAAAAAGAAGATTCAAATCAATAAAATTATAAATGAAAAAGGGAAATTTATACAAGACAATGCAGAATACAAAGGATTATAAGAGACTACTACAAGCAACTCTCTGACAATAAAATGGGCAACCTTGAAGAAACAGATGAATTCTTATAAAAGTATAACCTTCAAAAATTTGAACCAAGAAGAAATAGATAATATGAATAGACCAATCACAAACATGGAAATTGAAACTGGACTTAAAAATCTTCCAATAAAAAACCTCATGTCCAGATTGCTTCACAGGTGAATTCTACCAAAAATTTAGAGAAGAGTTAAAACCTATCCCGTTCAAGCTCTTCTAGAAAATTGCAGAGGAGAGAAAACTCCTAAACTCATTCTATGAGTCTAGCATTAATTGGATACCAAATGGGATGAAGATACCACAAAAAGAAAATTAGAGGCCAATATCACTGATGAACAGAGTGATATTGTTCATCATAGTGATATTGAGGAAAAATCCTCAAAAAAATTCTGGCAAACAGAATTCAGCATAAAAGGATAATACATCATGATCAAGTGGGCTTTATGCCAGGGATGCAAAGATTCTTCAATATAGGCAAATCAATCAATTAACAAATATTAACAATGAGCAACATATTAACAAATTGAAATACAAAAAACAACAACAAGAACAACAAAACATGATCACCTCAATAGATGCAGAGAAATCTTTCCACAGAATTCAACACCCGTTTATGATAAAAATTCTCCAAAAAATCAGCATAGAAGGAACATGCTGCTGCTGTTGCTGCTAAGTCACTACAGTCTTGTCTGACTCTGTGTGACCCCATAGATGGCAGCCCACCAGGCTCCCCCATCCCTGGGATTCTCCAGCCAAGAGTACTAGAGTGTGGTGCCATTGCCTTCTCTGTAGAAGTAACATACTTCAAACAATAAAGGCCATACAAGACAACCTCACAGTAAACATTCTCAATGGTCAAAATCTGATGCTCAACATCACTCACTATCAGAGAAATGCAAATCAAAACCACAATGAGGTACAATTTCATGCCAGTCAGAATGGCTGTGGTCCGAAAGTCTACAAGCAATAAATGCTGGAGATGATGTGGAGAAAAGGGAACCCTCTTACAGTGTTGGTGGAAATGCAAACTAGTACAGCCACTATGGAGAACAGTGTGGAGATCCTTAAAAAACTGGAAATANCAAGAAGACAAAAGAAAAGGGCATGCGAAAATATTTGAGGAGATTATAGCAAAAAAACTTCCTTAAAGTGGGAAAGGAAACAGCCAAGTCCAAGAAGCTCAGAGAGTCCCATACAGGATAAACCTAAGGAGAAACATGCCAAGACACATATAAATCAAACAAACAAAAACTAAACATGAAGAACAAATATCAAATGCAGCAAGGGAAAAGCAACAAATTCCATACAATGGAATTCCCATAAGGATAACAGCTGATTTTTCAACAGGAACTCTGCAGGCCAGAAGGGCACGCAAAGGTATCCTTAATGCTTTGAAAGGGAGAAAGCTACAACCAAGATTACTCTATCCATCAAGAATCTCATTCATATTAGAAGTAGAAATCAAAATTTTCACAGACATGCAAAAGCTAAGAGAATTCAATACCACCATACCAGCTCTGCAACAAAATGCTAAAGGTTCTGCTCTAGACAGGAAACATAGTAAAGGTTAATAAAAAGGAACCCAAAACAATAAAGTAAATGGTAACAGGATCATAGGGCTTCCCTATTGGCTCAGTTGGTAAAGAATCTGCATTCAATGCGTGAGACTTGGGTTTGATCCCTGGGTCTGAAAGATCCCCTGGAGAAGGGAACAGGTACCCACTCCAGTATTCTGGCCTGGAGAATTACATGGACTATATAGTCCATGAGGTCACAAGGTGTGAGACACAACTAAGTGGCATTCACAAGTGGGCTAAATACTCCAACCAAAACAGACTGGCTGAGTGGATACAAAAACAAAATCCCTATGTATGCTGTCTAAAAGAGTCCCACCTCAAATCTAGGGACACATACAGACTGAACGTGAGGGGCTGGAAAAAAGATATTTCAGGCAAATGGAGACAAAAAGAAAGAGGGAGTAGCAATACTCATATCAAACAAAATAGACCTTAAAATAAAGACTTATAAGAGACAAAGAAGAACACTGCATAATGATCAAGGGATCAATCCAAAAAGGAGATATAGCATTTATAAATATATATGCACCAAACATAAGGGCGCCTAAATACATAAGGCAAATACTAAGAGCTATTAAAGGCAAAATTAACAGTAACCCAATAATAGTGGCAGACTTTAATACCCCACTCATGCCAATGGACAGACCACCAAGACAGAAAATTAATAACAAAACACAAGCTTTAAATAATACATTGGATCAGTTAGACCTAATTGATATCCACAGAGCATATCATCAAAAACCAATGGGTTCACCTTTCCCTCAAGTGCACATGGAATATTCTCCAGGATAGATCACATCCTGAGCCACAAATCTAGCCTTAGAGCATGAAAAAAATATTAAATCGTTTCAGTATTTTTTTCCGATCACAATGCTGTAAGATTAGATATCAACTACCAGAAAAAAACTTATATAAAAACACAAACATATGAAGGCTAAACAACACACTTCTAAATAACCAACAGATCACTGAGGAAATTAAAAAACAAACAAACAAACAAACAAAAATACGCACAGAAATAAATGATAATGAAAACATGACAGCCCCAAACCTGGGGGAATCAGTAAAAGCAGTGCTAAGAGGGAAGTTCAGAGCAATACAAGTCTACCTCAAGAATCAAGAAAGACATGAAATAAAAATCTGATCTTACACCTAAATCATCTAGAAAAAGTACAAAAAACACTCCAAAGTTAGTAAAAGGAAATAAATCCTAAAAACCAGCGCAGAAGTAAATGAAAAAGATGAAGGGAACTATAGTTAAGATTAATAAAACTGAAAGATAGTTCTTTGAGAAGATAAACAAAATTGACAATTACTAGACTCATTAAGATAAAAAAAGAAGATTCAAATCAATAAAATTATAAATGAAAAAGGGAAATTTATACAAGACAATGCAGAATACAAAGGATTATAAGAGACTACTACAAGCAACTCTCTGACAATAAAATGGGCAACCTTGAAGAAACAGATGAATTCTTATAAAAGTATAACCTTCAAAAATTTGAACCAAGAAGAAATAGATAATATGAATAGACCAATCACAAACATGGAAATTGAAACTGGACTTAAAAATCTTCCAATAAAAAACCTCATGTCCAGATTGCTTCACAGGTGAATTCTACCAAAAATTTAGAGAAGAGTTAAAACCTATCCCGTTCAAGCTCTTCTAGAAAATTGCAGAGGAGAGAAAACTCCTAAACTCATTCTATGAGTCTAGCATTAATTGGATACCAAATGGGATGAAGATACCACAAAAAGAAAATTAGAGGCCAATATCACTGATGAACAGAGTGATATTGTTCATCATAGTGATATTGAGGAAAAATCCTCAAAAAAATTCTGGCAAACAGAATTCAGCATAAAAGGATAATACATCATGATCAAGTGGGCTTTATGCCAGGGATGCAAAGATTCTTCAATATAGGCAAATCAATCAATTAACAAATATTAACAATGAGCAACATATTAACAAATTGAAATACAAAAAACAACAACAAGAACAACAAAACATGATCACCTCAATAGATGCAGAGAAATCTTTCCACAGAATTCAACACCCGTTTATGATAAAAATTCTCCAAAAAATCAGCATAGAAGGAACATGCTGCTGCTGTTGCTGCTAAGTCACTACAGTCTTGTCTGACTCTGTGTGACCCCATAGATGGCAGCCCACCAGGCTCCCCCATCCCTGGGATTCTCCAGCCAAGAGTACTAGAGTGTGGTGCCATTGCCTTCTCTGTAGAAGTAACATACTTCAAACAATAAAGGCCATACAAGACAACCTCACAGTAAACATTCTCAATGGTCAAAATCTGATGCTCAACATCACTCACTATCAGAGAAATGCAAATCAAAACCACAATGAGGTACAATTTCATGCCAGTCAGAATGGCTGTGGTCCGAAAGTCTACAAGCAATAAATGCTGGAGATGATGTGGAGAAAAGGGAACCCTCTTACAGTGTTGGTGGAAATGCAAACTAGTACAGCCACTATGGAGAACAGTGTGGAGATCCTTAAAAAACTGGAAATATACCTGCCATATGACCCAGCAATCCCACTGTTGGGCATACACACCTAGGAAACCAGAATTTAAAGAGATACATGTACCCCAATGTTCATTGCAGCGCTGTTTATAATAGCCAGGACATGGAAGCAACCNCCTTAAAAAACTGGAAATAAACCTGCCATATGACCCAGTAATCCCACTGTTGGGCATACACACCGAGGAAACCAGAATTTAAAGAGATACATGTACCCCAATGTTCATTGCAGTGCTGTTTATAATAGCCAGGACATGGAAGCAACCTAGATGTCCATTAGCAGACAAATGGATAAGAAAGCAGTGGAACATATACACAATGCAATATCACTAAGCCATTAAAAAGAATACATTTGAATCAATTCTAATGAGATGGATGAAACAGGAGCCTATTATACAGAGTGAAGTAAGCCGGAAAAAAAAACACAATACAGTATACAAACGCATATATATGGAATTTAGAAAAATGGTAATGATAACCCTGTATGCAAGACAGCAAAAGAGACACAGATGTACAGAACAGTTTTTTGGACTCTGTGGGAGAGGGTGAGGGCAGGATGATATGGGAGAATGGCATTGAAACATGTAAATTATCACATGTGAAATGAATTGCCAGTCCAGGTTTGATGCATTATACAGGGTACTTGGGACTAGTGCATAGTCATCCCAATGACTGAAATGGGGTGAGGAGGGAGGTTTGAGTGGAGTTCAGGATGGGGAACACATGCACAACCATGGTGGATTGATGTCAATGTATGGCAAAATTAATATAATATTGTAAAGTAAAAACATTAGTTAATAAATAAAACTGGGGAGAAAGAAAAACTCCAAAAAGAGAAAATTTGAAAGTATTTCCTTTAAGATTAGCAACAACACTGCATGTCCACTATTGCCACTATTATTCAACATAGTTTTGGAAGGTTTAACGACAACAATCAGAGAAGAAAAATAAATAAAATGAATCTAGATTGGAAAAAAGGGAATAAAATTCTCACTATTTGCAGGTGACATGATACTATACATAGAAAACTCTAAGGAAGCTGCCAGAAAATTACTAGAGCTAATCAATGAATATAGTTAAGTCACAGTGTATAAAATTAATACACAGAAATCCCTTGCATTCCTATACACTAACAATAGAATTGTTAACAAATTCAGAGAGAAATTAAGGAAAATATTCCATTCATCACTGCAAGAAAAAGAATAAAATATTTAGGTGTAATCTTACCTAGAGAGAAAAAAAAACGTGTATGCATAAAACTATAAGAAACTGATGAAAGAAATGTAAGAAGATACAAGCAGATGGAGAGATATATCATGTCCTTGAATTAGAAGAATCAATATTGTGAAAACGACTATACTGTCCAAAACTACCAATGGTATTTTTCACAGAACAGGAACAACAACAATAACAACAACAACAACAACAACAAATAACCAATTTGTATTGAAACACAGACAGAAAAACCCCAAAAGTCAAAGTAATCTTGAGGGAAAAACAAAAAAAAGAAGCTGGAGGAATCAATCTTCCTGACTTCATACTATACTACTAAGCTGCAGGCATCAAGACAGCATGGTAGTAGCACAAAAACAGAAATACAGGCCAATTGAGCAAGATAGAAAGTGCAGAGATAAACCCAAACACCTATGGGCATCTTATCTTTGACACAGGTGGAAAGAATACACAATGGAGTAAAGACAGTCTCCTCAATAAGTGGTTCTGGGATAACTGCACAATTACATGCAAAAGGATGAAAGTAGAATATGTCCTAGAATCATACACAAAAATAAACTCTAAATGGATTATTCAAATATAAGTCCAGAGACTATAAAACTTTTAGAAAAAAAATATAGGCAGTACACTCTTTGACATAACAAAAACACATATGTCTTTTTGACATAACACAGCAAGATTTTCTTTGACCCACCTCCTAGAGTAATGGAAATAAATGCAGAAATAAACAAATGGGAACTGATTAAACTTAAAAGATTCTGTAGAGCAAAGGAAACAATAAACAAGATTAAAACTCAATCCTTAGAATGGGAGATAATAATTGCAAATGAAACTGACAAAGGATTAATATCCAAAATATATAAGTTGCTCATACTGCTCAATATCAGAAAAACAAACAACCCAATCAAAAAATGGGCAGACCTAAATATACATTTCTCCAAAGAAGACATACAGATAGCAGATAAACATATGAAAAGATGCTCAATGTCACTAATTATTAGGGAAATCCAAATCAAAACTATAATGAGATTAACACCTCACATCACTCAGTATGGCCATCATCAAAAAATCTACAAACAATAACTGCTTGATGGGATGTGAAAGAAAGGGAGCACTCTTGAACTTTTGGTAGGAATGTAAATTTATACAGCCACTATGGAAAACAGCATAGAAATTCTGTTAAAAAAAAGGGGGGTGGGGGTGGGGGACTAAAATTACCATATGACCAAACAATTCCACTACTGGGTATTTAGCTGGAGAAAACCATAATTGATAAAAGGAAATGCACCCCAATGTTCATAACAGCACTATTTATAATGGCTAGGACATTAAAAAAACTAAGATCATGGCATCCGGTCCCATCACTCTATGGCAAATAGATGGAAAAGCAATGGAAACAGCGACATTGTTTGGGTTCCAAAATCACTGGAGATGGTGACTGTGGCCATGAAATTAAAATATACTTGCTCCTTTGAAGAAAAGCTATGACAAACCTAGACAACATATTAAAAAGCAGACATTTCTTTGCTGACAAAGGTCTGTATAGTCAACGCTATGGTCTTTCTAGTAGTCATGTTGGATGTGAGAGTTGGACTGTAAAGAAGGCTGAGCTTCAAAGAATTGATGATTTTGAACTGTGGTTGGAGAATATTCTTAAGAGTCTCTTGGACTGTAAGGAGATCAAATTAGTCCATCCTAAAGGAAATCAGTCCTGAATATTTATTGGAAGGACTAATGCTAAAGCTGAAGCTCCAATACTTTGGCTACCTGATGCAAAGAGCCAACTCATCAGAAAAAACCCTGATGCTAGGAAAGATTGAAGGCAGGAGGAGAAGGGGACAACAGAGGACAAACCGGTGGGGTGGCATCACTGATTCAGTGGACATGAGTTTGAACAAGCTCTGAGAGATAGTGAAGGACAGGGAAGCCTGGTGTGCTGCAGTCCATGGGGTTGCAAAGTCAGACATAACTGAGCAACTGAACAACAACAGCAAAGGACATGGAAGCAACCTAGATGTCCATCCACAGATGAATAGATAAAGAAGATATGATACATATATACATTGGAATATTACTAAGCCATAAAAATGATCAAATTTGAGTCAGTTCTAGTCAGGTGGATGAATCAAGAATCTGTTATATAGAGTTAAGTAAGGCAGAAGCAGAAAAATATATATCACCTATTAATGTATATATATATATATATATATATATAAAATAGAAAAAGTGGTTTTGATGAACCTATTTGTAGGGAAGAAATGGAAACACAGATATAAAGAATGGACTTGTGGACTCAGTGGGGGAAGAAGAGATGGAATGAATGGAGAAAGTTGCATTGACATATATACAACACCATAAGTAAAACAGGCCACCCCTAAGAAGCTGCTATATAACACACAGGAGCCCGTCTGGGCTCTCTGCACTCTGAGATGACCTTGAGGGGCAGATTAGGGGGAGAGGAGCAAGGCTCAAGAGAGAGGTTGCTGTGCCTCGTGTTAGATTCTGGTGATACAGAGTAAAGAATACTTGATCTTTATCTTCAAGGATTATCATCTACTGGAGATGACAGAATGAATCAAACAGACTTAAAACAGACTTACACTAAAAAAGAAAGGCAATAAATGTGACAAAGCATAGTTAATCAGTGTTGTAAAAAGCACATGATCTATACTTTTTATTCAAAGGAGAGTTTCTTTGCAGCACTCTAACAAAAATTGTGAAAATCTCTATTTCCTCAAAGCCTTGGACATTCTGAGGATAGTTTTCAGATATGGATTGGAAGTAGTCTGATTTGTAATGTTTTTTACCTTTATTATAATAATTTAATAGATTCACTATTACTTATCATAACGTGACTTTATTCTCTCCTTTATTATCCTCGTCCTCAGTTTATGAATGGAGGATACATTTGGATTGTTCCTCTTTTCCCAACAAGTCACAAATACATTCCTAAAGAGAAAATTGCAATTATATCCATATTATTCATTATAAAGCATTGCCACCTAACCTGAAGTATCTTCCACTGAAGGAAATAGATAACACTGGGATACTTACATTAGAAGAAATGAAAATCTGACTATATTCTCTTCTTTGACCATTGTAGAGGAAGAGGCTAACTATTCATAGAAATATCAGAGATAGTTCTTATTATAAAGTGGTTCATTAGTGCAAATCCCCTACTTTTCTTTCACCATCTTTCTTCTGCTCTGACCCTGATCCTTATTACATCTTAGCTACCATGCTTACATCCTCACTGCTTCTGAGGTGAATGAAGTCAATTGTTCTCTTCAGCAGAGAAGAGTCTCTTTGGCTCATCGATTCTCTGTTCATGAAGCAGGGCCAGAGGTCATTTTACATTTTCTAGGTTTTCTTTTTTTTTTTTAACCAGAGGACAGAGAAAATATGAGATACATTTTTAATTGAAATATAGTTGATTTACAATACTACGTTAGTTTCAGGTGTATAACATAGTGATTCAAAATTTTTATGGATTATACATTTTCAAAGTGCTAAAAAAAGACTTCAAAAATCTCACAATGTAAATGCACGTTTGGACCAATGGAGCAGTCAAGAGAGTGGAGGAGTAGGAAGTCATGGAATTCATCTCTTCCCACAAACACATGAAGAATGCATCTACAAATGGAAAATTTTGACAGAGGACCTGCTAAGCATGAACAGAGGACCTCAGCCACCTAAAAGAACAATAAAGATTCCATGCAATCAAGTAGAATGAAGGAAAGCGGAAAGGAAAAAGAAGTGGAAAGAAAGTAGGATGGGAGTGGCACCCTTGGGAGGGGGAAGCTGAAAATGAAGAGTCGTTCCCGCTTATGGGAAAGCCCTCTCATTAGCAGGGAAATCAGTTGAGACAAAAGGAGAGGTTCAGGGCTATCAGAAGAGTGCATCAACTGGTCTGTGGCAGGCAGAACAGAGTGAGACCTTCACAGATGGTCCATGCACAGCCCTGCATTCCCCCAACCTGAGATGTGTGGTCATGGGTGCACATGGGGGCTTGATGCTGGCATGTGGGTTTGGAGAGCAGACCCAGGGAGATGACTGCTATTGGTTGTGAGGTGACAGCCTTGGGATGGGAGTGCAGATCTCTGCAACTGAGAATTCTTGGGGAGGAAGTCTGGTTCTCCACAGAAGAAAAGTGCCTTTATTGAGTGACACACAAAGTACAAGGCCACCATTGCAGGTTCTCTTTTAATCATAGGCCACTATCTCCAAGGGCATCAGACAGGGCTTATACTAGAGTGGCTTGCAAGCCCCTGGTCAGCATCTCCTCTTCCCCCTCTGCCTTGGTGGCCCACTTGTCCCAGTTGTCATCTTGGCTCCATCCTGTATGATAGGGTAGCACATACTAAGAGTCATTCTGGCACTGTCCCACCTAGACAACCCAGGCACCCTGATTGCTGCCTTCACCTCCTTCTACCTGACATGCTTTTATGCTCCAGCAGTCTTGGGAGCAGATGCCAGTGTGTGGCCTACATGCAGAGGAGGATCTAAAAAAAAAAAAAAAAAGCTGAGGCCTAGGGGCCATGTGACTAAGAAAGAATAGTTGAAATCTCTCCTCATGGCTGCACAAAACATGGAGGGACACCTCCACTGATGGCTTCATCAATTTAGCACCTGACGAACATCTGAATCGACAACAAGTGCTCCTGCAGCTGAGACAGGTTTAGCTTTAGCAACTGTAGGTTCTGTGGGCATGTACACATGGGTTGTGTCAGGCCAGAGTCTGAGCTGCCTCCACAGCTTCCACGGTGGGTACAGGTGCAGGACTACTGCCATACTGGGACATGATTTGAGTATATTTGAGCTGGTGACATGGTAAAAACAAGGCCTGAGAGTCATCAGGGTCAGTTGCTGGCATACCTATGGTTAAGGTGGAACTAAGAGTGAGCCTGGACAAAAGGTGAAAGGTGACACACAAAGCATACTCACAGGTAAGCAGCTCAAGAAGAGGAGTACTCAATGTCTTCTCTCCAACTAGTAGTGTACCAATCCCACCTCATCCCTGTGGCAGACCAGAAATAGCTAAGAAACATATCTGGGAGCATCTACTGCAAGAACTAGGGAGTAGACACCCAAAGAGCAAAGGGGAAGCCCTGCTCAATATCCAGGACAGTGTCTGGTCATCACAACACCAGTCAAACCACCTATCAATGGGATAATGGCCATACATTGAGGAAAGCAGTGGCAATTATCCATCATAAAATAGCCCTTACAACAAAAATAAACAAACATAGCCTACACAGGGATATCCCTACATAAAAATAGCCCTGCAAGAAAGCTAGCATTGGGAGAAAGAACTCCTAAATCATTTAGCCTGGAAGGTCAGAAGGACTTGAGCTCAGGAGCCCCACAGGGATGGGGGAAAACAGAGATTCCACTCTTGGAGGGTGCACACAAAGTATCACATGCACTGGGACCCAGTNAACCCAGGCACCCTGATTGCTGCCTTCACCTCCTTCTACCTGACATGCTTTTATGCTCCAGCAGTCTTGGGAGCAGATGCCAGTGGGTGGCCTACATGCAGAGGAGGATCTAAAAAAAAAAAAAAAAAGCTGAGGCCTAGGGGCCATGTGACTAAGAAAGAATAGTTGAAATCTCTCCTCATGGCTGCACAAAACATGGAGGGACACCTCCACTGATGGCTTCATCAATTTAGCACCTGACGAACATCTGAATCGACAACAAGTGCTCCTGCAGCTGAGACAGGTTTAGCTTTAGCAACTGTAGGTTCTGTGGGCATGTACACATGGGTTGTGTCAGGCCAGAGTCTGAGCTGCCTCCACAGCTTCCACGGTGGGTGGAGGTGCAGGACTACTGCCATACTGGGACATGATTTGAGTATATTTGAGCTGGTGACATGGTAAAAACAAGGCCTGAGAGTCATCAGGGTCAGTTGCTGGCATACCTATGGTTAAGGTGGAACTAAGAGTGAGCCTGGACAAAAGGTGAATGGTGACACACAAAGCATACTCACAGGTAAGCAGCTCAAGAAGAGGAGTACTCAATGTCTTCTCTCCAACTAGTAGTGTACCAATCCCACCTCGTCCCTGTGGCAGACCAGAAATAGCTAAGAAACATATCTGGGAGCATCTACTGCAAGAACTAGGGAGTAGACACCCAAAGAGCAAAGGGGAAGCCCTGCTCAATATCCAGGACAGTGTCTGGTCATCACAACACCAGTCAAACCACCTATCAATGGGATAATGGCCATACATTGAGGAAAGCAGTGGCAATTATCCATCATAAAATAGCCCTTACAACAAAAATAAACAAACATAGCCTACACAGGGATATCCCTACATAAAAATAGCCCTGCAAGAAAGCTAGCATTGGGAGAAAGAACTCCTAAATCATTTAGCCTGGAAGGTCAGAAGGACTTGAGCTCAGGAGCCCCACAGGGATGGGGGAAAACAGAGATTCCACTCTTGGAGGGTGCACACAAAGTATCACATGCACTGGGACCCAGTACAAAGCAGCAGCGTCACAGGACACTTGCCTTGACATACCGAGGGGTCTTGAAGTGTCTCCTGAGTAGGTGAAGGTCAACTGCATCTCACTGGGGGAAAGGACACTGACAGCAGAGGCCCAAGGATATACTGGGCGGAATGAACTCTCTCAGTGGTCCCCATTTTGGCACCTATACCCAGCCCCACCCAGCAACCTGTAGGATACAGTGCTGGAAACGGGATCCTGTTCAAGACAAACAGTAGCAAGATAGGAAGACAGCCTCATCTATCAGAGGACAGGCTGTTTAAAGTTTTCTTGAGCTTCCAGTCATCTCAAACCTCAAACATTGTCATAAGCCTTCCAACCAGAAGGACAAGACTCAGTGCCACCCACCAAAAGCAGGCACCAGTTCCAACCCTGAAGAAGCCTGAACGGTGCTGAGGACCACCCTCACCCACCAAGAAACAGACACCAGAAGCAAGAGGAGATACAATCCTGCAGCCTGTGAAAAAGAGACCACAAACACAAACATTTATAGACAAAACAAAAACATCAAAGAAATTTGTTGCAGACAAAGGAGTAACATTAAAACCTATAAGAACAACTAAATGAAGAAGAGATAAGCAGCCTACTTAAAAAGTAACTGAGTAATGACAGTAAAGATGGCTCAAAATCTCAGAAAAATAATTATGTTTCACATTGAGAAGATACAAGAAATGTTTAACAAAGAATTAGAAGAACTAACGGAGAAGGCAATGACACCGTACTCCAGTGCTCTTGCCTGGAAAATCCCATGAGCAGAGGAGCCTGGTAGGCTACAGTCCATGGGGTCACGAAGAGTAGGACACGACTGAAGTGACTTAGCAGCAGCAGCAGAAGAAGAACTAAAGAACAAGCAAAGGAAGATAAACAATACAATAACTGAAATGAAAAACATGCTAGAAGTAATCAATAGAATAATTGAGGCAGAAGAACAGATAAGGGAACTCTAAAATAGAAACATAAAGATAACTTCCATGGAAGAGAATAAAGGGAAGAGAATGAAAAAATGAGGACAGTCTCAGAGACATCTGGTACAATGTTAAACACACCAACAGTCACATTATAGGGGATTTTTAACCCCATTTAAACCAATAGACAGATCATCTAAACAGCAAATTAATAAGGAAACATAAACCTTAAATGACATATTAGATCAGATAAACTTAATTGATATTCATAGAATGTTCCATCCAAAAGCAACAGAATAATTCTCTTCAGGTATCATGATCAGAAATCAAGCCTCCATGAATTTAAGAAAATTGAAATAATATCAAGCACATCTCCAACCACAACAACATGAGTTTAAAAATAAAAGAAACTGTAAAGACCACAAACACCCGGAGTCTAAACAATACATGGCTAAACAACTAATGGATCACTGAAGAAATCAAAGAGGAAACATAAATTAACAACAAAAACAACAACAACAACACTAGAGAGATACAACAATTAAAACACAATGATCCAAAACCTATGGAACACAACAAGAGAAGTTCTAAGAAGGAAGTTTACCTCAGTAAACCAGAAAAATCTCAAATAAAGAACCTAACCTTAGACCTAAAGCAACTAGCAAAAGAAGAACAAACAAAACCCAAAGTTGATGNCCTGAACGGTGCTGAGGACCACCCTCACCCACCAAGAAACAGACACCAGAAGCAAGAGGAGATACAATCCTGCAGCCTGTGAAAAAGAGACCACAAACACAAACATTTATAGACAAAACAAAAACATCAAAGAAATTTGTTGCAGACAAAGGAGTAACATTAAAACCTATAAGAACAACTAAATGAAGAAGAGATAAGCAGCCTACTTAAAAAGTAACTGAGTAATGACAGTAAAGATGGCTCAAAATCTCAGAAAAATAATTATGTTTCACATTGAGAAGATACAAGAAATGTTTAACAAAGAATTAGAAGAACTAACGGAGAAGGCAATGACACCGTACTCCAGTGCTCTTGCCTGGAAAATCCCATGAGCAGAGGAGCCTGGTAGGCTACAGTCCATGGGGTCACGAAGAGTAGGACACGACTGAAGTGACTTAGCAGCAGCAGCAGAAGAAGAAGAACTAAAGAACAAGCAAAGGAAGATAAACAATACAATAACTGAAATGAAAAACATGCTAGAAGTAATCAATAGAATAATTGAGGCAGAAGAACAGATAAGGGAACTCTAAAATAGAAACATAAAGATAACTTCCATGGAAGAGAATAAAGGGAAGAGAATGAAAAAATGAGGACAGTCTCAGAGACATCTGGTACAATGTTAAACACACCAACAGTCACATTATAGGGGATTTTTAACCCCATTTAAACCAATAGACAGATCATCTAAACAGCAAATTAATAAGGAAACATAAACCTTAAATGACATATTAGATCAGATAAACTTAATTGATATTCATAGAATGTTCCATCCAAAAGCAACAGAATAATTCTCTTCAGGTATCATGATCAGAAATCAAGCCTCCATGAATTTAAGAAAATTGAAATAATATCAAGCACATCTCCAACCACAACAACATGAGTTTAAAAATAAAAGAAACTGTAAAGACCACAAACACCCGGAGTCTAAACAATACATGGCTAAACAACTAATGGATCACTGAAGAAATCAAAGAGGAAACATAAATTAACAACAAAAACAACAACAACAACACTAGAGAGATACAACAATTAAAACACAATGATCCAAAACCTATGGAACACAACAAGAGAAGTTCTAAGAAGGAAGTTTACCTCAGTAAACCAGAAAAATCTCAAATAAAGAACCTAACCTTAGACCTAAAGCAACTAGCAAAAGAAGAACAAACAAAACCCAAAGTTGATAGAAAGAACAGAATCATAAAGATGAGAGCAGAAATAAACAGAGATGAAGAAAATAACAGCAAGATAAAAGAAACTAAAAGCTGTTCTTTTGAGAAGATAAATTGATACACTTTTAACCTGACTCATCAAGGGAAGAAAAAGAAAAAAAAGAGTACTCAAATCAATAAAATTAGAAACAAAAAAAAAGAAAAATTACAAGAGACACAACCGGAATACAAAGGGTCATAAGAGACTACCATACGCACTATGTATATTCAATAAAATGTACAACCTAGAAGAAATGGAAAATTCTTAGAAAACTGCAACCTTTCAAAACTGAGTGAGAAAGAAATACAAAATATGAACAGACGTATTACAAGTACTAAAAGTGAAACTGTGTGATTTTAAAACTCACAGGAAATAAAGTTCTAAGACCAGGTAGCTTCATAGGCAAATTCTACTCAACATTTTTTTAAAAGTTAAAATCTTTCTTTCTGAAACTCTTACAAAAAAAATTGCAAAGTGGGTGGGGAGGGAGGTGGGAGGGGGCTTCGGCATGGGGAGATCGTGTACACCTGTGGCTGATTCATGTCGATGTATGGCAAAACCAATACAGTACTGTAAAATATAATAAAGTATTAAAAAATAAATAAATAAATAAAAATGTTAAAAAAAAATTGCAAAGAAAGGAACACTGCTATGCTCATTCTATGAGGCCACAATCACCCTGATACCAAAACCA
>SJYW01042844.1:201769-217178 GCA_006410735.1 Raphicerus campestris
AAAAAGAAAAAAAAAAAAAAAAAGAGTAGAACAGCAGGATCCAGAGAGGAAGTCAGCAGATTATAAAGTCCCGCTGATTTTATAACAGGTAAAAACTTGGTTCTGCAAATCTTGACCCTTAAAGGGAAATGAACAACACAATCACACAATTTTCATGGCAGAAAGAAGAACATCAATTGTACAGAGGAAGCAAAGTTTTCCCAAGCAGTTAGTATTGAAATTTCTTACCTAGAGTTTCCTTCAGGAAGACCCAATGACACAATGTCCTTTACAAAATGCCAGCAGCAATTTAAGGGTAGATATTTCCCCTAAACTGCTCATAAATTTGAGTTTTACAAAACAAAATTAACCAAAGATGTTTGTGACTGGGGCAAGGGGGCAGATTTTGGTAAGTTGTAGTCCTTCAATTTATTACCTTGTTAACTTTGGACTGTTTTATGTGAAATTTTCTCACAAAAAGGCACCCAGTGGAAAGAATGTATTGGAAACTATGGATGGGCATTCAATATGCCCAGTGGAATATGAGTGGAAGTCACAGTAGGTCAGTTTTTCATTTAAGGCTTATGTGGCATTATATGCTTTATTTCCTGACTGAAAACGTTTGATCACAGCCAAAAGAACAGATTCTAGGTAACTACCTAGAGCTGCCACTTGAGCTTGGGTCATAGAACATATCTGACCTTTGCTTGGAGCATCAGTGAGTTCTGTTCCAGAAGACCTGAAGGCCCATGTGCAAGAAATACATGTATGTTTTAGACCACTGCAATTTTGTAGTTTTTTGTTAAATGGCATTGCAGTTTTTGTTAAATAGCATTATTGTGGCGATAGCCTTCCAATATCCTACCTTGACTACTTCAAAAAGTTGTTCTGAAGATTAAATGAGAGAAATGATCAGGGATGTTATTTACATATTCACAGTTAATGAGTAAATTATAATAGCTGTGATGTTTATTCCAATATATGGGCTTGTAGAATTTTCAAGAGATTGACCTGATGCTTGGTGGAGAATGAACTAATCCTGGGATAGTCAGGGAACCAGGAAAATATTGTGAAGAAAATGGAGCAAGAGAATAGTAGAGGATGTGATTCATTATGCCGAGCAATACTACATATAGTAGTTGACATCTTATGTGGACCGTGAGTATTGCAAAAGACACTGCATATATTATGTATGAATAGGGGAGTAAATTGAGACTACTGGTTTGAATGATACAAACTGACAATCCAGAAGGAGCTCAGAGAACTGTGATAAAATATCAATGAGACACCAAAAGGAGTTTGGAAACTCAAGTGGAAGGCCAGCTGGTCTACTGTTAAGTACTAATCATTTGATGTGATTGATATTACTTTATTCAGTAAGTAAAATTCTGAATTATCCCCTTGTCTTTTTCCAGAGGTATGTCTTTTTCATTGGAGTTATGATAGCAACCACATTTATGGATATTCTTATTTTACCTACTCTGGTCACCCTGCTGCTGCTGTTGCTAAATCCTAGCCCAAATTAAATACAATAAACATTAATCAAGCACTAACCAAAAATCTCAGTGTGTACTTACTGGGCACCTTCTATGACCCAAATAAAATATGGCCTCAGGGGTAAGCAAGCAGACTACCAGACATGGTTAAATTATATGCCATATTATACAATACATAAGAACTGAACTTCGTAAAAACTATGAAGTATAGATATCATTCATGGCAATCAAATCATGCCAACTCAAAGAAAGCCACTTTGCATAAAAATCATTTTAGGCTGAATGCATTTGTGTTCCCAAAACCTCTTATTTGCCAAAAAGCATAGTCTTCCCAGAGAACTCAATTGTTATAACTCCCTAGCAATTCCAGTCTTCTATTTGCGACAGTACCAGACTCATAGGCAGACTATTGTCACAAACTAATATCTCCCATCTATTCGCCCAAGGGCCCATTTATCCTTCCAAAAGTCATTTGCTTTTCAATAAGTACCCTTTCTCCTCCTCTCTTTCCCCTATTAGGCTAGTTATATAGACCACAAATTCTAAAACCCCCTTTGAATTAGTCAACTCTGGGTATTACAAAGTGATAAAAGTCTCCAAGCACATTTGAATAAGCTTCTGTTTGCTTTTCTCTTGTTAATCTGTCTTTTGTCAATATAATTTATAAGGCCCTTGCTGGAGAACCTAGGAAGACAGGAGAAAAAAGATATACATTTCTTCTCCCCTCTTGGTGCCTCAGATGGCAAAGAATCTGCCTGCAATTCAGGAGACCTAGGTTCGATCCCTGGGTCAGGAAGATCCCTAGAGAAAGGAATGGCACCCCACTCCAGTATTCTTGCCTGGATAATCTCATGGATGGAAAACCTAGCTAAAGTCCATGGACTCTCAAAGAGTCGAACAGCACTGAGCGAGTAACACATTACAAAACTTGTAATCTATCATATATTTCTCCATATTATAGTTAGCATTTTTTTACCTCTCTTGTGAACTAAAGGTATGGCATAAATAAAATTAACTTTAAATCATGAACATATTATTACACGGGTAGCACTTTAATAGCATCATCTTTTAAGATTTGAAATAGATCAGCTGGAATTCCATCACCTCCATTAACTTTGTTTGTAGTAACGCTTCTCAAGCCCCACTTGACTTCACACTCCAGGATGTCTGGTTCTAGGTGACAGACCACATTGTCCTGTTTAACTGGGTCATTAAGAGCTTTTCTGTACAGTTCTTCTGTGTATTCTTGTACCTTTTCTTAATCTCTTCTGCCTCTGTTAGGCTCTTGATATTTTTGTCCTATATTGTGTCTATCTTTGTATGAAACGTCCCTTTGGCAACTCCAATTTTCTTAAAGAGTTTCCCCCATTCTATTGTTTTCCTCTGTTTCTTTGCATTGGTCACTTAAGAAGGTTTTCTTTTCTTAGCTATTTGTAAGGCCTTCTCAGACACTATTTTGCCTTCTTGCATTTCTTTTTCTTGGAGATGGTTTTGATCATCACCTCCTTTACAACATTGTTAACCTCCATCCATAGTTCTTCAGGCACTCTGTTTACTAGATCTAGTCCCTTTGTATTGGTCATCAGTTCAGTTCAGTCGCTCAGTCATGTCCGACTCTTTGTGACCCCATGAATCATAGCATGCCAGGCCTCTCTGTTCATCACCATGTCCTGCACTTCACTCAGACTCATGTCCATCGAGTCCATGATGCCATCCAGCCATCTCATCCTCTTTCATCCCCTTCTCCTCCTGCCCTCAATCTCTCCCAGCATCAGGGTCTTTTCCAATAAGTCAACACTTCTCATGAGGTGGCCAAAGTCCTGGAGTTTCGGCTTTAGCATCATTCCTTCCAAAGAAATCCCAGGGTTGATCTCCTTCAGAATGGACTGGTTGGATCTCCTTGCAGTCCAAGGGACTCTCAAGAGTCTTCTCCAACATCACAGTTCAAAAGCATCAATTCTTCAGTGCTCAGCCTTCTTCACAGTCCAACTCTCACATCCATACATGACCACAGGAAAAACCATAGCCTTGACTAGATGGACCTTAGTCAGCAAAGTAATGTCTCTGCTTTTGGTCATCAGCACTATATAATTATAAGGGATTTGATTCAGGTCATAACTTAATAGCCTAGTGGTTCCTCCCTGCTTTCTTCTATTTGAGCCTGAATTTTGCAATAAGGAGCTGATGATTTGAGCCACAGTGAGTCCCAGGTCTTATTTTTACTGACTGTATAAAGCTTCTCCATTATTGGCTGCAAAGAATATAATCAATCAGATTGCCAACATATGCTGGATCATAGAAAAAGCAAGGGAATTACATAAAGACATCTACTTGTGCTTCATTTTTACTGTTTAGATCACAATAAACTGTGTAATATTCTTAAAGAGATGAGAATACCAGAGCACCTTACCTTCCTCCTGAGAAACCTGTATGCAGGTCAAAAAGCAACAGGTAAAACAGAACATGGAACAATGGACTGGTTCAAAATTGGGAAAGGAGTGCTTCAACTCTATATACTGTCACCGTGCTTACTTAATTTCTATGCGGAGTACCTCATGCAAAATGCTGGGCTAGGTGAATCACCACCTGAGATCAAGACTGCTGAGAGAATTATCAACAACCTCAGTTATGTAGATGATACCACTTTAATGGCAGAAAGTGAAGAGGAACTAAAGAGCCTCTTGATGAAGGTGAAAGAAGAGAGTGGAAAAGCTAGTTTAAAACTTAGCATGCAAAAAATCAAGATCATGGCAACTGGTCCTATCACTTCTTGGCAAATAGATGGGAAAAACGTGGAAACAATGTCATTTCATTTCCTTGGGCTCCAAAATCAATGCAGACAGTGATTGCAGTCATGAAATTAAAAGATTCTTGCTCCTTGGAAGAATAGCTATGTCAAACCAAGACAGTGTTTTAAAAAGCCATGCTGACAATGGCCTATAGAGTCAAATCTACGTGTTTGTTTGTTTCCATTAGTCATGTATGGATGTTAGAGCTGGACCTTAAAGAAGGCTGAAAACCAAAGAACTCATGCCTTGGAACTGTGGTGTTAGAAAAGACTCTTGAGGGTTTCTTGGACTACAAAGAGAACAAACCAGTCAATACTATAGGAAATCAACTCCGAGTATTCATTGGAAGGACTGAAGCTGAAGCTCCAATACTTTGGCCACCTGATGTGATGAGCGGATTCATTGAAAAAAAACCCTGATGTTGAGAAAAATTGAGGGCAAGAGGAAAAGGAGACAACAGAGGATGAGATGATTGGACAGCATCACTGACTCAATGGACATGAGTTTGAGGAAACTCAGGGAGATAGTGATGGACAGAGAAGCTTGGTATGCTGAAGTTCACGGGGCCACAACAAATCGGACGTGACTTAGTGATTGAATAACAACAACAGTGCTCAGCCATTTATGATTTTTTCTGGCCCCATGGACTTCTTCTGGCCCACCGGGCTCCACTCTCCATGGAATTTTTCAGGAAAGAATAGTGGAGTAAGTTGTCATTTCCTATTCCAAACCTAAGGACTGAATGAATGTCTCTTGCATCTCCTGAATTGGCAGGTGGATTCTTTACTACTGTGCCACCTGGATGTGTGTGTGTGTGCTTAATCACTCAGTCATGTCCAACTCTGTGACTCCATGGACTGTAGCCCATCAGGCTCCTCTGTCCATGGGATTTTTCCAGGCAGCAGTACTGGAGTGGGTTGCCACACCCTGCTCCAGGGGATCTTCCCAACCCAGGGATTGAATCCAGCTCTCCTGTGTTGCAGGTGGATTTTCTACCACTGTACCACCAAGGTAGACAATGCTGAAATAATTTCCAGGGTCAGCTGTTTCTCTATTAAATCACAAATAAATTATGGAAACATGATGTATTAGGCACAATAATGGGAACATCTCAATAAATTATGACCATCATCAAAAATTGCTTTTTAAAAAAATGAAGTATAGTTAATTTATAAATTTATATTTGATTCATGTGTACAACACATTCCCTGTGCAGTATATTACATATTTGTATCTTATTTAATAAAATGAGTAGCAGTTTGGAGCTCTTAATCTCCATCCACTATTGCTATCTTTTTCCATCTCTCTCCCCTTTGGTAACCACAACTTTGTTCTTTGTATTTATAAATCTGTTTCTGTTTTGTTATGTTCATTCTTTTTTTTTAATTATTATTTTTAAGATTCTATATATAAGTGAGACCATACATTATTTGTCTTTGAGTTACTTCATGAAGTATAATACACTACAATACTCAGGGTTTTACATATATATATATANTTCAGTCGCTCAGTCATGTCCGACTCTTTGTGACCCCATGAATCATAGCATGCCAGGCCTCTCTGTTCATCACCATGTCCTGCAGTTCACTCAGACTCATGTCCATCGAGTCCATGATGCCATCCAGCCATCTCATCCTCTTTCATCCCCTTCTCCTCCTGCCCTCAATCTCTCCCAGCATCAGGGTCTTTTCCAATAAGTCAACACTTCTCATGAGGTGGCCAAAGTCCTGGAGTTTCGGCTTTAGCATCATTCCTTCCAAAGAAATCCCAGGGTTGATCTCCTTCAGAATGGACTGGTTGGATCTCCTTGCAGTCCAAGGGACTCTCAAGAGTCTTCTCCAACATCACAGTTCAAAAGCATCAATTCTTCAGTGCTCAGCCTTCTTCACAGTCCAACTCTCACATCCATACATGACCACAGGAAAAACCATAGCCTTGACTAGATGGACCTTAGTCAGCAAAGTAATGTCTCTGCTTTTGGTCATCAGCACTATATAATTATAAGGGATTTGATTCAGGTCATAACTTAATAGCCTAGTGGTTCCTCCCTGCTTTCTTCTATTTGAGCCTGAATTTTGCAATAAGGAGCTGATGATTTGAGCCACAGTGAGTCCCAGGTCTTATTTTTACTGACTGTATAAAGCTTCTCCATTATTGGCTGCAAAGAATATAATCAATCAGATTGCCAACATATGCTGGATCATAGAAAAAGCAAGGGAATTACATAAAGACATCTACTTGTGCTTCATTTTTACTGTTTAGATCACAATAAACTGTGTAATATTCTTAAAGAGATGAGAATACCAGAGCACCTTACCTTCCTCCTGAGAAACCTGTATGCAGGTCAAAAAGCAACAGGTAAAACAGAACATGGAACAATGGACTGGTTCAAAATTGGGAAAGGAGTGCTTCAACTCTATATACTGTCACCGTGCTTACTTAATTTCTATGCGGAGTACCTCATGCAAAATGCTGGGCTAGGTGAATCACCACCTGAGATCAAGACTGCTGAGAGAATTATCAACAACCTCAGTTATGTAGATGATACCACTTTAATGGCAGAAAGTGAAGAGGAACTAAAGAGCCTCTTGATGAAGGTGAAAGAAGAGAGTGGAAAAGCTAGTTTGAAACTTAGCATGCAAAAAATCAAGATCATGGCAACTGGTCCTATCACTTCTTGGCAAATAGATGGGAAAAACGTGGAAACAATGTCATTTCATTTCCTTGGGCTCCAAAATCAATGCAGACAGTGATTGCAGTCATGAAATTAAAAGATTCTTGCTCCTTGGAAGAATAGCTATGTCAAACCAAGACAGTGTTTTAAAAAGCCATGCTGACAATGGCCTATAGAGTCAAATCTACGTGTTTGTTTGTTTCCATTAGTCATGTATGGATGTTAGAGCTGGACCTTAAAGAAGGCTGAAAACCAAAGAACTCATGCCTTTGAACTGTGGTGTTAGAAAAGACTCTTGAGGGTTTCTTGGACTACAAAGAGAACAAACCAGTCAATACTATAGGAAATCAACTCCGAGTATTCATTGGAAGGACTGAAGCTGAAGCTCCAATACTTTGGCCACCTGATGTGATGAGCGGATTCATTGAAAAAAACCCCTGATGTTGAGAAAAATTGAGGGCAAGAGGAAAAGGAGACAACAGAGGATGAGATGATTGGACAGCATCACTGACTCAATGGACATGAGTTTGAGGAAACTCAGGGAGATAGTGATGGACAGAGAAGCTTGGTATGCTGAAGTTCACGGGGCCACAACAAATCGGACGTGACTTAGTGATTGAATAACAACAACAGTGCTCAGCCATTTATGATTTTTTCTGGCCCCATGGACTTCTTCTGGCCCACCGGGCTCCACTATCCATGGAATTTTTCAGGAAAGAATAGTGGAGTAAGTTGTCATTTCCTATTCCAAACCTAAGGACTGAATGAATGTCTCTTGCATCTCCTGAATTGGCAGGTGGATTCTTTACTACTGTGCCACCTGGATGTGTGTGTGTGTGCTTAATCACTCAGTCATGTCCAACTCTGTGACTCCATGGACTGTAGCCCATCAGGCTCCTCTGTCCATGGGATTTTTCCAGGCAGCAGTACTGGAGTGGGTTGCCACACCCTGCTCCAGGGGATCTTCCCAACCCAGGGATTGAATCCAGCTCTCCTGTGTTGCAGGTGGATTTTCTACCACTGTACCACCAAGGTAGACAATGCTGAAATAATTTCCAGGGTCAGCTGTTTCTCTATTAAATCACAAATAAATTATGGAAACATGATGTATTAGGCACAATAATGGGAACATCTCAATAAATTATGACCATCATCAAAAATTGCTTTTTAAAAAAATGAAGTATAGTTAATTTATAAATTTATATTTGATTCATGTGTACAACACATTCCCTGTGCAGTATATTACATATTTGTATCTTATTTAATAAAATGAGTAGCAGTTTGGAGCTCTTAATCTCCATCCACTATTGCTATCTTTTTCCATCTCTCTCCCCTTTGGTAACCACAACTTTGTTCTTTGTATTTATAAATCTGTTTCTGTTTTGTTATGTTCATTCTTTTTTTTAAATTATTATTTTTAAGATTCTATATATAAGTGAGACCATACATTATTTGTCTTTGAGTTACTTCATGAAGTATAATACACTACAATACTCAGGGTTTTACATATATATATATACACACACATGGTATATATACTACGTAGTATATATGATATATCCCATATGTATCATGTCTTCCTTATCAATTCATCTGTGAATGGACACTTAGGCTGCTATGCTGGCTATTGTAAATAATGCTACTCTGAACATTGGACTGCATATATTTTTTTTAATTAGAGTTCTCATTTATTTCACACATTATATCCAAGGGTAGAATTGTTTAATAATATTCTTTTTTTTTTTTCCCCTTAGGAATCCCATAGTATTTTTTATAGTCAATGTACCAACTCATATTCCCACCATAGTGAATTAAGGTTCCCTTTTCTCTACATCCTAACCAACATTTATTTTTTGTAGTAGTTTTCTCAACAGCCATTCTGATAGGTGTGATGTGATATCTTTTTTTTTTTTTTAATCTGCATTCCATGCATTTCCATGATGATTAGTGATGTTGAGCATCTTTTCCTGTTCCTCTTAGCCATCTCTATGTCATTCTTATTCCTATTGAACTTTATCGGCAAATTACTTCCCTTTGTTTAATAAGGGTTTTTATTCTTGTTCTTTTATTTGAAACATAGTCTCTGTCTTCTCACTTTACTTTACTTTCTTTCTCTTTCTATGAAATTATGTGAACTAGATACTTATTCTAGTCTTGAAGGCATGTCCTTGTGTGGAAATGGCCCTGTGTGTGCCCAGTGGTTTTGTAGAAGAGCTCGATTTGAAATGAGCATCTTCTCCCTTAAGGTGTGCTGACAAGTAACTCCTTCATGGGAAGAATGGCTAGAGTTGGAGAGGCTACAATCAGAGTAATATGCAAGTCAGGGTTTCTCCTATGCTCAACGGCTGTCACCACCTTATAGGGAGTGGGTGGCAAAGCCTGTGGAGATGGAGTAGGGAGGTAGTTGGGTTTCACCTGGGTGTGAAGGCAGCCACTGCCTTTATTTGGGATGTGTTCAGGGCTTGAGGGCTTGGGGTTACACTTTTGTGTTGTCTTTACTCTACCCACCCTCAAGTGTGTGAGCCTTGTTAGAAGCTACATGGGGACCAGAGGGTTTTATACCACTGATCTGGCTCTGCCTCCACCCAGATGTACACCGGATGTGTTCTCCAACCTGAAGTTAGCCTTTCTCCCTCCTACAGTGCACAACGGCATGGTTCCCTGAGTATAGTGGTCTCTGCCAAGGAGCTAATCTCAGTCTCTTCTGAGTGTGTGTGCCAATGCATGCACATGCAATGTCTGCTTCCACTCTGTCCAGAGGCAGGGCTAGGGTCCAAGCAGTCTCTGTTACCTCACGTGTGAACACTCTCATTGACAATTACAGCTTCCACTTTAGTGAGGAGCAGCACTTGAACCAGAGGGGCTAGAGCAGGGACTAGGAACAGACTGGCCCTGTTAGGGCAGCACTTCCAAGCTAGCCTCAGCCCCAGGCTGTTTAAAATCTGCTGTCTCTGCTCTGTGACAAAGACTAGGCAAGTATGTCTTCACTTTTTATGAGTAGAGTCTCAGTTTCTTACAACCCTCTAGTAAGCCCCATTGGTTTTCAAATCAATTAAGGGGTTTGGATCACAGGGATGAGATGCTTAATATGTAGTTTAAACTCCTTGCCCCCCAGACAGGATCACAAACCTGTGATAACCCCTTCCTCTTCTGTTCTGCCCCCTAGGGTCATGATTCCCAAACAGATTGCTTTCCTCCCCTTCTACCTGAGTCCATGTAGATTTTTCTCTATGGCCTTGGTTGAAGAAAACTTGTTCATCTAGTCACCATATCAATTTCAGTGAGAGTCATTCTATATGTAGCTGTAGCTTTGATATATTCATGAGGGGATGTGAGTTCAGCATTTTCTTACTTCACCACCTTGATCTTAAGTCCTTCCCTCAATTCTTTAATATCAACTCTACCTTATTGATTAGAAAACAAACTCAAGGAGATAAAGTAACTTGCTTAAGGACTGTCAGAGTCCAAGTTCTTTTTTCTATGCATCTTGCTACCTTCATAGTTTATTTATTCTGCTCCATATGGTGTAATCATTAAAAAGCAATGGCAAATGGGGAAGGGAAAAAAAATACTTTGCCTGCTATATCTCTTCTCTATAGCTAGAGTTTACTAACATCAGTGTCAATGATCATAAAGCAAAAATGTCTGAAAACTTAAATTTTGTTTTCAAATACCACTATTTCAAAAGGTGATTACCTGACTCCAATGATATGCTTCAAAACCAGCATTGTGCCTGAAATGGGAGGGAATATTTTCATCCATTATAAGAGACTGTTAGGAAAACATCTTCCTGGTATTATACCCAAAAGAACAGCATGTGAAGCAACATTATCATATTTTACTGAACTTTTAAATACTCCAAAAAGTATAAAGTATATTTTATTGCTTGAAAAGCCTTGGTAACAAATGAATAAAATATCCGTCTAAAATGCAAAGTGTATTCTAATAATGTTACATTCACATTAATAACATTAAAAAATCCACTAGCTCACCAGTCTGTCCTAGGAACGAATATCCCTCATTTACAGAAGGAAAAGCTTAACCCTGTGACTCTGCACTCTTTATAGCAGGGGAAAGATGAAAGTTTAAGGGCAGAGTAGAGGCCATTTATTTATAAAGGCTTCCTTTCAATTAGCAAGAGAAGAGGGTGGGGTAGAGTGGATTTCTTGTGCACAGGGAGTTAAACACAGTTGGCCTTTGACATTGGTTCCAGGAATCCCCATGAATAACAAAATCTGCTCAAGCCTCATATATAAAATGGCACAGTGCAATGAACATAACCATCCACAGCTATGAAACCCAGGAATACCAAGGGCTAACTGTACAAGATTGGCTTAATTTGTCTATTACTCTAGAATCACAGGGGTATTGATCCTAGTTTCTAAGAACACATCTGCATAAAGCTTTCAGGGCATTCTCAAGAAATCAGCAAAGAGAACTTTGAAACTGACAGTAAGAATCTCAAGTAAAACAAGGAGAGAAAATGTACCAATTTTTGGTAGTTGGGGAATTGGAGGCTGGGTGAATCACTCTGAGGCAGAAAAGATTCTTAAAAAATGGCCTTGGTGAGACATCTTTTTGTTGGTAACTGAGAACAGTACTTCTAGTTTCCACCAGACATGGCCATTCAAACAGCTTACAGGCAAGTCCCCAGGCTCTTCTTTGAAACTTTTTGTCAGAGACTCCTATTAAATTGTAATATTGATATATATTCTGAGAAACTCAAAAAAGGATGAAGTCCCTTCCAGGTCAGACAAATTTTAGGTTGAGAAAAACTCTGTTTGCTTTGGAGGAATACACTGAGAGGTTGAGAATAATAGTACCATGTTTCATCATCATTTGTGAGAGAAGGATAGAGAACTAGTGGGTAAGAGTAGCAGAACTGACCCCCATCTCCGTATGCATTTCACTTCCAGGAAGCATATGTCACCCCACCACATGCAGAAAGAGGGAGTAGGAGGCTGGGGTGGGCTCCAGCAATGCTCCTGAGTGCAGATAATGGGCTAACTAACATTGGAATTGCAGTCCTTTGATTTAATTGCTTTATTCCTGGTGCAGTTTGAGAACTGAGGGTTATCTTTGAATTCCGTTCAGTCTTAACACTGGATAGAAGGATAACCTAAAATTTCCATCCATTATCATCATTATTATCCACAGAGAACTATGAGCAGTCTGAGGAAGGAATAATAGCAATATGCCAGGTTCCTTTTAAAATTATAAATATCATAATGACTGAAAGGATGGCTGCCTAGGGAAAAACAGGGAGAGCATTTACACTAGCCAGTCTTTTGAGGCTCATAACTTTAAACCTTTTTTTTTTTTTTTTCTTTAATGTGTTCTGAGCTGTGCAGAACTCGGAAATAAGCCAACCAGGATTTCCACAGTACAATTCATGTTCTTTAGGGGAATAGTCCAGCAGCAGAAACACCAAAGCATGTCCTCAGCACAATGTAAGAGACAACAGAAGCGAGAGAAGACACAGAAAATACTTCCACCCTCTATACAGAGAGAAAGTACCCATATTTGTGTTGTAGAAATGAGAACCGTAGACATTTCCCCTTAGTCAATAGCTGCCAGATCTAGTACAGTGACGACAATAACTATCTCGGGCATGGCACTTTTTGTTTGAAAGACGTAGGAAAATTACCTATACAGAAGCAACATTCAATGCACGCCTTGCCCACGTGCAAAGGAAAAGAGTGGCAGCCAAATAACGAAGCCAACCTATAGCACCACCTCTAAGGATAAAATATGTATCATGCTAGAGCCAAAACAAATAGGTCTCAGAGATGAGTTAACAGGCTGAACATGGTGAGAACCTGGTGTAGGGCACCACTTTCCCTCATTCTTTTAAATTATGAAAAAGAGAAGGAAACTGGCTGAAGGTCAGTGTTCTTCTAATTCTATGCCCTTTTTCCTAAATCCTTAATGGAAACAGACAATATTCTCCTTTGTCTTTAGCTTTTAGTGCAGGATTCTGGAAAGGAATACTGTGTTGGAGACAGAAAACTTAAAGGTTGAAACTTAGCTCTTTTCCCTGTCCTTGTGACTCTAGGTAAACTATATAACAAATGTAGATTTCAATTTCCTGGTCTATAAAACTAACCATTTCAAGTTGTTCAGGGACTTAAACACTATATATATATATATATATGCATGTGGGAGTTACTTCATATATTTATTTCCTTTTTCTTTTCCATCTATTTGTAATTCCAGGATCTGGGGTGCTTTTTTTTTTCTTTTTTTACTCATCTATCATTTCACTCAATAAACATTTATCAGATGCTTTCTTTGTGCCATGTACAAACCAAAAGCTGCAAACCATGGCCATAAAAAAAAAAAAAAAATTAGTAGGCCAAAGGAAACCAGACTGTAGGTTGAAAAGTGTCACTCTTATTCAAGATCCTGTGCCTCTTCCTTGGGGGAAATGCCATATCACATAGTAACTGGCAAGGACAATATGTTCATCCAAAGAGATTTTGTTGTTCCCTCTTGAATATGGATCAGAGGACTCTGACTGTTGTTAATTCACCCCAAAAGGTGATTAGCACATACACTTTCCCTTTCCACTGTATAGGTCCCAGTCTATGAAGAGGCAAATTAAGGGCTTTACTAAATGTGTAATAATAAGAGTTATGGAACATCTTATCTTCCTGATTTTTTACAATCCTGTTAATTTTTATTTCTAGTCAGAGGGTAGCAATATGGAATTAAAAAAATGGTTTGACTATGTTAGTAAAGTCACATATTTATATATTATCTGGGATTAGTTACTTTTACCCTTTACAGTCTTATAAGTGGGTAACGTACAGTTGTTATCTTTCAGGAAGCCCCTATATATCATAACATCATACCATTAAACTTTTAAGAAATTCATCACCAATCAGTATACAAGTGACATTGATGTCTTATTCATTCCTTCTGGACTGTTTTCAGCAGGTCATTTTTCATATCTCTGCAGTGCTGAAATATGGCTCACTATGTATCTGTCCACTTTGTAATCACAAAAGGAAAGCTTGACAGTTATTGTACATTACACTCGAGAAAAATGCTAATAATACTTTGAACTGATTGAACAGTGTGGTCCCAAAACTGCCTGGCACAAAGCTATTTTCTTCTCACTCTTATTTAGATTAAAAAAAAATATATTACCTTCTGGATTCAGAAACTGAAATAATCATTAAAAGGCTAAATGTTGAAAAAAATATTAATAATCTTACTTGGAAAAGACTATAAGCTTCTCCCTATCTCTTTCTGTTGGACTTTCCAGCTTTCTTCCGATATGGGTTTAAAGTGTTGCATGCAATGCTTTCAGTGTTGCTAGAAACATACTTTCAGTTCAGTAGCTCAGTGGTATCTGACTCTTTGCAACCCCATGGACTGAAGCATACCAGGCATCAGTGTCCATTACCAACTCCCAGAGCATGCTCAAACTCAAGTCTATCCAGTCGGTGATGTCATCCAACCACCTCATTCTCTGTCATCCCCTTCTCCTTCAGTCTTAAATCTTTCACAGCATCAGGGTCTTTTCCAGTGAGTCAGTTCTTCACATCAGGTGGTCAAAGTATTGAAGGTTCAGCTGATGAATATTGCCCTTCTGATGAATATTCAGGACTGATTTCCTTTAGGATTGACTGGTTTGATTTCCTTGTTGTCCAAGGAACTCTCAACAGTCTTCTCTGACACCACAGTTCAAAAGCATCTTTCTTCAGTGCTCAGCTTTCTTTATGGTCCAATTCTCATATTCATACATGGCTACTGGAAAAACCATAGCATTATCAGCAAAATGATGTCTCTGCTTTTTTAATATACTGTCTAGGTTGGTCATAGTCTTTCTTCCAAGGAGCAAGTGTCTTTTAATTTCATGGTATCAGACATGTTACCATCTAGAGTTATTTTAGAGCACAAGAAAATAAAGTTTGTCACAGTTTCCATTGTTTTCCCACCTTTTGCTATGGAATGATGGGACTGGATGCCATGATCTTTGCTTGTTGAATGTTCAGTTTTAAGGCAGCTTTTTTATCCTCCTCTTTCAGTTTCATCAGGAGGCTCTTTTATTCCTCTTCACTTTCTGCCATAAGGGTGGTGTCATCCACATATCTGAGGTTTTTGATATTTCTCCTGGCAATCTTAATTCAATCTTGTACTTCATCCAGCCTGGCATTTTGCATCACATACTCTGCATAAGTCAAATAAGCTGAGTGACAATATACAGCCTTGACGTACTCCTTTCTCAATTTTGAACCAGTCTCTTGTTCCATATCTGGTTCTGTTGTTTCTTGAACAGCATACAGATTTCTCAGGAGGCAGGTCAGGTGGTCTGGTATTTCCATCTCTTGAAGAATTTTTCACAGGTTGTTTTGATTCACACAGTCAAAGGCTTTAGCAAGTCAATGAAGATGTAGATGTTTTTTCTGGAATTATCTTGCTTTTCTGATGATTCAACAAATGTTGGCAATTTGATCTCTGGT
>SJYW01042844.1:222274-250259 GCA_006410735.1 Raphicerus campestris
CCCAGACAGCCATATTGCCTTTTTGCATTTCTTTTCCATGGGGATGGTCTTGATCCCTGTCTCCCGTACAATGTCACGAACCTCATTCCATAGTTCATTAGGCACTCTGTCAGATCTAGGCCCTTAAATCTCTTTCTCACTTCCACTGTATAATCATAAGGGATTTGATTTAGGTCATACCTGAATGGTCTAGCGGTTTTCCCTACTTTCTTCAATTTAAGTCTGAATTTGGCAATAAGGAGTTCATGATCTGAGCCACAGTCAGCTCCTGGTCTTGTTTTTGTTGACTGTATAGAGCTTCTCCATCTTTGACTGCAAAGAATATAATCAATCTCATTTCGGTGTTGAATATCTGGTGATGTCCATGTGTAGAGTCTTCTCTTGTATTGTTGGAAGAGGGTGTTTGCTATGACCAGTGCATTTTCTTGGCAAAACTCTATTAGTGTTTTTCCCTGCTTCTTTCCTCATTCCAAGGCCAAATTTGCCTGTTACTTCAGTTGTTTCTTGAGTTCCTCGTATTGCATTCCAGTATCCTATAGTGAAAAGGACACCTTTTGGGGGTGTTAGGTCTAAAAGGTCTTGTAGGTCTTCATAAAACCGTTCAACTTCAGCTTCTTCAGCGTTACTGGTTGGGGCATAGACTTGGATAACTGTGATATTGAATGGTTTGCCTTGGAAACAAACAGAGATCATTCCGTCTTTTTTGAGATGGCATCCAAGTACTGCATTTCAGACTCTTTTGTTGACTATAATGGCTACTCCATTTCTTCAGGGGGATTCCTGCCCATAGTACTAGATATAATGGTCATCTGAATTAAATTCACCCATTCCAGTCCATTTTAGTTCACTTATTCCTAGAATGTCGACGTTCACCCTTGCCATCTCTTGTTTGACCACTTCCAATTTGCCTTGATTCATGGACCTGATATTCCAGGTTCCTTTGCAATATTGCTCTTTACAGCATAGGATCTTGCTTCTATCACCAGTCATGCAAGTCACTGTAAAGAATAGTAAAGCTCTAATAAGTGTTTATCAACTAGCCCTCCAGATTGATAAACCAAGATCCTGGTGTGTAGCATTTCCAGATTTCTATAGTGAAACATTCCTACCACAGTGAATTTTAAGTTATCAACTTTAGGTCACTGAGTGCAAATGAGGGAAAAGACACACAAGATGGGCTCTTGAAAGTTAATGTAAAACTGTTTCTCAAGCCCAGCATTTTGAAAAGCTGTTTTGCCTGGGGATTCCAGAGAGGTTAAATTCAGTTTAAGTTGTTTCCTTAGCCCCAGGGATAGGTGGGAGACAGACAGTACTGTGATGGCATTCATGCTAAAGAACTCCCTGTGAAATCAGGCTCCTTTGGATTCTAGTTGGACCCATATTTTGCTGAATTTCTTCCTGTGCCTTGCCTCCCCCATTCCATTGCAGCTTTCCCTTGAAAATACTTTCTTTGGAAATCATTTGGATGAGAATCTCTATCTCAGGCTCTTGATCTGGCCTTGGAGAATATCAGACTACAAAAAGGTGATTCAACACTTATACTGAATAATAATTTTGCTAAAATCTTATTATATCAGAGTTTCTCCAGCTCAAAATAAATAATTTAGGAGTCACTGAACACTGAGCTGATTTCTACATTCAATCCTACCTAACAAATGAGCACTAAGCAGCAATGTGCTGTCCATAATATCCCCTCTCTTCATCACAGTATATGCAATGTCTTTTTCTTATATTGAAAAATTAGGAAAACTAATTGTCTAAAAATTGAAACAGTAACTTTCTTTCAATTAAAAAATAAACATTTTCTGAATATTTTAGACAAAAATTCAAACTACAAAAAAAAAATTATCTGTTCCTTCTGTTGTGGTGTGACGCATATTTGTGTATTAAAGATGGGAGAAAACAATTTCAGGCAGCTGAGATGGTGCTAATTTGATAGGATTGCATTCAGTATGATACAACAAACTGTGAGCGTGTATGTTTTCACTTATTGGTAAAAATGAGATCATATATACTAGGGTTTGTTTATGGTCAGAGAATGGGTGTTTCAGGGATAAGGATCTGACTAAATGTCATACTAAATATCACATCTGATGAATATCTGAGGGAAAAAAATATGAAAAAAATCTGTTTAGTACTTTAAATGGATGCTAAAAGAAACACATTTCTAAATTGAACTGAACTGAGTAACTGGCTCTTGAGAGTCCCTTGGACTGCAAGGAGATCCAACCAGTCCATCCTAAAGGAGATAAGTCCTGGGTATTCTTTGGAAGGACTGATGCTAAAGCTGAAACTCCAATACTTTGGCCACCTCATGCGAAGAGTTGACTCACTGGAAAAGAGTCTGATGCTGGGAGGGATTGCGGGCAGGAGGAGAAGGGGACGACAGAGGATAAGATAGCTAGATGGCATCACCGACTCATGGACGTGAGTCTGAGTGAACTCCAGGAGTTGGTGATGGACAGGGAGGCCTGGCGTGCTGCAATTCATGGGGTCCAGAGTCGGACACAACTGAGAGACTGAACTGAACTGAATTGAACTGAGCAACTGAACTGATTAATGAGATATCGAAAAGAAATGGATTTGTTATTTAGTTATTCTTAATCGTTCAAGCAACTTTACTAAATTTGCAACTATATCACAATAAATTTTCATAAAAATTGTCTGATAGTTGCTCAAATGTTCACTTGATTATGATGTACAGTTCAGTTCAGTTAGTCATGTCCGACTCTTTGCGACCCCATGGACTACAGCATGTCAGACCTCCTTGTCTATCACCAACTCCCAGAGCACGCTCATACTCATCTCCATCGAGTCAGTGATGCCATCCAACCATCTCATCCTCTGTCATCCCCTTCTCCTTCTGCCTTCACTCTTTCCCAGCATCAGGGTCTTTTCCGATGAGTCAGTTCTTCACATCAGGTGAGCCAAGTATTGGAGTTTCATATTCAGCACCAGACATTTCAATGAATGTTCAGGACTGATTTTCTCTAGGATTGACTGCTTGGATCTCCTAGCAGTCCAAGGGACTCTCAACANTGATGCCATCCAACCATCTCATCCTCTGTCATCCCCTTCTCCTTCTGCCTTCACTCTTTCCCAGCATCAGGGTCTTTTCCAATGAGTCAGTTCTTCACATCAGGTGAGCCAAGTATTGGAGTTTCATATTCAGTACCAGACATTCCAATGAATGTTCAGGACTGATTTCCTCTAGGATTGACTGCTTGGATCTCCTAGCAGTCCAAGGGACTCTCAACAGTCTTCTCCAACACTAGAGTTCAAAGGCATCAATTCTTTAGCACTCCGCTTTCTTTATAGTCCAACTCCCACATCCATACATGACTACTGGAAAAACCATAGTTTTGACTAGATGGACATTTGTCAGCAAAGCAATGTCTCTGCTTCTTAATATGTTTTCTAGGTTGGGCTTACCTTTTCTTCCAGGGAGCAAGTGCTTTTTAATTTCATGGCTGCAGTCACCATCTGCAGTTTATAATGTTGAAAGTCCCCAAATCATAGTTTTTATTCTATATTTTCAGTTTCAATCTAGTTCTTTTGTTTTAGAAAAACAGAACTTAGAAGAAAATTAGCATTTTCTTAATTCCTTCAAATAGAATATACTTTTTTTTTTTAATTCTGAAGTGATAAGAAAATGCATTTTGTTTCTATATTCAGACCAAACTTTTCTAGGTTGTGATAGTTCTTAAACAGGTTTCAAATTCTAATGTTCATGTAGGGACAGCTTTGCTGATTTATCCAGCAAAATGATCGGTTTTACAAGGAGTAGGCTGCCCAGTTTGAGACCATTTTCTTCAAGAAAACACAACGGATAACCAGATTCTTAACATCAAAATTCAGAATTTCACTGTGTGTGTGACTGTTTCTATGTTACCCAGTTGCTCTGTCAGTTTTATCTTCTTGATTGTGATGGAGACACTTATTCTGAAATGCTTGAGAGATAAGACTATCTTGGAAGAAGTTTGTAAAAATTAGGTCATCTCCCCCCTCCCCCTTGCTCCTCTTTTCCCTCATATTTGGATGGATGGGAAGAAAACTGAGCTGCAAGCAGTGTATGTGAATCAGATGCTTTATTGTCTCTTTTGAAAGAGCAGTTAATTTGGAAAATTCTTTGTTATTTAGTTATTCTTAATCTTTCATGCAACATTAATAAAGTTGCAAATATATCACATTAAATTTTCNTCTTCTTCTCCCTCATATTTGGATGGATGGGAAGAAAATTGAGCTGCAAGCAGTGTATGTGAATCAGATGCTTTATTGTCTCTTTTGAAAGAGCAGTTAATTTGGAAAATGCTTTGTTATTTAGTTATTCTTAATCTTTCATGCAACATTAATAAAGTTGCAAATATATCACATTAAATTTTCATAACAAATATTAAAAGTCTGATAATTGCTCAAATATTCGATTATGACGTTGAAACTCTCCAAATCATATTTTTTTATTTTAGATTTTCAGTTTTATTCTAGTTCTTTTGTATTATCTGTGGAATACCATAACCAAAAAAAATGCATGTAACAGATATTTAATTTGTGAGATTACTGAAGAAGACATTTCCTTCTAGAAATTCATCTGCTTAAATTTCATTAAACACCTGCAGTTAATTCTCCCTGTATGCTTTTATAAGAGTTGTGTTTGGTTTTCAGATAACTAGAGTTTTGTCTCATTTATGTATTGGCACCCAAATCATACAATTTCAATCCCTCTAAAATGTATGAAAGAGAAAAAACCCATTCCATTTTAGTGCAGAAGAGAGAGGCACAGGTTCATTAGTCAAATGTACTCAGGAAGAGAAAGAAGGGAAGAAAGGAAGGGGAGGACAGAGGTTTAGGAAAAGGTGAAGAGCAGAAAGAAAATTGGAGAGTATTGGAGAGGGGAAGAAAGGATAACATAACAAGAAATAATAAGAGATGGAGAAGAATGAGGGAGATGAGTAGAGAGAAAGAGAGCAAAAGATCAAGAAGCAGGAGGAGAATGCAAAATCTATTAAAAAAAAAATACTCACCAGAACAGTAAAGAATGAGATTTAGATATATTTATAGGAAAAAAAAAAAAAAAAAACTATAGCCAGCAAGTGTTTCTTTGGGAGACTTGTCTAAAGACTCTGCATTGATTTACTTACTGGGAGATGTCAAGAAGTACATATTTCCATGAAATTTCTAAGACAGTGTGCAGTAATCCTCAGCTCAGATCTAAGCTAGGCAACCACGTACCAGAACCTGGTATCAACAACAAAACATCTTTACTCTGAACCTGTTTCCCAACTTAGACTACAGCATCTTAGTCTTTCTCATTTGGCTTAATTTTTATCACTTTTCAATACTATGCTCTGAAACCTTCCACTGCTTGCCAAAAGCTCTGCACATAAACATAATTATTTTGGCCTCATTTTTAAACCATTAATCAAAATTCTTTCATTTGTTTTATCCTTAATTCTCCATTCTAGCTACTCAGAGAAAAATATCTTAGAGGAGAGAGTCCTGCATTCAAAATTTTGAGGACTAATTTTGATAAAAGATAAGAAGAGAAGAATGAAAGTTTCTTCCAAATCAATACTAGAGCTTTAAAGGGAGACTTCATTTAAACTAGAGGGTTTACATCCTAGTTAGATCGTCATTTCAGGGTCAGCTTCTAAGAAATATATTATTTGTGTCCTAACAACCATTCATATAAAATCAAAGAGTTTCTAGATTGGAAGTGGATTCCCAGGACAAGAGTCTTATTTGATGCTTGAGCTTCTTCTACAGTCTCAAGTGGCTTCGTTCCTTCCAAGAACACTTTTTGGAATACAATCCACAATAAAATACATGTAGGTAATTAATTTTTCACATATCTGGAGCCAGAATATTTAATATTTAAAAGATCCTCCTCCAAATAGTACTTCATTCTGTTTGATGTTCCATGTTAGTTCATATACTAGCACCCCCATAAAGTCTGATTTAAAAAATTCAAATTCTTGACCCTTTAAAAATGAATGCTATCCCTCTGTTTCTTCCACTCTTTCTTCTAGTGTTCTGATGGTGCTATTGCTAATTAGGCCACTTTTCAAAAACGATAAAATGTCTTCTTTTGCCAGAAATTTTGCTTGTATGAAGAAGACTTCAAGGAGATTAGAAACANTTAAAAATGAATGCTGTCCCTCTGTTTCTTCCACTCTTTCTTCTAGTGTTCTGATGGTGCTATTGCTAATTAGGCCACTTTTCAAAAACAATAAAGTGTCTTCTTTTGCCAGAAATTTTGCTTGTATGAAGAAGACTTCAAGGATATTAGAAACATCAGATGATGGAGTAAAAGTGTGGTCTCACTTCCTCTCATAAAACACCAAAATCACAACTGCCAAATGACCATAGACAAAAGACAGGATCCTATCAAAAAGACCGGTTACTTCCAAAATAAAGAAGAAGCCAAAGTGAGATGGTAGGAGAAGCACTTCTGCAGTATAGTCATATACTGTAAAATAACTTTTATCAGAAACATTCTTCCATAAGGACTGAGAATTCTGAGTCCCATGTCAGGCATCCCTATCTGGGAGTCTAATATCAGGAGGAGAAGACCCTATATAATTGACTTTGAAGGTGAGCAGGGAGTGAAGGAGCTGCAAAGGACTAGGGGAACAGAGACTCCACTCTTAAATTTCACACACAAGGTTTCACATGCACTGGGACTCAAGGCAAAGCAGTGATGCCATAGGAAACTGTGCCAGATCTACCTGTGGTCTTGGTGGTTCTTTTGGGGTGGTGGAGGTTGAATGTTTCCCACAGATAGGAAAGAACTCTGGTGGTGGATGCCCGAGGGAATATTTATCAGTGTGAGCTCTCCTGGAGTTTCGAATTTTAGCACCTGGCCATACCTAACAGCCTGAAGCTTTCTGTGCTGGGACACCTCAGGCCAAATAATCAACAGGGTGAAAAGACAGCTCCACTTTTCAGCAGAAAAACTGCCCAAAGTCATCCTGAGCAACCAGATGTTTCAAAATACACCCCTTGATATAGCCCTGCCCACCAGAGGATAAGACCCAGCTCAACACCATTGGGCATGCACGAGTCTCTTCCATCAGTAAGCCTGCATAAACCCCTGGACCAACCTCACTCAGCAAGGGGAAGACACCAGAATCAAGAACTACACACCTGTAGCCTGAGAAAAAGAGGCTAAAAACACAGAAAGTTAGACAAAATGAGATGTCAGAGAAATGTATTCCACATGAAGGACAACTAGAAAAAATGTATTCCAGAAGAACAACCAAGTGAAAACCAAACAAATGGAGATTAAAAACAAAACCAAAAATACTATAGAAGGTATCAATAGTAGACTAAAACATGCAGAATAATGAATAAAAAGAATGATGGAAATCATTACTGTGGAACAGAATAAATGAAACAAAAATGAAAAAAAATTGAGTACAATCTCAGGGACCCCTTGAAAAAAACTTAACTGTATCAACATTACCATTATAAGGGTTTCAGAAAATGAAGACAGAAAGAAAGAGCTAGGGGAAAAAATGGAAAAGGTAACAGCCATAACTTCCCTAACATGGGATAAATAAATAAATAAATAAATAAAAACACTCATTCAAGTCCAGAAAGCTCAGAAAGTCCCATACAGGATAAACCCAAGAAGAATACCAAAACACATATTAATCAAATTGATAAAAATTTAAAAACAACAAGCAAAAATCAGCATGTACCAGACAATGGAATCCCCATATGGTTAACAGCTGATTTTTTAGCAGAAACCTGTAGACCAGAAGGGAGTGGCACAAGATATTTACAGTGATGATAAGGAAAAATCTACAATCAAGAATGGTCTATAATAAGATGCTCATTCAGATTTGATGAAGAAATCAAAACCTTTACAGACAAGCAAAAGCTAAGAGAATTCAGCATCATCAAACCAGGTTTATAACAATTGCTAAAAGTTCATCTGTTGTCATAAAAAGTCACAGCTAGAAACAAAAGAAATTATGAATGAGAAAGCTCATCACTAAAGGCAAACATATAATAAAGGTAAGATATCATCCACACACAAATATGATATCAAAACCAGCAATCATGAGGAGAGTACAAATATTGGATATTGGAAATGCATTTGAAATTAAGATACCAGCAACTTAAAACAATCTTGTACATACATACATACATACATACANGCAAACATATAATAAAGGTAAGATATCATCCACACACAAATATGATATCAAAACCAGCAATCATGAGGAGAGTACAAATATTGGATATTGGAAATGCATTTGAAATTAAGATACCAGCAACTTAAAACAATCTTATACATACATACATACATATATATATATATATATATATATATGTAATATACATATCAATAATTGAATTAAATGTAAATGGATTAAGTGTTCCAACCAAAAGTAACAGACTGTCTGAATAGAAACAAAAGTAAGAACAGAACAGAAACAGAAAGTCTACAAGAAACCCACTTCAGATCTAGGGACACATACATACTGAAAGTGAGGTAATATAAGAAGGTATTCCATGCAAATGGAAATCTAAGAAAGGTGGAGTAACAGTACTTGATCAGACAAACTGGGTTTAAAATAAAGACTATTACAATAGGCAAAGAAGAGAACTACATAATGATCAAGGGATCAACCCAAAAAGAAGATATAACTATTATAAATATACATGCACAGAGCATAGGAGCACATCAATATATAAGGCAAATTCTACTAGTCATAAAAGAAGAAATTTATTATAACACAATAATGAGAAACTTTAACACTTCACTTATGTCAATGGAAAGACCGTCCAGACAGAAAATCAATAAGGAAACACAGGCCTTAAGTAGCACATTAGACCAGAGGACCTTAATTTATATGTACAGAGCATTTGATCTGAAAGCAGCAGAATACACATGTTCTTTTCAAGTGCACATGGAACATCCTCTAGGATAGACCAACATGCTGGCCACTATGCAAATTTCAATAAATTTAACAAAACTTAAATGATATCAATCATCTTTTTCAATTACAATATTGTGAGATTAGAAATATACTTGAAAAAAAAGTCAAAAATAAATAATATGTTCCTAAACAACCAATAGAGCACTGAAAAAAATCTAAGAGGAAATTAAAAAGCACCTTGAGACAAGTAAAAATGAAAACATGACATTTAAACCTATGGAACACAACAAAATCAGCTTCAAGAGGGAAGTTTATAGCAATACAATCTTAACTTGAGAAATAAGAAAAATCTCAAATAAACAGCCTAATCTTATGCCTAAAACAACTAGAGAAATTAAGAACAAGCAAAATCCAGGGTTAGTAGAAGAAAAGAAATCATAAAGACTGGAGCAGAAATATTTGAAATAGAGAAAAAGAAAATATTAGCAAAATGATGGAAACTAAAAGCTGGTTCTCTGAGGAGATAAATAAAACTGATAAATATTTAGCCAAATTCATCAAGAAAAAAAGGGAGAAGACGCAAATCAATAGACTTAGAAATGAGAAAGATGTTACAATTAATACCACAGAAATACAAAAGATCGTAAGTGACTACTACCAGCAATTATATACTAATAAAATGGACAGCCTAGAAGAAATGATTGAATTGTTAGAAACATAAAATCTTCTAAGACTAAAAAAGAAAGAACTATTAAATATGAACAGATGAATAACAAGTACTAAAATTGAAACTGTGATGTAAAAATTTTGAATAAACCAGATGACTTCACAGGCTAATTCTACTGAATATTTAAAGAAGAGCTAAAATCTATGCTTTTGAAACTATTCCAAAGAGCTGCAATGGATTAAATACTTTCAAATTAATTTTATGAAGTCACTGTCATTTTGATATAAAAACCAAACAATGATACCAAAAATATAGAAAAGTACAGATCAATAGCACTGATAAACAGATGCAAAAATCCACAACAAAATGCTAATAATATAATTCCAACAATTCATTAGTAGAATCACACAGCATGATCAATTGAGGTCTTTCCCACATATGCAAGGTTTTTTCAATATCTTGTAATCAATCAGTGTGATACATCACATCAAAAAATTGAAGAATATAAATCATATAGTCATGTCAACAGATGTAGGAAAAAGGTATGATTAAACAACCATGTATGATTAAAAAATTAAAAAAAAAAACACATGCACACAAAACAAAAACAAAGTTCTGCAGAAAGTGGGCATAGAGGGACCTATCTCAACATAATAAAGGTCCATACGACAAACCTACAGCTAATATCATTCTCAGGGTAAAAAGTTGAAAGTATCTCAACTAAGATCAGAAACAAAAAAGGATGTCCATTCATCAGTTTTATTCAATATAATTTTGATAGTCCTAGCTATGGTAATCAGAGAAAAAATAAATAAATAAATGAATCCAAATTGGGAAAAAAAAAAAAAAAGTAAAACTTTCACTGTTCATAGATGCCATGATGCTATGTAAAGTTAATCCTCAAGATGCTACCAGAAAAATGCTGGAGTCCAGCAATGAATTTGGTAAAGTTGAAGGATAAAAAATTAATACACAAAAAATATCTTGCATTTCTATACACTAACAACAAGGGAGTATAAGGAGAAATTAAACAAATAATCTATTTTAACATCACTTCAAAAAGCATAAAATATCTAAGAATAAGCCTACTTAAAGAGACAAAATAACTGTACTCTGGAAACTATAATACTGATGAAACAAATCAAATATGACACAATTAGATGGGGAGATGTTTTCTTTGACTGGAAGAATCAATATTGTCAAAATTACTATATTACCCAAAATAATCTACAGATTCAGTGTAACCCCTATCAAATTGCCAATGGCATTTTCCAGAGAACTAGACAAAAAAATAAAATCTTAAATTTGTATGGAAACACAAAAGATCCAGAAAAGTGAAATCATCATAAGAAAGAAAAACAGACCTGGAGGAACCATTCTCCCTGACTTCAGGCTATACTACAAAGGGACAGTAATTAAAACAGTTTGATACATGCTACATGGTGCAGAATAAAGAAAAAAAAAATAAACAAAAATGATACTGGTAATGGAATAGGATAGAAAGTTGAGAGATAAAGCCATGTTCTAACAGTCACCNCCTATGGAACACAACAAAATCAGCTTCAAGAGGGAAGTTTATAGCAATACAATCTTAACTTGAGAAATAAGAAAAATCTCAAATAAACAGCCTAATCTTATGCCTAAAACAACTAGAGAAATTAAGAACAAGCAAAATCCAGGGTTAGTAGAAGAAAAGAAATCATAAAGACTGGAGCAGAAATATTTGAAATAGAGAAAAAGAAAATAATAGCAAAGATGATGGAAACTAAAAGCTGGTTCTCTGAGGAGATAAATAAAACTGATAAATATTTAGCCAAATTCATCAAGAAAAAAAGGGAGAAGACGCAAATCAATAGACTTAGAAATGAGAAAGATGTTACAATTAATACCACAGAAATACAAAAGATCGTAAGTGACTACTACCAGCAATTATATACTAATAAAATGGACAGCCTAGAAGAAATGATTGAATTGTTAGAAACATAAAACCTTCTAAGACTAAAAAAGAAAGAACTATTAAATATGAACAGATGAATAACAAGTACTAAAATTGAAACTGTGATGTAAAAATTTTGAATAAACCAGATGACTTCACAGGCTAATTCTACTGAATATTTAAAGAAGAGCTAAAATCTATGCTTTTGAAACTATTCCAAAGAGCTGCAATGGATTAAATACTTTCAAATTAATTTTATGAAGTCACTGTCATTTTGATATAAAAACCAAACAATGATACCAAAAATATAGAAAAGTACAGATCAATAGCACTGATAAACAGATACAAAAATCCACAACAAAATACTAATAATATAATTCCAACAATTCATTAGCAGAATCACACAGCATGATCAATTGAGGTCTTTTCCACATATGCAAGGTTTTTTCAATATCTTGTAATCAATCAGTGTGATACATCACATCAAAAAATTGAAGAATATAAATCATATAGTCATGTCAACAGATGTAGGAAAAAGGTATGATTAAACAACCATGTATGATTAAAAAATTAAAAAAAAAAACACATGCACACAAAACAAAAACAAAGTTCTGCAGAAAGTGGGCATAGAGGGACCTATCTCAACATAATAAAGGTCCATACGACAAACCTACAGCTAATATCATTCTCAGGGTAAAAAGTTGAAAGTATCTCAACTAAGATCAGAAACAAAAAAGGATGTCCATTCATCAGTTTTATTCAATATAATTTTGATAGTCCTAGCATTGGTAATCAGAGAAAAAAATAAATAAATAAATGAATCCAAATTGGGGAAAAAAAAAAAAAGAGTAAAACTTTCACTGTTCATAGATGCCATGATGCTATGTAAAGTTAATCCTCAAGATGCTACCAGAAAAATGCTGGAGTCCATCAATGAATTTGGTAAAGTTGAAGGATAAAAAATTAATACACAAAAAATATCTTGCATTTCTATACACTAACAACAAGGGAGTATAAGGAGAAATTAAACAAATAATCTATTTTAACATCACTTCAAAAAGCATAAAATATCTAAGAATAAGCCTACTTAAAGAGACAAAATAACTGTACTCTGGAAACTATAATACTGATGAAACAAATCAAATATGACACAATTAGATGGGGAGATGTTTTCTTTGACCGGAAGAATCAATATTGTCAAAATTACTATATTACCCAAAATAATCTACAGATTCAGTGTAACCCCTATCAAATTGCCAATGGCATTTTCCAGAGANTATAATACTGATGAAACAAATCAAATATGACACAATTAGATGGGGAGATGTTTTCTTTGACTGGAAGAATCAATATTGTCAAAATTACTATATTACCCAAAATAATCTACAGATTCAGTGTAACCCCTATCAAATTGCCAATGGCATTTTCCAGAGAACTAGACAAAAAAATAAAATCTTAAATTTGTATGGAAACACAAAAGATCCAGAAAAGTGAAATCATCATAAGAAAGAAAAACAGACCTGGAGGAACCATTCTCCCTGACTTCAGGCTATACTACAAAGGGACAGTAATTAAAACAGTTTGATACATGCTACATGGTGCAGAATAAAGAAAAAAAAAATAAACAAAAATGATACTGGTAATGGAATAGGATAGAAAGTTGAGAGATAAAGCCATGTTCTAACAGTCACCTAATCCATGACAAAGGAGATAAGAATATATAATGGAGAAAAGTCTCTTCAGTAAGTGGTGCTGGGAAAACTTGATGGTTACATGTTAAAGAATGAAATTAGAACATTCTCTAATACCATACACAAAAATAAACTCAAAACAGATTAAAGACCTACATGTAAGACCAGATACTACAAAACTCTTAGAGGAAGACATAGGCAGAATACTCTCTGACATAAATAGCAGCAATATCCTTTTGGATATAACTTTAAATTAATTAAAGTAATTAGACTTTTAGTAAATAAATGAGACAATTCAACTTAAATGCTTTTGTGCAGCAAAAGAAATAATCCATTTTACCATCACTTCAAAAAGCATAAAATATCTAGGAATAAACCTACCTGAGGAGACAAAATAACAGTTCTCAGGACTAAACAAAATGTTAAGACAACCTACAGAATAGGAGGAACTATTTACAAATTAAATGACCTACAAGGGATTAACCTCCAAAATATACAAACAGCTCATGAAGTTCTATATTAGAAAAACAAACAAAGAAACAAACAAAAACAGACCAATCAAAGGATGGACAGAAGACCTAAATAAACAGTTCTCCAAAGAAGACATTCAGATGGCCAAGAAGCACATGAAAATATGGCTCAGTGCCATGAATTATTAGAGTAATGCAAATAAAAACTACAATGAGGTATCACCTCACACCAGTCAGAACAGCCATTATTTAAAATTTTGCAAACAACAAATGCTGGTTAGGGTGTGGAGAAAAGAAAATGTTCCTATAATTTTAATGTGAATGTAAATTTGTGCAACCACTGTGGAGAACAGTATGGAGATTACTTAAAAATTAAAAATAAAGTTACCATTCTTGTTCAGTTGCTAAGTCACATCCAACTCTTTGTGACCCCATGGACTGCAGCACATCAGGCTTCCCTGTCCTTCACTACTTCCCACAGATTTTTCACACTCGTGTCATACTGATGTCATTGAGTTGGTGATGCCACCCAACCATCTCATCTGTGGGGCCCTAAATGGGAAACTTCGGAAAACAAAAGGGCTAGCTTTGTGGTTGAAAACCTAAGATGTGGTACCTCATTGTGGTCTTGATTTGCAAAGTGCTGGAGAGGATGTGGAGAAAAGGGAACCCTCTTACACTGTTGGTGGGAATGCAAACTAGTACAGCCANCCCGCACTCATCCTTTCTCACCCCCTTGCCATATCCTTCAGCAATCCTACTCCTGGGCACTGATCCAGAGAAAGGCATAATTCAAAAAGATATATGCACTCCAAAGTTCATAACAGCACTATAAAAAATAACTACGATATAGAAGCAAACTAAATACTCACTGACAATTGACTGGATAAAGAAGGTGTTGATGCATATATAGTAGAATATTACCCAGCTATCAAAATTAATGAAATAATGTCCTTTGCAGAAACATGGAATGAACTAGAGATTATCCATACTAAGTGAAGAAAGTCATATAGAGAAAAAGAAATATTACTTATATATGGCATGTAAAAAAAAATGGTACAAATGAATTATTTACAAAATATAACCAGATTAATAGGCTTCCAGCACAAACTTATGGTTATCAAAGTGGAAAAGCAGACAGAGGAGGAATAAATTTGGAGTTTGGAATTAACATATACACATCATTATATGTAATCTAACCAACAAGGATCTATTGTGAAGCACAGGGAACTCTACTTAATAGTCTCTTATAATCAATTGATACATGGGATAAGAATCTAAGAAAGATTGGGTATATGTATGCTGCTAAGTCGCTTCAGTCGTGTCCGACTCTGTGCGACCCTATAGACTGCAGCCTAACAGGTTTTCCCATCCCTGGGATTCTCCAGGCAAGAACACTGGAGTGGGTTGGCATTGCCTTCTCCAATGCATGAAAGTGAAAAGTGAAAGTGAAGAAGTCGCTTAGTCGTGTCCGACTCTTAGCGACTCCATGGACTGCAGCCTACCAGGCTCCTCTGGCCATGGGATTTTCCAGGCAAGAGTACTGGAATGGGGTGCCATTGCCTTCTCCAGGGTATATGTATATGTGTATGTATATGTATATGTATGCCCAAATTACTTTGCTATACACCTGAAATTAATGCCACAGTGTAAATAAACAATACCCCAGTTTAAAATAAAAATCAAATTGAAAAATTAATGCCAATATGACTGATTTAACAGTTTATGATTTCCATAATTATGGAAAAATAGTTATTTAATTCAAGTAACCTCCATAGGGCTTCCCTAAAGCTCAGTTGGTAAAGAATCTGCTTGCAACGCAGGAGACCCTGGTTCAGTTCCTGAGTTGGAAAGATCCCCTGGAGAAGGGAAAGGCCACCCACTCCAGTATTCTGGCCTGGAGAATTCCATCGACTGTATAGTCCATGGGGTTGCAAAGAGTTAGACACGACTGATCAATTTTCACTTCACTTCACTTCACTTCTTCACTTTAACATCCGTCTAACTTCTATATATCTATGTCCACTTTTAACCTTTAATGACATTTATTGTTTTATTTATAATTTTACAATAAATACATTTTCATTGAAGGTAACAACATACATAAGAAAACAAAGCAAAAAAAACTATCACCTATAATCCCCATCTCTGCAGAGAAAAACATCATTAGCATTTTGATGCATTTCATTCAAGTGTCTACATACTATTTTTCTGATTGACATAAACATATTATGTTAGTTACAAGTGACAAAATATTGACTTGATGTTTCAGTACATTAAAAATTATCCTCATATGTCTAGTAATCAGCAGTCACCAAAGATATTAAAATATAATTGACTATATTTCCCACACTATACATTTCATTGTATGACTCATTTTGTAATTGGAATCTTGTACACTGAATCACCCTCAGCTATTTCACTCATCCCTCCACAAATTTGTTCTCTGGCAACTACCAATTTGTTCTCTGTATCTATTCATCTGATCTGTGATTTTTTTTTTTTTAACGTTTGTTCATTGTTTTTTAGATTCCACATATAAATGGAATCAAGTGGTATTTTTCTTTCTGTGACTTATTTCATTTAGCATAGTGCACTCTAAGTCCCTTTTATGGCTTTCCATTGTACAGTAATACCTTATCTTTNATCTGATCTGTGATTTTTTTTTTTAACGTTTGTTCATTGTTTTTTAGATTCCACATATAAATGGAATCAAGTGGTATTTTTCTTTCTGTGACTTATTTCATTTAGCATAGTGCACTCTAAGTCCCTTTTATGGCTTTCCATTGTACAGTAATACCTTATCTTTTTCATGTATCTATCAGTTAAGTTCAGTTGCTCAGTCGTGTCTGACTCTGCGACCCCATGAATCGCAGTACGCCAGGCCTCCCTGTCCATCACCAACTCCTGGAGTTCACTCAGATTCACGTCCATAGAGTCCGTGATGCCATCCAGCCATCTCATCCTCTGTCGTCCCCTTCACCTCCTGTCCCCAGTCCCTCCCAGCATCAGAGTCTTTTCCAATGAGTCAACTCTTTGCATGAGGTGGCCAAAGTACTGGAGTTTCAGCTTTAGCATCATTCCTTCCAAAGAAATCCCAGAGTTGATCTCCTTCAGAATGAACTGGTTGCATCTCCTTGCAGTCCAAGGGACTCTTAAGAGTCTTCTCCAACACCACAATTCAAAAGCATCAATGCTTCAGCGCTCAGCCTTCTTCACAGTCCAGCTCTCACATCCATACATGGCTACTGGAAAATCCATAGCCTTGACTAGACGGACCTTAGTCGGCAAAGTAATGTCTCTGCTTTTGAATATGTTAATCTAGGTTGGTCATAATGTTCCTTCCAAGGAGTAAACATCTTCTAATTTCATGGCTGCAGTCACCATCTGCAGTGATTTTGGAGCCCCCCAAAATAAAGTCTGACACTGTTTCCACTGTTTCCCCATCTATTTCCCATGAAGTGCTGGGACCAGATGCCATGATCTTCGTTTTCTGAATGTTGAGCTTTAAGCCAACTTTTTCACTCTTCTCTTTTACTTTCATCAAGAGGCTTTTTAGGTCCTCTTCACTTTCTGCCATAAGAGTGGTGTAATCTGCATATCTGAGGTTATTGATATTTCTCCCAGCAATCTTGATTCCACCTTGTGTTTTTTCTAGTCCAGCGTTTCTCATGATGTACTCTGCATATAAGTTAAATAAGCAGGGTGACAATATACAGCCTTGATGTACTCCTTTTTCTATTTATAGATGGACACTTAGATTGCTTCAACTATCTTGGCTATTATAAACAATGCTACAATAAACATAGAGATGCACATATCTTTTCAAATTAATATTTTGGTTGTCTTTGTAAAAATACTCAGAAGTAGAATTGTGTGCTTAATTTGCATTTCTCTTATGACTAGTGATGTTTAGCATCTTTTCATGTATCTGTTGGCCATCTATACGTCTTCTTGGGGTAAATGTCCATTCAGGTTCTCTGCCTTTTTAAAAAAATTGGGTTGCTGTTTTTTTTTTTTTTTTAATACTGAGTTATAAAAGTACTTTGTATATTATGAATATTAACCCTCATCTGATGTATCATTTACAAATATTAAGCCAGTGGCTTTTTCATTTTGTTGAGAATTTTGTTCTCTGTGCAATAGCTTTTTAGTTTCACATAATCTAATTTGTTTAATTTTTCATTGTTTCCCTTGCCTAAGGAGACATATGCAAAAAAAAATATTGGCTCAGGCCAATATCAAAGAATATATTACCTATGCTTTCTTCTAGTTTTGTGCTTTATGATTCCACATTTAGGTCTTTAATCCACTTTTGATTTATTTTTGTGTATGGTGTAAGAAAACAGTTTCCTTTGACTCTTTAGTATGGAGCTGCTCAATTTTCTCAATGTTATTTACTAAAGAGACTGTCTTAATCCATAGTTTATTCTTGTTTCCTTTTTCATAGATTAATTAACCACAGGTGCATGGATTTATTTCTGGACTTTCTATTCTGTCCCATTGATCTATGTTTCTGTTTCTGTGCCAGTACCATACTATTCTGATTACTACAGCTTCAGAGAATGGGTGAAAATCAGGGTGCATGAAACCTCCTTGTTTGTCCTTTTTTTCAAGATNAATTTATTTCTGGACTGTCTATTCTGTCCCATTGATCTATGTTTCTGTTTCTGTGCCAGTACCATACTATTCTGATTATTACAGCTTCAGAGAATGGGTGAAAATCAGGGTGCATGAAATCTCCTTGTTTGTCCTTTTTTTCAAGATTGTTTTCATTTTTTGAGGTCTTTAGTGTTTCCATACAAATTTAGCAATAATTATTTGTTCTGGTTCTATGAGAAATGCCATTTGTATCTTTGATAGAGATTATTGAATCTGTAGATTGATTAGGCAGTATACTCATTATACCAATATTAATTCCAATCCATAAATCCCAATTATTTTTGTCATGGTCAATTAATTTAGTAAATGTCTCTCAGCATTTCAAGTATAGATCTTGTACCTTTTTTATTAGATTTATTTTTAAGTATATTATTTTTTCAAGCAGCTGTAAATGAGGTTGTTCTCTTAATTTCTCTTTCTGATAGTTTGCTGTTAGTTACAGAAATGCAACACAGTTCTGTATATTGACAACATATCTTGGATCCTTAATGAATTCACTTTTTAGTGCTCATTTTTTTGTTGGTATCTTTAAGATTGTCTCTATATACTATCTTATCTCCTGCAAATAGTGACAGTTTTACTTCTTTTTCAATTTGAACTCATTATTTTTCTTCTCTGATTGCTGTGGCTAGAACTTCCAACAATGTGGTGATAGAGGGCATCCTTATCTTCTTCCTGATCTTACAGGAAATGTTTTCAGCTTTTTACCATTGAGCATATTAGCTGTGGGCTCATCATATATGGGACTTTATTGTGCTGTGGTATCTAACCTCTATACACATATCGTTGGCAGTGTTTATCATAAATCATTGTTGAATTTTGTTAAAGGCTTTTCCTGCATCTATTAAGATGGTCATATGATTTTTCATTTTTTGTTTTGTTTATGTGATATATCATGTTGATCAATTTGTAGGTATTGGGCCATGCTTGAATTCCTGGGACAGAGTGCACTTGATCATGGTGCATGATCCTTTCAATATATTTTTGAATTTGGTTTGTTAATATTTTGTTGAGAGAATTTCCACCTATTTTCATCAGTGTGATATTTGATATTAACTTTCTTTTTTCATGGAGTCTTCCTCTGCTTTTGGTATCAGGGTGATGTTGATCTCATAGAGTAAGTTCAAAGATCTTCCTTCCACTTCAATTATTTTATAATGGTTTGAAAAAATAGTTGTTAACTCTCCTTTAAATGTTTGATAGAATTCAGCTATGAAACCATCTGGTTCATTTGTGAAGCCATTTTGTTTGTTGGGAATGGTTTAATTACTGATTCAAGCTTATTACTGCTCATATTCATATTTCCACTTTCTTTCTAATTTAGTTTAGGAGACTGCTCATTTCTAGAAATGAATAAAGTTCTTCTAGATTATTCATTTTGTCAGCATATAATTTTTCATAAGGTTTTTTTACATCTTTTTATTTCTGTGGTGTCAGTTTGACTTCACCTCTTTTATTTTATTGGTTTGGTTCATCTCTCTTTTTTGATGATTCTTGCTAAAGTTTATCAGTTTTGTTTGTCTCTTCAAAGAAAACCATTTCTTTTCTCTATTTTATTTCTGCTATGATCTTTGTTATTTATTTCCTTCTACTACCTTCATTTTTTTTTCTAATTCCATTACATGAATAGATGAACTGTTTATTTGACGGTTTTGTTTGTTTGTTTCCTGAAGAAGTCTGCATCACTACAAACTTTCCTCTTAACTTCTTTAGTTGAGTCTCATAGATTCTTGACTGTGTATTTCTATCTTTATATGTCTTCAATTTTTTTTTCTTTTTTTTTTTTTTTCACATTCCCTTTGACTTTTTCAGTAATCAGTTGGTTGTTTAGTATCATATGGTTTAGACTCTTTGTGTTTGTGACTCCTGCACTTTTTTCTTCCCCTTTTAGTTGATTTGTAGTCTCAAACTCTTGTGGTCAGAAATAATGCTTGATGTGTTTTAAAACTCAAGTTTTTGTGGGGTTTTTTTTTTTTTTTTGGCCTAACATATGATCTATTATCAATAATGTTCCATATGAGTTTGAAGATAATGTGTGTTATGCTACTTTCAGATGAAGTGTTCTATATATATCTTTTAATACTATCTTATACAGCCTATTATTTATGGCCAGTGTTATTAATTTTCCATCTGGATGATCCATCCACTTCTGTTAGTGGGATGTTACAGTCTTCTATTATCATTGAGTTACTGTCAATTTCTTCTTTTAAATATATTTATATTTGGTTTATGCTTTTATATGCTCCTATTTATGTTAGGAGCTTCTATCTAGTTTAGAAAATTGTTATATCTTCTTATTTAAGTCTTGATCATTATACAATGTTCTTCTTTGTCTCCAGTTACAGTCTTTGTTTCAAACTCTACTTTTCTGATGGAACTATAAGCATGCCTGTTTTACTTTCCTTTTCATTTGCACAGAATATTTTTTCTATCCCTCATATTTAGTTTGTGTGTGTCTTTAGATCTGAGGTAGGTGTCTTGCAGGCAGAAAATATATGGGATTTGTTTTTTATCTGTTTACCCACTGTATGATTTCTGATTGAAACATTTAGTGCATTTAACTTTAAGGTAATTATTGTGAAGTATGTAAGCATCACCATTTTAAAAAAATATTTTGGGATTGTCTCTTGTGGTTCTTATTTGTTCCTTTCTTCTTTCGATATTTATCTTGAGATTTGATGTCAATATTTAGCACTATGCTTGGATTCCTTTATTCTGTGTGTGTGTGTGTGTGTGTGTGTGCGTGCATGTATCTGTTATCAATTTTTGGTTTGTTGTTACCATAAAGTTTTTATATAGCAATATATGATTATTTTAAGATGATGAGTTCTTCACTTCAAATGCATTGTAATAACCTTCCTTTTTACCCGCAATACTTAATTTTTTACCTCATATTTTATAGCTTTCTGGTTTGTGGATTTCTTAACTATTTATTAGGGATATAGATAAATTTATTACTTTCACCTTTTAACTTTCTTACTAACTTTCTGCAAGTAACATCCCCCCCCCCAAAAAAAAAAAAAGAAATGCATTTCATCATAGAACACTGAAATGAAAAAGTAGGAAGTCAAGAGTTACCTGGTGTAACAGGCAACTTTGGCCTTACAGTACAAAATGAAGCAGGGCAAAGGCTAACAATTTTGCCAAGAGAATACCTGGTCGTTGCAAACATCCACTTCCAGCAACACAAAAGAGAAGTCTACACTTGGATATCACCAGATGGTCAATATCAAAATCAGATAGATTATATTCCTTGTAACCAGATATGTAGAAGCTCTATACAAACAGCAAAAACAAGACTTCAAGCTGACTGTGTGTCAGATCATGAACTCTTTATTGCAAAATTGAGATGTAAATTAAAGAAAGTAGGGAACACAACTAGGCCATTCAGGTATGACCTAAATCAAATCCCTTACCACTATACAATGGAAGTGACAAATAGATTCAAGGGATTATATCCGATAGAGTGCCTGAAAAACTATGGATGGACGTATGTAACATTGTACAGGAGACAGTGATCAAAACCACCCCCAAGAAAAAGAAATTCAAAAAAGCAAAATGGTTTTCTGAGGAGGCCTTAAAAAATAGCTGAGAAAAGAAGATATCTGAAAGGCAAAGGAATGAATGAAAGATATATACCCACCTGGATTCCAAAGAATTCAGAGTTCCAAAGAATAGCAAGGAGAGATAAGAAGGCCTTCTTATGTGAATAGCACAAAGAAATAGAGGAAAACAATAAAATGGGAAAGACTAGAGTCCTCCTCAAGAAAATTAGGATACCAATGGAACATTTCATGCAAAGATGTGCACAAGAAAGAACAGAAACTGTATGGACCTAAAAGAAACAGAAGATATTAAGAAGAGTTGGGAGGCACACAGAAGAACTATACAGAAAAAAAACAAAAACAAAAACAAAAACTTAATGACTCAGATAACCATGATAGTGTGATCATTCACCTAGAGTGTGAGTCATTTTGACTTATGAAGTCAAGTGGGCTTTAGGAAGCGTCACAATGAACAAAGGTAGTGGAGGTGATGTAATTCCAACTGAGCTACTTGAAATCCTAAATGGTGATACTGTTAAAGTGCTGCACACAATATGCCAGGAAATTTGAAAAGCTGAGCAGTGGCCATAGGACTAGAAAAGGTCAGTTTTTATTCCAATTCCAAAGAAAGGCAATGCCAAAGTATGTTGAAACTACCAGAAAATTGCACTCATTTCACATGCTAGCAAAGTAATGCTCAAAGTTCTCCAGCTAGATATTCAAGCTGGATTTTGAAAAGGCAGAGGAACCATAGATCATATTATAAACATACATTGGAACACAGAAAAGGCAAGAGAATTGCAGAAAACCATCTACATCTGTTTCATTGACTATGCTAAAACCTTTGACTATGTGGATCACCACAAACTGTGGAAAATTATTAAAAAGATGGGAATACCAGGCAAGCTTAATTGCCTCTTGTGAAACCTGTATTTAGGTCAAGAAGCAATAGTTAGAACTGTACATGGAACAACAGACTGGTTCCAAATTGGGAATGGAGTATGTCAGGCTGTATATTGTCACTCTGCTTAATTTCTATGCAAAGGTTCCTTGAAGCGAAATGCTGGGCTGGATGAAGTAAGTTCAAATAAAGATTACCAGGAGAAATATCAATAACCTCAGATATGCAGATGACACTACCCTTATGGCAGAAAGTAAAGAAGAACTAAAAAGCCCCTTGATGAAAGAGAAAGAGGAGAATGAAAAAGCTGGTTTAAAACATAACATTAAAAAAAAAAACTAAGATCATGNTCTGCTTAATTTCTATGCAAAGGTTCCTGAAGCGAAATGCTGGGCTGGATGAAGCAAGTTCAAATAAAGATTACCAGGAGAAATATCAATGACCTCAGATATGCAGATGACACTACCCTTATGGCAGAAAGTAAAGAAGAACTAAAAAGCCCCTTGATAAAAGAGAAAGAGGAGAATGAAAAAGCTGGTTTAAAACATAACATTAAAAAAAAACACCTAAGATCATGGCATCCAGCTCCATCACTTTATGACAAATAGAAGTGAAAACATTGGAAGTAGTGACAGACTGTATTTTCTTGGCTCAAAAATCATTGGAGATGGTGACTGTAGCCACGAAATTAAAAGAAGCTTGCTCCTTGGAAGAAAACCTATGACCAATCTAGACAGCATATTAACAAACAGAAAAATTACTTCACCAACAAACATCCTTCTAGTCAAACTATGTTTTCTCCAGTAGTCATGTATGGATGTGAATGTTGAAACCATAAAGAAGTCTGAGTGCAAAATGAGATATGGTGCTTTTGAAATGTGATGTTGAAGACTCAAGGGTCCCTTGGACTGCAAGGAGATCAAACCAGTCAATCGAAAAGGAAATCATACCTGAATATTCCCTGGAAGGCCTGATGCTGAAGCTTCAAATTTTGGTTATCTGATATGTAGAGCCAATATGTTTCAAAAAGCCCTGATGCTTGGAAAATTTGAAGGCCTGAGAAGAAGGGGACAACAGAGGCTGAAATGGTTGGATCATATCACTGATTCAATGAACTTGAGTTTGAGAAAGCTCTGGGAGATGAAGAGAGGGATGCCTAGTGTGCTGCATTCCATGGGGTCGCAAAAAGTCAAACACGACTGAGTGACTGAAAAGCAACAAAAATAGGTAGTTTTATTAATGGTTGATCTCTTTTCTTTACAGTATATTTTCCTTTGCCAACGAGATTTTTCCTTTTGCAATGTTCGTATTTTTAGTTGTCATCTTTCCTGCTTAGATAACTCCCTCTAATATATCTTGTAAAAACAATTAATAGTGCTGAACTCTTTTGTTTTTCTTGTCTCTAAAGTTCTGTCATCTTCAAATCTGAATGATAGTCTTGCTGGGTAGAATAGTTTCATTTGTAGGGTTTTTCCTCTCAATCATTTTGAATATATTGTGACACTCCCTTCTGGCTTATGCAGTTTCTGCTGAAAAGTCAGCTGATAGACTTAACGAGAAGTCCCTTATATGTAACTAGTTGCTTTTGTCTTGTTACTTTTAATACTCTCTCTTTATCTTTATATTTAGCAAAATATAAAATAACATTTTAATTACAATGTTTTAGTGTGGTCTTCTTTCTTCTTACCTTCTTTGGAATGCCTTTGCTACTTGGACCTGAATCTGTTACCTTTCACAGGCTAGGGAAGTTTTCAGCTATTATCTTTAAGATAACTTATCTTCAAATAAGTTCTCTGCCCCTTTCTCTCTCTTCTTCTTCTTCAGTCCCCTATACTAATGGTCTTGAGACTCACTAGTTTAGGGTGCCCACTAGAATATTAGAGTGCTCGATGTTGTTTCAGAGGTATCTTAAACTACCTTCATTTTGTAAATTTTTTAAAATCTTTTTTTGTTCAGTTAGGGTGATTCCCATTGCTCTTTTCCAGTTAACTGATCCATTCCTCTGTTTCATTTAATCTAATGTGATTTCTTCCACTGTATTTTTAAATTTAAATTGATTTTTGAATTTAATCTTTTTTAAATTGTATTTTTACATTAAATTACAGTTCCACTTGGTTCTTTATATTTTCCAATTCTGTTACATTTCTCACTGTGTTCTTTCTTTCTTCTCCCGAGTTCACTGATGGAGCCTTTGAACACATTCTCTTCTGGTCAGCAGAGCTATAGGCTCTAAGAGTGCCCTCTATGTGGCACTTTCTGTTGTGTCAGGGCCAGCTACTTTGTTGACCTTCACAGCTAGACATTCTTGGAGCTCAACTTCTTGGTACAAGACACCTTAATTGGTGAGCTTAATGTGAGGCTTGGACCTCTTTCTCCTTGGAGAGAAGCTCTGCATTTGTTATTGTTCTTCTGTTTATGGGTTGCCTAGAAAGGGGTATGGGTCTTGACTGTATTATGTCTCCATTCCTCATACTCATTTCATTGCAGCTCTCTCTTTATATCTTCAGTTATGGAAAATCTTTCAGCTAGTCTTTAGGTTCCTATTGATAGTTGCTCTGTAATTATAACTTTGGTGTGCCCATGGGAGGAGGTAAGCTCAGGGCCTTCCTATTCCTCCATCTTGGCAACATTTCTCCCCAAAATAGGATTCTTATATGCATATGCAATGCAAACATGTTTGAGTATTGTTTGAAAGTATGCTTATTTTTGATTTTGTCCATAAGAACCCTATGTGTCAGATATGCACAACTGGAACAAAAAGTACCATTGCTTAAAAACTACCATTGTAAATAAGCAACTTGAAAGGTAAAATAAATCATTTTTCACACATGATAAATACCTTTTGTTATATCAAGGCATGATTATACTTTGATTTTTATGTGTTATTACTCTTTGCATTCCTGTGTTCACATTGAATTTCAGCCCTAATGAAAAACAAAATGAAAAGAAAAAGCAGAAAAACAAAACAAACAAAATAAAAAACTCTGTAATTTATCATCTGAGCCTTATGCCAGGTCAAATATGTTCAAACAATCATAGTAACACAGTCAGGTACTACATCAAAGCAGCTTCATGGCTTTGTAAACCCCATTCATTTAAACATGAGCAAGAATGATGCTCATGGATAAAAGTGTCAAATAAAACACATGATGACTGGAATGGATTTTACATGTTGATATCCAGTTGATCTTAGACTTCAAAATGTGGCATCTTTGCCAAATTCTACAAAACCTTCCAATCTGGTAGGGAGGTTTTTAAGCCTTTTGAGTTAGATACACGTTTCTTTGAGGAAAAATTAAATTCAGAGCCACTGATTTGAATCCTCCCTTNACATGTTGATATCCAGTTGATCTTAGACTTCAAAATGTGGCATCTTTGCCAAATTCTACAAAACCTCCCAATCTGGTAGGGAGGTTTTTAAGCCTTTTGAGTTAGATACACGTTTCTTTGAGGAAAAATTAAATTCAGAGCCACTGATTTGAATCCTCCCTTCCAAAATAAACCCCAATTCAGTAAGTGAAAATGAAACTGAAGTCACTCAGTCATGTGCAACTCTGCAACCCCATGGACTGCAGCCTATCAGGCTCCTCCGTCCATAGGATTTTCCAGGCAAGAGTGCTGGAGTGGATTGTCATTTCCTTCTCCAAGGTATCTTCCCGATCCAGGAATTGAACCTGGGTTTCCTGCATTGCAGGCAGATGCTTTATCCTCTGAGCCACCAGGGAAGTCTATATGTCTTAACACATTGCAAGCATGATTTAACTATTGTCTATCAAGTTTAGGTATTTTATTACCCATTAGTTTATCCAACTACCATCTATATTTTATTTTTGGCCTTTCACAAATGCAAAGGATATCATCAGACAGTTCTCAGCTCTTCTAACAGTTGACAACAAAAATCATGCCAGATATAAAATTGACACCATCAAAAGTAAATATTTCAAAAATTCCAAACTCCAATGCATTTAAAAGTTGACTTGGATTGGACACACTTTACTAAATTGAAAAAAAAAAAAAAACCACTGAAAAGCAACATAATTTATGAATGATTTTTTAACTCCAGCTATCTCTCATTCTATTTTTTTCCAATATAAAATTTATTTGGTGTGAGAATGGGAATCATAGTTCAGCATTTCTACGCATAGAGAAGTTGTCTTGATTTTGTTTTGTTCTTTAATACTAAGGTTTTCCTCTAAGATCGTATGATGAAAAATGAATCTTACATATTCACTATTTGTGTTAGCTTAATTCCTATTCTATTCCACTCCCTATATACCATCTACCCAATAATGCTTTAAATCCTTACATACCGTTATGAAAAAATCTATTTCTTTAACATGGCATCAGGATCTCACCACATACTCTTTCATACTTATCTCCTCATTAACTCCTCTTCAGTCTCTGTGCTTTAGCCTTTCTCACCATCTTTCAGGTAATCTCTGGAATTTTGATACCAACCTTCTATATACTTTGTGTGTGTGTGTATGGTTACACTTTTAGAATTTTCACTTTGCTTGGGGTACATTTATTCCCTCAATCACACTCTTCAAGAAAGAAAGAATAATTGAATATTCAAAATTTCTTTTTTTAATATACTGGTCAAGGAACCATACATGGTCACAATGACTTGAATGATCAACTTTTTAGAGAAAGGTATATATTACACCCAATTCAATTTCCCCTTAGGCTTTGCAAAAATAAAACTGTGAATGGAAGAATAATTAAGGCAGGTTAGTTTTTTACAGAATCAGAACAATAAACTACACAAAATAAGGACCTTTATATAGGACCTTTATATAGGACCTTTTTATAAAAATGCTTCCTAAGTCATATTTAAAACAGCACACAAACTCTACTTAGCTGAATAGTATCAATCACAAGAAGATCTTTTGAAACTTGCTTTGTGACCTGAATCAAGGTTGCTAAGAGCATTTTGATGGGCCATTTGACTTTTCTGTATGTGTGTGAAAACTACTTGACAAGAAAAAAAAAAAAAAAGGAAAGAAAGAAAAAGAAAAGAAAGCAGAAAGATTGCTTGTGGTAATCAAGGTGAATCGACTGCATAAGGGGTGTAAAAATCAGACCCCAGGGAGCCCAAACCCTGGAAAATCAGTTACTAGCAATAGCAAAATTATCGATAATTTTAATCACAGTTTCTCACACATAAATGATTTTCCATTTCTCTTGAGTTCACAATAGCTAAGTCACCTTCAAACACAATTTTC
>SJYW01042844.1:283686-309586 GCA_006410735.1 Raphicerus campestris
CTGAATATTTATGCCAAGGGAGGACCATTTGAGGGAATGCCTTGAATCCTCAGAAACATCTCTTTCATGAGTTTCTTCTACCTTCCACGCATCCTGGATTTCTCTTTAGTGTCTTTTTTCCCCACTGGAGATATCAAAGCATTTTTTTTCAAATTGACTACAGTGAGGATTACAAAAGTCATACGAAAGAACCATGGTGGAGCTGCAGTGTATCAGAGAGGCTCCAAATTATTGTTTGAATTCTTTTTCTTTTTCTGCATTATCAAGATCTGGAAGGCCAACAAAGAGTGCTAAGGAGGATCCAGGGCTCAGAGAAATTACTGAAAGGAGAACAGATTGTTGTAAAGCTCACGCATAGCTTGATGCCATCATGGCGAGCATTTATTGAGCTGCTACTTTGTCAGCTTCTCCACAGAGATAAAATAACAAGACATATGAGCAATGTGTATGCCACCGCTGTTATTGCTTTCTACACAACAGTAGGGAAGGGTAGTCATGTTTGTTCCCATTGTTGAGAAAACACAGCTCCATGTGGTACGTATGACATGCTCAAGGTCACATGTGGGAAATGGCAGAGCTAGACTCAGGGGCAGGTTTGATTCAGGATGAGATGCTCAGGCTGTGGCTGAGCACACATGTTCTGACAGGGGCTCCCTTGTTCCTACGTGTCACTTGAAAAGCAACTTGCTTCACAGCCATGAGGGCTCACGCTACTGATGTCACTTTTGGTAGATGGCTGGCTGCCCCACATGCACCGAGATGGGAATCACTGGGGGGTTCTGCTACCCAAGAAAAGAGGTGATGGAGAGTCTTCCCTTATGGAGTGTTTTCCTAGATGTGGCAACTTGTAGAATCAGAGATACTAGTATCAGCTTTAAAGGAAAGATCTGTGACCTCAGAGCCAAGTTCGAGGCCGAGATACACCAGTGTTTGACTTTTCGCAGGAAGCCTGACTTCCCTAGACTTCAGTTCTCCTTTCTATAAACTGATGGTTCATTCAGTCGCTAGCAAATCGTCTGAGTCTCAATCATTGGTCTAACCCTGTGTTGGGTGGCTGTTCTGTGCCTTATAAGAACTCAATCCAGTGGCAGATGAATTAAAATGGAATGGTAATTCACTGAAACAAGTGTAATAATACAGACTGAAAAACCTTTTATGGATGCCTAATGAAATCAAGGAAGGTGTTGCAGAAAAGGTGACATTTGAATCCAATTTTGAAGACATACAAGGCTTCCCTGATAGCTCAGTTGGCAAAGAATCCACTTGCAATGCAGGAGACCCTGGTTTGATTCCTGGGTAGGGGAGATCTGCAGGAGAAGGGAAAGGCTACCCACTCAAGTATTCCTGGGCTTCCCTTGTGGTTCAGCTGGTAAAGAATCTGCCTGCAATGCGGGAGACCTGGCTTTAATCCTTGGGTTGGGAAGATCCCCTGGTGAAGGGAAAGGCTCTGCACTCCAGTATTTTTGCCTGGAGAATTCCATGGACTGTATATATAGACCATGGGGTTGCAATGAGTTGGACATGACTGAGTGACTTTCACTTTGAATTGATCAGATGAGGAGTTCAATTCAGTTTAACTGGCACGTGCATGTATGTGTGTGTATTTGTATGTGTGCGTGTCTCTATTATGTACCTGTGCTAGCTTTTGGGTGAACAACTGTAAATAAGACAAATACCCCATCTCTAAGATGTTTAGTCTGATTAGGAAATGAGGTCACTCAGCGTGGAACATTAAAAGCTGCACTGAGCATACACAGGAGCACCTCCGACTCACCTAGGGCAGGAGGAGAATTTCAAGCAGAGGAAACGGCTGTGTCGAGGTGATGGAGGGCGAATAAGCACCACAGACAGCAGTGCTGTGATGATGGGTGAAATGCAGATGATAAGGCCGGAGAAACTCCTAAGGGGTGGCTGGTAAAGGGTCACCCATGCTGCTGCTGCTGCTAAGTCGCTTCAGTCGTATCCGACTCTGTGCAACCCCAGAGATGGCAGCCCACCAAGCTCCCCCGTCCCTGGGATTCTCCAGGCAAGAACACTGGAGTGGGTTGCCATTTCCTTCTCCAGTGCATGAAAGTGAAAAGTGAAAGCGAAGTTGCTCAGTCGTGTCCGACTCCCAGTGACCCCATGGACTGCAGCCTACCAGGCTCCTCCATCCATGNCTTCACAGTCTAACTCTCACATCCATACATGACCACTAGAAAAACCACAGCCTTGACTAGCCGGACCTTAGTTGGCAAAGTATTGTCTCTGCTTTTGAATATGCTATCTAGGTTGGTCATAACTTTTCTTCCAAGGGGTAAGTGTCTTTTAATTTCATGGCTACAGTCACCATCTGCAATGATTTTGGAGCCCCCCAAAATAAAGTCTGACACTGTTTCCACTGTTTCTCCATCTATTTCCCATGAAGTGATGGGACTGGATGCCATAATCTTCATTTTCTGAATGTTGAGCTTTAAGCCAACTTTGCACTCTCTTCTTTCTCTTTCATCAAGAGGCTTTTTCGCTCCTCTTCAGTTTCTGCCATAAGGGTGGTGTCATCTGCTTATCTGAGGTTATTGATATTTGTCCCAGCAATCTTGATTCCAGCTTGTGTTTCCTCCAGTCCAGTTTCTCATGATGTACTCTGCATAGAAGTGAAATAAGTGGGGCGACAATATACAGCCTTGACATACTCCTTTTCCTACTTAGAACCAGTCTGTTGTTCCATGTCCAGTTCTAACTGTTGCTTCCTGACCTGCATACAGATTTCTCAAGAGGCAGGTTAGGTGGTCTGGTATTCCCATCTCTTAAAGAATTTTCCACAGTTTGTTGTGATCCACACAGTCAAAGACTTTGACATAATCAATAAAGCCGAAATAGATGTTTTTCTGGAACTCTCTTGCTTTTTCCATGATTCAGCAGATGTTAGGAATTTGATCTCTGGTTCCTCTGCCTTTTCTAAAATCAGCTTGAACATCAGGGAGTTCATGGTTCAGGTATTGCTGAAGTCTGGCTTGGAGAATTTTTAGCATTACTAGCATGTGAGATGAGTGCAATGGTGTGGTAGTTTGACCATTCTTTGGCATAGCCTTTCTTTGGGATTGTAATGAAAACTGACCTTTTCCAGTCCAGTGGCCACTGCTGAGTTTTCTAAATTTGCTGGCATATTGCGTGTAGGACTTTCACAGCATCATCTTTCAGGATTTGAAACAGCTCAACTGGAATTCCATCACCTCCACTAGTTTTGTTCGTAGTGATGCTTTCTAAGGCTGACTTGACTTCACATTCCAAGATATCTGGCTCTAGATTAGTGATCACATCATCATGATTAGTGCTCTGATTCCTAGAATGTCAATGTTCTCCCTTGCCATCTCTTGTTTGACCACTTCCAATTTGCCTTGATTCATGGACCTGACATTCCAGGTTCCTATGCAATATTGCTCTTTATAGCATCAGATCTTGCTTCTATCACTAGTCACATGCACAAATGGGTATTGTTTTTGCTTTGGTTCCATCCCTTCATTCTTTCTGGAGTCATTTCTCCGCTGACCTCCAGTAGCATATTGGGCACCTACTGACCTGGGGAGTTTCTGATTTGGTATTCTATAATTTTTGCCTTTTCATACTGTTCATGGGGTTCTCAAGGCAAGAATATTGAAGTGGCTTGCCATTCCCTTCCCCAGTGGACCACGTTCTGTCTACCTTCTTTCTAAATTCCATATTTATGCATTAGTATACTTTATTGGTGTTTTTCTTTCTGGCTTACTTCACTCTGTTTAATAGGCTCCAGTTTCATCCACCTCATTAGAACTAATTCAAATGTATTCTTTTTAACTGCTTAGTAATACTCCATTGTTTATATGTACCATCGCTTTCTTATCCATTCATCTGCTGATGGACATCTAGGTTGCTTCCATGTCCTGGCTATTATAAACAGTGTTTTGATGAATATTGTTGTACACGTGTCTCTTTCAATTCTGGTTTCCTCGGTGTGTATGCCCAACAGTGGTATTGCTGCATCATATGGCAGTTCTATTTCCAGTTTTTTACGGATTCTCCACACTGTTCTCCATAGTGGCTATGCTAGTTTGCATCCCCACCAACAGTGTAAGAGGATTCCTTTTTCTTCACACCCTCTCCAGCGTTTATTGCTTGTAGATTTTTGGATAATAGCCATTCTGACTGGCATGAAACGGTACCNTTTTTACGGATTCTCCACACTGTTCTCCATAGTGGCTATGCTAGTTTGCATCCCCACCAACAGTGTAAAAGGATTCCTTTTTCTTCACACCCTCTCCAGCGTTTATTGCTTGTAGATTTTTAGATAACAGCCATTCTGACTGGCATGAAACGGTACCTCACTGTGGTTTTGATTTGCATTTCCTTGATAATGAGTGATGTTGAACACCTTTTCATGTGTTTGTTAGCCATCTGTATGTTTTCTGCCCTTTTTTAAAAAGCATCAGTCATTATGGCTTATTGGCTATGGTGGTGTCCTTTTCTAGCCTGACTGATACAATTTATTTTTGAGGAAAGTGTGAATGTAAATAAAGTAAAATGGAATGAAAATTAATTGGTGGACAACTTGTCTGAAATGTCTGAATGGCATCATCTCTAGAATCCTTTTCACACAGTCTTTTAATTTACATAGAAACTAGAAAACACACCAGACTTAGACTGTTTTGCAAATTAATTTTCACAGAGCCTAGACAAATGGAACTTAACTGCTTCATCACAGCTATTTGTTATCTTGCCAAACCATTTCCCTGTGTTAATGCTGTCATTGTATCATAAACTACAAATTCCAATAATCTCTTGGCTCTGGGTCTAGTGAGCTGTACAGGATGTGCAGTGACTGTGATCTCAGCTGCTTAAAGCATGAGTCTTGGAAAACTCAAAGTGAAACCTATCAACTGCTTTTTCAAATACAAGTGAAACAAAAAACTCAAGTTAGTTTATTAACACATCATCGTAACTCCCAGATAAAACTGAAAGATTCCCACTAGAAAGACATAGTTTGAGAGAACAATGAACTAGAAGGATTAATTCTAATAGAGTTAAAATTTATCTTGGCGGCATTTTTATCCTAGAAAATAATCTCTAACATCAGATTGAGCTTTTAGGCATCCTCCTTATTCATTTGTCCTGAATTTTCATTTGTCATTTCAGCAGAATTTCCAGAGACCATGCGGTTATGGTAGGAAATTTGGCACTTGGAATTAATTTATGGAATTTATGGGACTCGCCAAATTCTATTGAAACAAAACTAACTCAATTGAAAAGTGCTTATTGGCAACCTATTATTTTCCAAGGATTAGGCTTGATACTGAGAATTCCTGCAGCAAATATTTACTGAGGATGTACACTATATACCAGGTAATGTCATAATTTCTGGGCAGTCAGCAATAAGTAAAACAGATATGATTCCTGAGGAATATGGGAGATATTGTTCATCTTATTATTTATCTCCAAGTTTATATATGCATATACATGTAATCAGAACTACTTGTAAATATGTTCTAGAAACAAAACAGTTATGAATTAGAATATAGTATGGTTAGGGGAGATAACCTAGATAGAATGATAAGAAATAATTTCTTTGGAAGTGACATCTAACAGCCTCTCAAAAGGCTGAGAGCAGTTACTATTGGAAGAATGGCAGAGGAGAGGGTGTTCAAGGCAGAGGAGAGGTACAGTCTTAACAGAGAAGAGACTGATGTATTCAAGCTGTGGAGAGGAAGTCAGTTAATCTGAACTTCATGAGCCAGATGAGAAGAAAAATAAGATGAGATGAAATGAGATGAGTTTGGCCAGGAAGACCAGGACAGGGATTTGCATTTTACCAGAGACAGGAATTTGTATTAGAAAGCAACCAAGAATTTGGGCCAAGGGAGTGTTATGGTCCGATTTATGAAGTGAACACATGTATCTACCTTGGTTGGAATACAGCCAAGAGTGAGCTTGATGACCCTTGTAGTAGTTTTGAATAGGAAAATAATTGGTTTCTAAGCAACAGTTGGGTTTTTATGAGAATTTAATCTTATTGCTTTTCTTTTTAATTCAAACTTGAAGGCACATTAATTGAATGTTTTAAAAACTATTCTCTTCAACATATATGTCAATAAAGCAGCATTTTCCCATAAGCCAAATAGAGCATTACAAGTAATCATTTGAAGCAAGGGATGAAGAGATTCAACTAAGAAAATCTTCTTTTGCTTTCAAGCAATAAACTAAGTCCTCAACTTTTCAGCCAAAGGAAAGCAAATGAAAGTTGGAAAAATGAATACTGGCATAAAACATACTTTCAATGAATTCAATCTTACAAATAAAGGCTCTATTTCAATACAGCAATCTCCATTTTAGAATTATAAAGCATATGAACATATTTTAAATAAGAATTTTTCTTTGCTTTTTCCGCACCAGAGCTGCTTTACAGTCCCTTTCCTTATTCCCAAATGTAGTAAATCTCCACTTTGAGCCATTATTAATAAGCATGTTTGAAATGCTCACTGCTACAGGTTTTGGCCCGCTTCATATTTCAGATTAATATAATGAGGGGAACTGGCTTTGAGTAATTCCTTTGCTACTGGACTCTTCTCCACTGTTGGGATGCTGATGCAAATTATATGGAGGGCTTCTAACTAGGGCTTCCCCTTCTCTCACTTGGGAGTCTTTAAAATGTTGGAAATATTCTACTCAATACCATTCATTTAAAATGGTAATCATCTAAAAATCATGGAACATCTCCAATAAGCCAGGTTTTTTTTTTTTTAATGCCTCTACTCTAATGGAGACCCTTAATGATGGAAAGACACGCAAGCTAACAAATCATGTTATAATAAAATATGTTCTAATTAGGCACGTGAATATTAAAGTCTAAATAGAGACAGGGGAGTAAACTGACTCTGCTCCTTCCCTAAAGTGTTGGCATTAGCCTTTCTAGCAGAAAAGAAATTTGGATTCATCCTTAAAGTATGAATAGAAGCTGCAAAGCCATGCAAGTCTTATACTAGCTAAAAGACGAAAGTTTTCTTAGAAACTAAGAAAAATTATTGCTGGAATTTGAATAACTTATTCAGGGAGATTTTAAGCCATTGAATCGTCTGACTTCAACTTGGAGAGTTTTTTAATGTATAGGAGAAAGGCCATGAGCTACCATATCCATAACAGCTGGTGGGGAAGAGAGGAAGCTTTGAGACCCCCACACAACCCAACCTGAATTCAGAATAGGAACCAGTGTAGGTCATAGCATTGGTCACTTAATTTCATACTTTTAATGGGCCATATGAAATTAATTATTATAACTCTTAATGGCTAGATGAATGAAAGGAGTGAACAGTGATATAGATTATCCTAGATGGTTTTATCACAAATGAAAATAATTTTAATTTATCTTTAGAATTTGCTGAATAATTTGTTTGCACAGTGGCTTCATCCTACTGTATGAGATCGGTTGTAATATGATAACTGGCTTGCATCCCTGCAAACACATCAACAGAGGGTTAAATAAAAGGAAGAGTGGAGTATTCCTAGCTCTGTGCTAGGAATTGGACATATCTTAGTTTTCTTAATCCTCCCCACAATTCTGTGAGATAATATGATTACTATTTTTCAGATAAGGAAAATAAGACTTAAAGAGGTTATGTGACTTTCCACGACCATTTAGCCAGTAAGTAGATGTTGCTGCTGTTTAATTCTGTCCAACTCTTTTGTTATCCCATGGACAGTAGCCAACCAGGCTCCTCCTCTGCCCATGGGATTTCTCAGGCAAGAATACTGGAGTGGCTTGCCATTCCCTTTTGCAATCCAGTAAGCAGAGGGACTAGAATTTGAGATTAGTTATTTTGTCTAAGATAAAGAAATAACCAGACAGACAAAGGAACCAAAGTAATGCTTGTGTAGTAACATGTGAAACAATACACGGGTGCATAAAACAGGTAATCATCTCCCTCTTCTCTCTTCCAATGTCAATCCTGAGGTAATTAGTGCGAACAATTTAACATCTTTCACCATGCTCATACAAACACATTCAAATACATATACATCCAAGTAACAGTATACATGTCCTCCATGTGTAAGAGATACAGAGTTACTCATCCATGTGTAAAGCTATAGAGCTTCCGTAGGTTGAATATACCTTACTTTTCTAAACCCATTTCATAGATGAAAGACATTAAGCTTATTTCAATTTTATTTTAGTATGAAAATTAATGCTGCGATGAATAACTTCAAATATACTTTTCATATTAGTAGTATTTTTTAGTCAAAGTATGTTGTTGTTATTCAGTTGCTAAGTCATGTCTGACTCCTTCTGACTTCATGGACTGCAGCACACCAGGCTCCTATGTCCTCCGTATCTCCTGGAGTTTGCTCAAATTCATGTCCATTGAGAAAATGATGCTATCTAACCATCTTATGCTGTGGCACTCCCTTTTTCTTTTGCCTTCAATATTTTCCCAAAGTATGCACATGGTTTATTTTAATAGATGTTGCCTCACAACTTTAAAAAAATACTGGAAGTGTCTATGAATACTTGTGTTGCTATCAGCTGCATTTCCCCATAATCTCCATGACCCTAAATGCTATTTGCTTTTTTATTTGGGGGAGGGGGGAGAGTTGCATTTTTTTCTTCTAAAACAAGCAAACAAAGTTTAACTAGAGGAAAATTACTTTTTAATGTGATTATTTTTGTCACACATTAACATGAATTGACCATACATATACATTACTTTGCCAACAAAGGTCCGTCTAGTCAAGGCTATGGTTTTTCCAATGGTCATGTATGGATGCAAGAGTTGGGTTGTGAAGAAAGCTGAACACTGAAGAATTGATGCTTTTGAACTGTGGTGTTGGGCTGCTGTGATTCATAGGGTTGCAAAGAGTCGGACACGACTGAGCAACTGAAATGAACTGAACTGATACATATGTCCCCTCCCTCTTAAATCTCCTTCCCTAGTCCCTCCCTATCCCAACCCTCTAGCTTGTCACTAAGTACCTGCTTTGTGTTCCCTGCATCATACATCCAACTCCCACTGGCTATCTATTTTACATATGGTAATGTGTACATTTAAATACTTTCTCTCAAATAATCACACTCTCTCTTCGCCCCTCTCCTTTGATGCCCTGTAAATAAGATCCCAGATGACACCACCCTTATGACAGAAAGTGAATAGAAACTAAAAAGCCTCTTGATAAAAGTGAAAGAGGAGAGTGAAAAAGTTGGCTTAAATCTCAACATTCAGAAAACGAAAATCATAGCATCTGGTGCCATCACTTCATGGGAAATAGATGGGGAAACAGTGGAAACAGTGTCAGAATTTATTTTGGGGGGTCTCCAAAATCACTGCAGATGGTGATTGCAGCCATGAAATTAAAAGACACTTACTCCTTGGAAGAAAAATTATGACCAACCTAGACAGCATATTCAAAAACAATGACATCACTTTGTCAACAATGGTCCATCTAGTCAAAGCTATAGTTTTTCCAGTGGTCATGTATGGATGTGACGGTTGGATGATAAAGAAAGCTGAGCACCGAAGAACTGATGCTTTTGAACTGTGGTGTTGGAGAAGACTCTTGAGAGTCCCTTGGACTGCAAGGAGATCCAACCAGTCCATTCTAAAGAAGATCAGTCCTGGGTGTTCTTTGGAAGGAATGATGCTAAAGCTGAAACTCCAGTACTTTGGCCACCTCATGGGAAGAATTGACTTATTGGAAAAGACATTGCTGGGAAGGATCTGAGGGCAGGAGGAGAAGGGGACAACAGAGGGTGAGATGGCTAGATGGCATCACTGACTAGATGGACATGAGTTTGAGTGAACTCCGAGAGTTGGTGATGGACAGGGAGGCCTGGCTTGCTGCAGTTCATGGGGTCACAAAGAGTAGGACACAACTGAGCTACTGAACTGAACTGAACTGAAGTAAGATTCTCAGTACTATTTTCCTAGATTCCGTAAATGTGTGTTAATATACCATGATATTTGTCTTTCTCTTTCTGACTTACTTCACTCTGTATAATAAGCTATATTTGTTTATTTAGTTGTGATATTCTAACAGGAAGCATGGAATTTCACTGATTTCGTTTCCATTTCTTAACTACTGCCAAGGATGAGTATCTTGTCATACATTCATTAGCTATTTTCATTTCTCTTTTGATCATATTCTTCATGTATTTTTCTCTGGACTATTTTTGCTTTTATGTGATTTTTGCCTATCATTTGGATTCTAGAAATATTAGCCTTCTGTCACATGCTATAAATATTTTCTCCTAGCCTATTACCTAACTTTTAAGTTCAATTTTGGCATTTGGTTATCTAGGGATTTTTAAAATTTTATATGGTTAGATTTATCTATCTTTTTGTGAACAAGATTCTGTGTTTTCTCTATTATTTCATAGTGCATAATCAACTAGAGTATATAAGCATTTTTCTAAATGTTAAAAATATTTGTTTGTTATAATTTCTACAATTTTATCTTATACTACAACACAGGGATTTAAGATTTTTTCCAGACATAAAGTGATTAAGCCATTATTATTAATTAAATAAATGATCATTTGTGACCAAATTGAGTGTTGCTTTTATCACATATTAAGTTTCCATGTAGATACATTAGATTTTTTTTTTCCAATTTTTCTGGATTATCCAAACTATATTTATATTCTTCTGTTAGGGCCATATTGTTTACAGCATAGTAAATTTTAAGATCATTTATGAGATCAGGCTTTCTGCTCTCTTTTCCCTGCTACCTCTAAAGGACCATAAATGCTCCAGGGAAATTTGCTAGAATTAGTGACTCCAGAAACTTAACTATTCTAAATTCTGAAAAATTTACCAACATGCCATTGGACAACTATTCCATATAAATTCAAACATCTGGTGAAACACTTAAAATCCTGCAAAACATGTGGATATTTCAGAATACAGTGCCCTTTATCCATATCTAGCTGAGTGCCCTATATCCATATCCATATCGTAGACTTTCTATCCCTCTAATTCTCACTCTGTCTTTATGTATGCACAGTTATATATTATGCACATGTACAAATTTGGCAAATTGTGAGAGCCCTGCTGCTCAGATGCAATTCACTGTGTTCACATTCATGTAACCTTACAGAAATATCAAGCAGTTTCAGTCTGTCTTGACTTTGGCAGGTATTTAAGGCTTTTTTTTTTTTTTTACCATATGCAAAATAAGGGTTTTATTATCTTCATAATGCATCAGGAAAATTAATCTCCATGCCATCACTGACTCTTGGGACCCAAATACAGTAGAATCAGTCACTAAAAAGGGAACAAAAACACACAAATGATCTGTTGGTCTTTTCCCAGTTCTGCACTGGGATGGACTATTCAATAAGACTGCATGTATTTTCTGTTGAGATGCTAGATTTAGCACATATAATATAGTGACTTCTACCAACACATTTAACTTCTCTTCTTAACATTCCTATTTGACTCTTGATCACCATGCTTCCTATTAGCAAGCAAGAAAACATGCAGGCATTTCACTAGCTGTAGATCTCTATCATCTCCAACAATCTTATCAAAGATAAAATCTGGGTGAGTTCTCCGCTTTGGAATGATTCTTGTCCAACGTAGGTACCTACCACTAGCCTAACCCAGATTCCCAATGCCATGTACTTTACTTTTTGCAATAATTCCTTAGATAAATTCCCCAACTCCAGAGAATGTTTCACATCACAAACGGCATGAGAGCTGAACATACAAGGAAAAACCATCACTGGAAAATGAGCTAAATCTGTTGTTCACAACAAAATTTAGTACACAATAAGATTAATATAATATTACTATTGCCTTTAGCTCTAGAACTCTGATTCTGTGCCATCATTACACTTTCNAGCTGAACATACAAGGAAAAACCATCACTGGAAAATGAGCTAAATCTGTTGTTCACAACAAAATTTAGTACACAATAAGATTAATATAATATTACTATTGCCTTTAGCTCTAGAACTCTGATTCTTTGCCATCATTACACTTTCAGTTCCCATTCCAATGCTTGGCACACACAATAATTCAAAACTACTTAATAAAGCAGAGAGAATGAAAGCCACAATCTCACACACACACACACACACACACATACACACACACACAAACAACCAAAATGATCACATGCATCGCAGCTATATGTAACTTAATGAAACTATGAGCCATGCTATGTAGAGTCACCCAAGATAGATGGGTCATGATAGAGAGTTCTGACAAAATGTGGTATATTGGACAAGAGAATGGCAAGCAAATTCCACATTCTTGCCTTGAGGACCCCATGAACAGCATGAACAGCTACTAGAGAAGCGCAGACAAGTAGCTCAAGAAGGAATTAGGAGGCTGAGTCAAAGCAGAAACAGCCAGTTGTGGATGCATCTGGTGGTGAAAGTAAACTCTGAGGCTGTAAGGAACAATATTACATATAACCTGGAATGTTAGTATATACCTGAATCAAGGTAAATTGGAAGTGGTCAAAAAAGAGATTGCAAGAGTGAATTTTGATGTTAGTCATCAGTGAATGAAAATGGATGTGAATGGCCAAATGTAAAGCAAATGAACATTATATCTAATACTGCGAGCAAGAATCACTTAGACACACTGGAGCACCCCTCATAGTCAGCAAAAGAGCCTGAAATGCAGAACTTGGGTGCAATCTCAAAAAAATGACAGAATGATCTTAGTTCATTTCAAAGGCAAACATTCAGCATCAGAGTAATCCGAGTTTATGACCCAACCATTGATGCCAAGGAATACGAAGTTGAATAGTTCTAAGCAGACCTAGAAGACATTCTAGAACTAACACCAAAAAAGCTGTCCTTTTCATCACAGGGAACTGGAATTCAAAAGGAGGAAGTCAAGGAAGGCAAGTTTGGCCTTGGGGTACAGCATGATGCAGGGCAAAAGCTAATAGAGTGTTACCAAGATAATGCCCTGGTCATAGCAAGCACTCTCTTTCAACAACATGGATATCACCAGATGGTCAACACTGAAATCAGATTAGTTATATTTTTTTCAGCTGAAAATGGAAAAGCTCTATACAGTCAGCGAAAACAAGACTGGGGGCTGACTGTCACTCAGATCATGAACTCATTGCCAAAATCAGACTTAAAATAAATAAAGTAGGGAAAAACACTGGGCCATTTAGGTTGTCCTAAGTCAAATTCCTTATGGTTATACAGTGGAAGTGACAAGTAGATTCAAGGGAATAGATCTGGTAGAATGCCAGAAGACATATGGATGGAGGTTTGTAACATTGTACAGAAAGTGGTGATCAAAACCAGCCCCAAGAAAAAGAAATGTAGAAAGACACAATGGTTGTCTGAGTAGGTCTTACTATAGCTGAGAAGATAAGAGATGTGAAAGGCAAAGCAAAAAAAAAAAAAGGGAAAGATATACCAATCTGAATGCAGATCTCCAAAAAATCAGCAAGTAGAGATAAGAAAGGCTTCTGAAGTGAACAGTGCAAAGAAACAGAGGAAAGGAATAGAATGGAACAGACAAGATCTCTTCAAGAAACCCAGAAAAATATCAAGAAAAATACCATTTTATGTAAAAATAGATACAATAAAGGACAGAAATGGTATTGATGTAACAGAAACAGAAGATATTAAGAAGAGGTGGAANCCAAAAAAAAAAAAAAAAAAAGGGAAAGATATACCGATCTGAATGCAGATCTCCAAAAAAACAGCAAGTAGAGATAAGAAAGGCTTCTGAAGTGAACAGTGCAAAGAAATAGAGGAAAGGAATAGAATGGAACAGACAAGATCTCTTCAAGAAAACCAGAAAAATATCAAGAAAAATATCATTTTATGCAAAAATAGATACAATAAAGGACAGAAATGGTATTGATGTAACAGAAACAGAAGATATTAAGAAGAGGTGGCAAGAATACACAAAAGAACTATACATAAAACATCTTAATTACCCAGGTAGCCACAGTCCTGTGATCACTCACCTAGAGCTGCACATTCTGGAATGTGAAGTCAAGTTGGCCTTAGGAAGCATTACTATGAGCAGAGCTAGTGGAGGTGATGGAATTCCAGTTGAGCTACTTCAAATCCTAATGATGATGCTGTTGAAGTACTGCATTCAGGAAATTTGCAGGAAATTTGAAAAACCTAGCAGTGGCCATAGGACTGGAAAAGGTCAGTTTTAATTCAAATCCCAAAGAAAGGCAATTCCAAAGAATGTTCAAACTATCACACAATCGCACTCATTTCACATGCTAGAAAGACAATGCTCAAAAACCTTCAAGCTAGACTTCAACAATATGTGAGACAAGAACTTCCAGATGTACAAGCTAGATTTAGAAAAGGCAGAGGAACCCGAGATCACTATCTGTTACAGCATAGAAAAAGCACTGGAGTTCAAGAAAACATCTAGTTCTGCTTCATTGACTATACTAAAGCTTTGACCATGTGGATCACCAGAAATTGTGGAAAATTCTTAAAGAGATAGAAATACTGGACCACTTTACCTGTCACCTGAGAAACCTGTATGCAGGTCCAGAAGCAATACTTAGAACTGTATGTGGAACTATGGACTGGTTCACAACTGGGAAAGGAGGATATCAAAGCTGTGTATTGTCATCCTAATTATTTAACTTATATGCAGAGTACAACATGCAAAGTCCAAGATGGATGCAGCTCAAGCTGGAATCAAAATTGCTAGGAGAAATATCAAAAACCTCAGATATGCAAATGGCACCACCCCTCTGGCAGAAAGTGAAGAACTAAAGAGATGAAGGTGAAAGAGAAGAGTGAAAAAGCTGGCTTGAAACTCAACATTCAAAAAGCTAAGATTATGACCTCTTGTCTCATCATTTAAAGGCAAATAATGGGGAAAGAATGAAAACAGTGACATACTTTATTTTCTTGGGCTCCAAAATAACTGTGGATGCTGCCATGAAATTAAAAGATGCTTCCTCCTTCAANAAAGTGAAGAACTAAAGAGATGAAGGTGAAAGAGAAGAGTGAAAAAGCTGGCTTGAAACTCAACATTCAAAAAGCTAAGAGTATGACCTCTTGTCCCATCATTTAAAGGCAAATAATGGGGAAAGAATGAAAACAGTGACATACTTTATTTTCTTGGGCTTCAAAATAACTGTGGATGCTGCCATGAAATTAAAAGATGCTTCTTCCTTCAAAGAAATGCTATGACAAACCTAGACAGTGTATTAAAAAGCAGAGATATCACTTTGCCTACAAATGTCCATATAGCCAAAGTTCAGGTTTTTCCAGTAATCATGTATTGATGTGAAACATGGACCATAAAGAAAGCTTTGCACTGAAAAACTGACGCCTTTCAACTGTGGTGTTGGATAANAATGCTATGACAAACCTAGACAGTGTATTAAAAAGCAGAGATATCACTTTGCCTACAAATCTCCATATAGCCAAAGTTAAGGTTTTTCCAGTAATCATGTATTGATTTGAAACATGGACCATAAAGAAAGCTTTGCACTGAAAAACTGACGCCTTTCAACTGTGGTGTTGGATAAGACTTTTGAGACCTTTGAACAGCAAGGATATTAAATTAATCAATCCTAAAGGAAATCAACCCTGAATATTAATTGGAAGGACTGATACTATAGCTGAAACTCCAGTATTTTGGCCATCTGATGCAAAGAGCCAACTCATTGGAAAAGACCCTGATGCTTGGAAAGATTGAAGGCAGAAGGAGAAGGGGATGACAGAGAATGAGATGGTTGGATGGCATCACTGATTCAATGAACATGAGTTTGAGTGAACTCTGGGAGATAGTGAAGGACAGGGAAGCCTGGGATACTGCAGGCCATTGGGCTGCAAATAGCCAGACATGTCCCCATTCTTCAGCTGCTGTTCTGTTCTATATATCTATGAGTTTGAGTTTTTAGGTTTCACATTTTTATTCTTCGTCTCTTGAGCTTCTTCAATCAAATGATATACATTCTACAATTGCTAATTTGAATTCTAGTCCTTCCATAAATCATCCTTTACTAATTAAGTCTTCACTTTAGATTTCTAGAGGAGCTGGTAAGATGCCACATAATTTCACATTTACTTAACATGATTATATTGTTCAATGTTTTGTAAATTTATTAATATACTTTACTAAGTGGAAGCAAGCACCTCAAGATCAGAAACTTAGGCATTGTACAGCACCTGATTACAGAGCCTAGGCCTATAAAAGATAATTCATGAAATGATCAAGATTAAATCTCTCTAGAAATTTTTAAAATAATTTTATCGGAGTAAACGTGATTTATATTATTATGTTAGTTTTAAGTATACAACAAAGTGAATCAGTTATACATATAACCATGCTTTTCTAGATTCTTTTTCCATACAGGTCATTAGAGTATTGAATAGAGTTCCTTGTACTATATATACAGTATGCTATTATTTTTTATCTATTTTAGATATAGTAGTCTATATATTTAAATCCCAATATTCCAAATTATCTCTCCTCTCTTTTCCCCCTGGTAATCACAAGTTTGCTTTGTGACCCACTGTTTTGCAAATAAGTTCATTTGTACATTTTTTTAAAGAAAATTCTGTATAGTTTTGTTTGTCTTTCTCCGAGTTACTTCACTCAGCATAACCATCTCTAGGTATATTCCTGTTGCTGCAAATGGCATAATTTCATTCTTTTTTATCGCTGAGTAATATTCCATTGCATACATGTACCACAGCTTTTTTTTTTCTTCTGTATTTTCAGTAAATTTATTTTTTTTTATTGAAGGAAAATTGTTTTGCAATGTTGTATTGGTTTCTGCCAAACATCAATATGAATCAGCTATAGGTGTATATATGTTCCCTCCTTCTTGAACTTCTGTCCCCTCCTTCTAGGTTATCACAGAGCACAGGTTTGAGCTCACTGCATCATATAGCAAATCCCCAGTGGCTATATATTTTATATATGGTAATGTATATGTTTCAATGTTACACTTTCAATTTGTCCCTTCTCTCCTTCCCCCATTGTGTTCACAAGTCTGTTCTCTATGTCTGCATCTCATCCCTTTGCTTCCCTGAAAATAGATTCATCAGTACAATCTTTCTAGATTCTATATATGTGTATTGAAATGCAACATTTATTTTTCTCTTTCTGACTTACTTCACTCTGTATAATATGCTCTAGGTTCATCCATTTTGTTGAAATTGATTCAAATGTGTACCTTTATATGACTGAGTAATATTCCATTGAATATTTGTATTACATCTTCTTTATTCATTCATCTGTTGATGAACAGCAAGATTGTTTCCATATCCTAGCTATGGCAAATAGTGCTACAATAAAAATTGGGTTACATGCATCTTTTTCAATAATGATTTCCCCAGGGTGTATGCCAAGTAGTGGAATTGTTGTGTCATATGATAGTTTTATTCCTAATTTTTTAAGGAATCTCCATACTGTTTTCCATAGTGGCTATATCAATTTACATTCCCACGAAAAAGGTAAGAGCATTCGGTTTTCACCACACACTCTCCAACATTTACTGTCTCCAGATTTATTGATCATGGCCATTCTGACTGGTGTGAGATAATACCTCATTGAAATCTTGACTTGCATTTCTCTAATACTGAGCATTGTTGAGAATATTTTCACGTGTGTATTAGCCATATGTATGACTTCTTTGGCGAAATATCTGTTTAGGTCTTCTATTGATTTTTTTAACTGCGTTGTTTGTGTTTCTGGTATTGAGCTACATGAGCTGCTTATGTATCTTGGACATTAATCCTTTATCAGATGTTTCATTTGCTATTATATTCTCCCATTCTGCCACAGCCTATGGCAGAAAGTTAAGAACTAAAGAGCCTCTTGAAGGTGAAAGAGGGGAGTAAAACAGTTGGCTTAATATTCCACATTTAGAAAACTAAGATCATGGCATTGAGTCCCATCACTTAATGGGAAATATATGGGGAAGCAATGAAAACAGTGACAGACTTTCTTTTTTTCAGCTCCAAAATCACTGCAGATGGTGACTACAGCCATGAAATTAAAAGATGCTTGGTTCTTGGAAGAAAAGGTAGGACCAACTTAGCATATTAAAAAGTAGAGACATTACTTTGCCAACAAAGGTCCATTTAGTCAAAGCTATGTTTTTTTCCAATAGTCATATATGGATGTGAGAATTGGACTATAAAGAAAGCCGAGCACTGAAGAATTAATGCTTTTGAACTGTGGTGTTGGAGAAGACTCTTGAGAATCCTTTGGACAGAAAGGAGATTCCATCAGTCTATCCTAAAGGAGATCAGTCCTGGATGTTCATTGGAAGGACTGATGTTGAAGCTGAAACTCCAATACTTTGGCCACCTGATGTGAAGAGCTGACTCATTTGAAAAGACCCTGATACTGGGAGGGATTGGGGGCAGGAGGAGAAGGGGACCACAGAGGATAAGATGGTTTGATGGCACCACTGCCTCAATGGACGTGAATTAGANTTCTTCTTCTTCTACTTCTTCTCACCTTCTTCTTCTTATTCTTCTCATCATCTTCTTCTTCTACTTCTTCTTCTTCTTCTTCTTCTTCTTCATCTTCTCACCTAGATGTGTATAAGAGACAGGAGTAAACTCTGGGAGTTGGTGATGGACAGGAAGGCCTGGCGTACTGCAGTCCATGGGGTCGCAAAGAGTCGGACATGACTAAGCAACTGAACTGAATTGATCCTGAGAGTTGTCTATTTATTTTGTTTATAGTTTCCTTTGTGTTTTTACGTTTAATTTGGTTCCACTTGTTTATTTGACTTTTGTGGTGTTGTTGTAGCTTCTTTGTATTTTTGTTTTTGTTCTGTTTTGTTTTTTCATTTCCATTATTCTAGGAAGTGGGTCATGGACGATCTTTCTGTGATTTACATAAAGCAGTGTGGTACCTATGTTTTAGGAGTTGTACAGTATCTAGCCTTATATTTAATCTTTAATCCATTTTGAGTTTATTTTTGTGTATGATATTAGGAGGTGTTTTAGCTTCATTCTTTTACATGTAGCTGTCTATTTTTCCCAGCATCTCTTAAGGAAAAGTTTGTCTTATCTCCATTGTATACTCTTCAATCTTTTGTGAAATGTAAGTTGTCCATAGTAGTATGGGTTTATCTCTGCAGTTTCTATCTTGTTTCATTGGTCTATATTTCTTTCTGTGTGCCAGTATCATGCTATCTTGGTGATAGGAGCTTTACAGTATTTATCTGAGGTCAATAAGGTTGATTCCTCCAGCTCCATTTTTCTATCAAGATTGCTTTGGCTATTTGAGTTTTTTCATGTTTCCATACAAATTGTGCTCTTTTTTTTTTTTTTTTTTTTTTTTTNCATGGAGGGAGGATCCTAGTAGGCTACAGTCCATGGGGTCGCAAAGATTCGGACATGACTGAGCGACTTCACTTTCACTTTCCCATCTAATGGTTGTTAGCATTTGCCCTGGGGCTTTCCGGGTGGTGCTAGTGGGAAAGAACTTGCCTGCCAATGCAGAAGACAAAAGAGACACGGGTCAGTCCCAGGGTCAGGAAGATCCCCTGGAGCAGGTCATGGTAACCCACTCCAGTATACTGGCCCAGAGTATCCCACGAACAGAGGAGCCTGGTGGGCTACAGTCCACAGGGTCGCAAAGAGTCAGATATGACTGAAGTGACTTAGTACAGCACAGCACAGCACAGCATAGCATACAGTACAGCATTTGTCTTATGCATTGAGGTGCCACTATGTTGGGGACATGTATATTTATAATTGTCTTATCTTCTTGGATTGATCCCTTGATCATTATATAGTGTCCTTTCTTGTTTCTTGTAATGAGCTTTATTTTAAGTATGTTTTATCTGATATAAGTATTGCTACTTTTGCTTTCCTTTGATTTCATTTTGTATAAATATCTTTTTTAGGCTCCTCACTTTCAGTCTGTATGTATGTCTAGGTCTGAGGTTGGTCTCTTATAGACAGTATATATAGGAGTCTTGCTTTGTATCCATTCTGCCAACCTGTGATTTTTGGTTGGAGTATTTAATCCATTTCCATTTAGGGTTATTATTGATATGTATGATTGTATTTACTATTTATTTTATTTTGGGTTTTTTTTTTTTAGGCCTCTTCTATCACTTGTGTAACATGTCTAGAGAATTTCCCTTGTCATTTGTTGTAAAGCTGGCTTGGTGGTGTGGACTTCTCTTAAATTTGGTTTGTCTGTCAAGTTTTTGGTTTCTCCTTTGAATCTCAATGAGTTCCTTGGTGGAACTCATTGTAGAGTAATCATTGTAGTTTTTTCTCCTTCATCACTTTAACTATATCCTGCCACTCCCTTCTGGCCTGCAGAGATTCCATTGAAAGATCAGCCATTAGCTTTATGGGGATCCCTTTGTAAGTTNATGAGTTCCTTGGTGGAACTCATCGTAGAGTAATCATTGTAGTTTTTTTCTCTTTCATCACTTTAACTATATCCTGCCACTCCCTTCTGGCCTGCAGAGATTCCATTGAAAGATCAGCCATTAGCTTTATGGGGATCCCTTTGTAAGTTCTTGTTGCTTTTCCCTTGTTGCTTTTAATATTTTTTCCTTTGTGTTGCAGTTTTGTTAGTTTCATTAATATGTGTCTTGGCATGTTTCTCCTTGAGTTTACTCTATATGGGACTCTCTGGGCTCCCTAGACCTGGGTGACTATTTCCTTTCCCATGTTCATGTTCAGGAATTTTTCAGCTATAATCTCCTCACATATTTTCTCATATTCTTTCTTTTTTTCCTTCTTCTGTTACCCCATAATTTGATTGTTGGTGCATTTATTATTGTCCCCTAGGTCTCTGAGACTGTTCTCACTTCTTTTTATTCTCTTGTTTATTCTGTTCTGCTTCAGTTATTTCCATCATCCTATCTTTCAGCTCACTTATCCATTTTTCTGCCTTAATTATCCTGCTATTGGTTCACTCTGGTGTAGTTTTAATGTCAGTTATTTTGTTGTTCATTTCTGACTGTCTATTGTTTATTTCATCTAGGTCCTTGTGTAACATTTCTTGTTTCTTCTTGATCCATGCCTCCAGTCTNGCCTTAATTATCCTGCTTTTGGTTCACTCTGGTGTAGTTTTAATGTCAGTTATTTTGTTGTTCATTTCTGACTGTCTATTGTTTATTTCATCTAGGTCCTTGTGTAACATTTCTTGTTTCTTCTTGATCCATGCCTCCAGTCTATTTATCTGTGCCTCCATTTAATTTTCAAGATTTTGGATTATCTTTACTATCATTACTTTGTATTTTTATTTTTTTTTTTTTAGGTAAGCAGCTTTTTTCTTTTCATTTGCTTGGTCTTGTGGGTTTTATAATATTCCTTTCTCTGTTGCATATTTGTCTGTTTTTCATTTTGTTTAGTTTGTTATGTTTGGGGTCTCCTTTCTGTATGCTGGGAGTTCATAGTCCTCTTAATTATGGAGTCTTGTTCCTGTGGGTTGGGTTGGACCGGAGCCTTTTAAAGGTTTTCTGGTTGGTAGGACTTGTGTCTGTATTCTGGTGGATGGAACTGGGTCTTGTCCAGCAGAAGTGCATTGTCATGCCCAGTAGTGTTTTGGGGTTTGGTATGACTTTGGGCAGCCTGTCCACTAATGTGCCGGGTTGTGTTCTTGTTTTGCTAAATTACTGGCATGGTGCATCTGGCAGTGGAGCTTGCTGGCCTTCACATGAGGCTTGATCTCAGTTTTGAGATGGAGGCCTTTGAGAGAGCTCTCACTGAATAATGTTCCATGGGGTCAGGAATTCTGTAGTGGTCTAATGTCCTGGACTTGGTTCTCCCATCTCAGTTGTTCAGGCCCAAACGATTACTGCTGCACCAAGAATTCACAGTCCACACAGTACAGAAGACAAACCCCTAAGACTACTGGTGAATGCAACACTTACCAGCCCAGAATACACAAAGAAATTCACACTCTTACTAAGAGAAAATAAGAGGAAAAAAGAGAACAATGACAACAAAAAATGATAAAAACAAGAGTCAAAAATGAAGAGAGTAATGAAGTCAATAAAGGAACTCATAACTGAGAATGAATACAAAAACTAGACCAGTAAGAATACAAAATTGATACCATGGAAAAAATGCAATATAAATAAAGGGTATTGTAAAAACAGGGGAATAAAATAAAGTGAATTTATTTGAAAATATGTTTTGAAAAGGAAATAGGTTATAAAAAATTAAAAAAGGAATAATACAGAAAAAATATTAGGACAATATTAAAAAGAAAAAAAGTGAGAAAATCATATATTGAGTAGTAGTAAGAGGACTGTTCCTGTGATTCCTCTGTTTTTCCACTCCACATAGTGTATTCCAGTCAATCTCCCTATTCAGAAAGTCCTCCAATATTTCTAGTAAGGTTTCTGGACCTGTTGTGGGCAGTATGAGATCAGCTTAGTTTCAGATCTGAACTTACTCCAGCTTACAGTTGCTCCCAAAGTCCACATTTGCCCCTAAAGACCAGTCTCAGGCTAATTGTAAGGATTTAACCCATTGCACGTGCAGCTACAGGACCTAATTCTCTTCCTCTTCTGTCATTGAGCCCATGGTGTTCCTCTTTGGTTGTGAGTTCATCTCTGCTTGTGGGCCACCCTTTGTTGTCACTTCACTGCCAAGGCAAGAGGGGGCCAGGGCCAAAGCTTATTTGGGGTCACTTGCTAACTTGAGCTGGGGAGAGAGAGGGGTATGACAACCACAACTGGGATTATGGGGAGTGCCTGCAGTGGTAGGGACCCACTAGATGTTGTTAGAGTCTGAGGCAGGTCATGTGCCCTCCCAAAGGAACTGGCTCCAGTTCATGGAACCCTAAGTACAGCCAAGTTGCTCAGGCTCCTATCCATGTGTGGGCAGTAACATTTGCCTGGTTGTAGCTACTTTGGCAGTGGCTAGGGGCTTATGTTTTATCCTCTGGGATCATAAACTGCAGTCATGTCTAGTCCTGCTGCTAGTGCTCATACTGGTTTTGCTGATTTTGGTGGCCAATAGTGAATTTAGAGTGTCCTTGCTTCTCTGAGACACCCAGCTGTGTTGGACTAGCCCCCTCAGAGTATCCTTGCAGCAGCCAACCACAGTCCTTTCCCTGTAATCTGACACCCAGGACTGAGCCCCAGCACTCTGCCTCTACTTTCTGCTGTGGGCACAGGCCTGTCAGCCAGTTTTAGGGTGGGAAGTTCTGTTTGGCAACAAACTCTATAGTGGAGTCTCCATTTTGACTTCTGAGCACCCACTGCTGTAGGCCCCTCTGAGGTTCTGAAATTTCCTCCCACCTGTGAGGGGGTTTCTGAGCACACAGAAAATTTTCCTCCTTCATAACTTGCTCTGTGGAGTGCAGGTCTTCACCCTCAAATCCCTTATAATTTTTATCTTTTGCCCTACCCAATTCTAGGGAGATTGGACTACTAATTTGGAAGTCTGGGATATTCTGCCAGTGCTCAGAAGGAGTTCTGTAGGAGTTGTTCCATATGTAGATGATTTTTTTATATATTTGTGGGGAAGGAGGTCATCTCCCCATCTTATTCCTCTGCTATCTTGGACATCCTCCCCACTCCCCTTCACACCTTCGTAATTGATTCCCTTGTCAATGGATATTAGGGTTGCTTCTGTCTTGGCTATTGTAAATAATGCTGTAATGAACATTGGTGTTCAAATATTTTTTTTCAAATTATGTTTTATATAACAAATGGGTGTTGAAATTTGTCAAAAGGTTTCTCTGCATCTATTGAGATGATTATAAGGTTTTTATTTTTCAGTTGGTTAATGCAGTGTATCACACTGATTGAACTGCATATACTGAAGGATTTTTGCATCCAAGGGATAAATCTCATTTGATTATGGTGAATGATCCTTCTAATCTGTTTTTGGATTTAGTTTACTAGCACTGTGATGAAGATTTTTGTATCTCTGTTAATCATTGATATTGGCCTGTAATTTTCTTTCTTTCTTTCTTCTTCTTCTTTTTTTTTTTTTTTTTTTTTTTTTTGTGATACCTTTATTTGCTTTTGGTATCAGGATGATGGTAACGTCATAGAATGAGTTTGGGAATACTCCTTCTTCTGCGATATTTTGAAAGAGTTTTCAAAGGGTAAGTGCTAACTCTTCTATAAATATTTGACAGAATTCATCTGTGAAACCATCTGATCCTGGACATTTGTTTGTTGGAAGTTTTTAAATCACAGTTTTATCACAGTTTCAATTTCAGTACTTGTAGTTGATCTGTTCATAATTTATATTTCTCCCTGGTTCAGTCTTAGGAAGTTTTGTCTTCTAAGAATTCATCCATTTCTTCCCTGTCATCCATTTCATTGGCATATGGGCTTCCCAGGTGACGCTAGTGGTAAGGAACTTGCCTGCCAAATCAGGAAATGTAAGACATAAGTTCAGTCCCCAGGTGTGAAAGATCCCTTGGAGGAGGGCATGGCAACTCACTCCAGTATTCTTCCCTGGAGAATCCCATGGACAGAGGAACCTGGCAGGCTACAGTCCATAAGGTCACACAGAATAGGACACAACTAAAGTGACTTTAGCATGCTTGGCAGGTATTATTGGCATATAGTTGCTTTTAATAGTCTCTTATCATCTTTTTTATTTCTTGGTGGTAGTTGTAACTTTTCCTTTTTCATTTCTAATTTTATTGACTTGGCCTTTTTGCTTTTTCCTGATGAGTCTAGCTAAAGATTTATCAATTTCGTTTATCATCTTAAATGACCAGCTTTTACAGTCACTGATCTTTTTTGTTTGTTTGTTTGTTTCTATTTGTTCTATTTGTTTCTATTTCATTTATTTCTGCTCTTATCTTTATGATTTATGATTTCTTTCCTTCTACTACTATTTCTTTCTTACAACTTTAGGTTTTGTTTGTTCCTGTTTCTCCAGTTGCTTTAGATGTAAGGTTAAGTTGTTTATTTGAGGTTTTTCTCTTCAGGAACCTTTAAAGAAAACATTTCTGCTTGAAAAGACATCAGCAGTGAAATAGATTTAGTGCTAGTTTGACTCATCTCATCACTTGGCTCCCTAAAATATATTCAGCCCGAATAAGCTCCTTGTGGTTGCACTAACCTGTACTGCCAAAAATGGTACCATTGTCTAAAATGACCTTCAGAATAGTCCATGCAAAGAGAACTTTTTCATTTTTAAAAATTAAAATCAAAGAGACCTCACTAGGAAGATTTCCAAATCTATTACTTCTTCTACTTTTCACACTTTTGATGGATCTCATGCTGTCTTTGTACAACTAGGGCAGTCTTTAATATTAATACAATTTATTGCATTTATTATTAATATTTGCGAATGGTTCCAAATAGGAAAAGGAGTACATCAGGCTGTATACTGTCACCCTTTTATTTAACTTCTATGCAAAGTACATCATGAGAAACGCTGGACTGGAAGAAACATAAGCTGGAATCAAGATTGCTGGGAGAAATATCAATAACCTCAGATATGCAGATGATACCACCCTTATGGCAGAAAGTGAAGAAGAACTAAAGAGCCTCTTGATGAAAGTAAAAAAGTTGGCTTAAAACTCAACATTCAGAAAACAAAGATCATGGCATCCGGTCCCATCATTTCATGGGAACTAGATGGGGAAACAGTGAAAACTGTGTCAGACTTTATTTTTGGGGCTCCAAAATCTATGCAGATGGTGACTGCAGCCATGAAATTAGAAGACGTTTACTTCTTGGAAGAAAAGTTATGACCAACCTAGACAGTATATTCAAAAGCAGAGACATTACTTTGCTGACTAAGGTCCGTCTAGTCAAGGCTATGGTTTTTCCTGTGGTCATGTATGGATGTGAGAATTGGACTGTGAAGAGGGCTAAGCACCGAAGAATTGATGCTTTTGAACTGTGGTGTTGGAGAATACTCTTGAGAGTCCCTTGGACTGCAAGGAGATCCAACCAGTCCATTCTAAAGGAGATCAGCCCTGGGATTTCTTTGGAAGGAATGATGCTAAAGCTG
>SJYW01042844.1:312876-331300 GCA_006410735.1 Raphicerus campestris
ACTGAACTGAACTGATATTAATACAACTTGTAATTTTTTACATGTGTTTCCATAAAAAAATGGAAATTTTCTTGAAAACAGACTTCTACTCAGTCATTGTTATACTCAGTGCCTGCTATATAATAAATTCATAGGTAATACAGTTTCATTTAAAAACAAGAATAAAAAGTATTCAAAACTTGATATACACTAGTGGAAGAAGAGACAAAAGATTAGGAATAGGGAGGACTGCATTTTACAGAGTACTTTTTTTATTACAGACCAGGTATCTGGCTTTGTTAAGGATGTCTATTTAATGTCTGATCACTCTTCCCAGATGAAGTGGGAAGGGAAGATCCAAATCTATGGATACAGTCTTATTTATCAGGATTCTGAAGTATGAATACCAGAAGAAATGAGAACTTTATAGCATTATCATCGATGCAAAAATTCAAAGTTGGGTTACCAAATGAAATTAAAAAAGAATGATTTGAGATGCAAAATCAAAGAAAGTAGATGAGTGAGGAGACATCCAATCAGTTCAATCCCTCAGTGGAGATGGACTCTGTGATCCAAAGGATGGCAGTATGCCAAGCTTCTAGGTCCATCATCAACTACCAGAGTTTGTTCAAACTCATGTCCTTTGAGCCAGTATTGCCATCCAATCATTTTATCCTCTGTCGTCCCCTTTTCCTACTGCCTTCAATCTTTCCTAGCATCAGGGCCTTTTCCAGTGAGTCAGTACTTCTCATCAGGTGCCAAAGTTTTGGAGTTTCAGTTTCAGCATCTGTTAGTCCAATGAATATTCAGGACTGATTTCCTTTAGGATTGACTGGTTGGATCTCCTTGCACTCCAAGGAACTCTCAAGAGTCAAGAGTCTTCTCCAACACCACAATTCCAAAGGATCAACTCTCTTACTCTCAGCTTTATTTATGGTCCAACTCTCACATCCATACATAACTACTGGAAAAATCATACCTTTGACTAGATAGACCTTTGTTGAGAAAGTAATGACTCTGCTTATTAATACACTGTCTACCTTGGTCATAGCTTTTCTTCCAAGGAGCAAGGGTCTTTTAATTTCATGGCTGCAGTCATAATCTGCAGTGACTTTGAAGCCCAAGAAAATATTCTGTTACTGTTTCCACTGGTTCCCCACCTATATGCCATGAAGGGATGGGACAAGATGCCATGATCTTATTTTTCTGAATGGTGAGTTTTAAGCCAAAATTTTCACTCTTCTCTTTCAGTTTAATAAGAGGCATTTTAGTTCTTCACTTTCTGCAGTAAAGGTGGCATCATCTGCATATCTGAAGTTATTGGTATTTCTCCCAGCAATCTTGCTTCCAGTTTGTACTTCATCCAGTCCAGTAATTTGCATGATGTACTCTGCATATAAGTTAAATAAGCAGGGCAACAATATACAGCCTTGAGGCACTCCTTTCTAAATTTTTCAGAAAAGCATCTACTTGTCTTATTGAATATGCCAAAGTCTTCGACTGTGTGGATCATAACAAACTGTAGAACATTCTGAAAGAGATGGGAATACCACACCACCTGACCTGACTCTTGAGTAATATGTATGCAGATCAGGAAGCAACAGTTAGAACTGGATATGATCGATTATATTATATGTAGACAAAGATGGAGAAGCACTATAGAGTCACTAAAAACAAGACCAGGAGGTGACTGTGACTCAGATCATGAACAGCAGGAAAAACCACTAGACCACTAGACCACTAGTCATGACATAAATCAAATCCTTTATTTTTATACAGAGGAAGTGACAAGTAGACTCAAGGGATTAGATCTGATAGACAGAGCACCTGAATAACTATGGATGGAGGTTCGTGGCATTGTACAGGAGGCAGGGATCAAGACCATCCCCAAGCAAAACAAATTCAAGAAGTCAAAATGATTGTAGGAGGAGGCTTTACAAATAGCTGAGAGAACAAGAGAGGTTAAAGGCAAAGGAGAAAAAGACAGGTATACTCATTTGAATGCATAGTTCCAAAAAATAGCAAGGAGAGATAAGAAAGCTTTCCTCAGAGATCAATGAAAAAAATACAGGAAAAGATTAGACTGGGAAAGACTAGAGATTTCTTCAAGAAAATTAGAAATACCAAGGGAACATTTCATGCAAAGATAGGCATGTCGGGGTAATGTGTCATTTTCTTGGTTCTGTCTTGCCACAGCAAAAATTTGAAGCTGTGATCCAGTGTTACATCTCGGTTACAGCTCTGTGTGTGTGTTTGTGTGTGTGTGTGTGTGTGTGTGTGTGTGTGTGTGTGTGAAAGTCTCTCAGTCGTCTCCAACTCTTTGCAACCTCATGGACTATATAGTCCATGAAATTCTCCAGGCCAGAATACTGGAGTAGGTAGCCTTTTCCTTCTCAAGGGGATCTTCCCAAACCACGGATCGAACCCAGGTCTCCCATATTGTGGGCAGATTCTTTACCAGCTGAGCCACAAGGGAAGCCCTTATAGCTCAGTTTTATTCAGCAAGCAAAGGATAGTACACCCTAGAGGTGTGAGGGTAGGCTGACCCCAAAGGAGAGGTCTCAATCTGTCTTGGCTTTCTCCTTTTATACGTTTGTATCCTCCACCCCCTGAGCCTGTCCCATGCAAATTTGGCTAGCCAAGAAGGGGGTGTGTTTGCTTCACCTGAAGTTCTCACTCTGATCCATGGATTTTCTTTTGTTCCATTTTCACAGAGTTTTTCCCTTTGGCTTTTAGCCATTGCTGTTTTGTTCTCCTTTTTCCCATTCTAACTACCTAACATTCCCTGCTCAATAGATGGGAGGCCCAGTTCATTGGGAATAGGGTCGTCGATGTCTCTCTGGCTACTTCCTGCTGAGCTGGAATGGTCACGGGCATTGGGCCTCCCCATCTTGCTAGTCTCAAGCCTCAGAGTCCTTTCAGTGGTGTCCATCTAAGGGTGAGTGATATTTTCCATGGTTGGGTGTAGCTTTATATATCCTTGTTGAACTGGCATTACATGTGGTGGTTTGTTGACAGGTATATTGAGTGTCCTTTTCTGTTTTTTTCCATGGCTTGCCTCATGAGTAGTGAATCCAGGAGTTGTGTCCTGGTCCCTAGAGGCTGTGGGGTAGAAAACATTACAGGTTAGGGGCCCTTCCATGTGGGCTGGAGTTGAGCCTTTGGGGACCCATCTTTCCAGACTTTAATTAGGACTTGAGTCCTTGGAGCAAATAGTGGTGGCTCTTTAGAATATTTTGGGCCCTGGTTGACACCCCACAAGCGTATATCTTGTTGGAATTGCCCAATGGCCATGGCATAAGACGAGCGTGTCTGCCCCTCTGGATCTAAGAAGACTTTGACATAAACAAAAAGTCTCCCATATAGCATCTCATAAAGACTAACAGCAGCCTGTTCCTTAGGGGGAATGCAGATGCATGGGAGAGCTATTTGTACAGCCTCCTTCCACCCCAGGGAGGTCTCTTGGGTTTTATATATATATAAAACCACTGATTTTAAGAATTAGTTGGCTCTTTCTACTTGTCCTCAAGACTGAGGCCTCCAGGCACGATGGAGATAAGTAATACTCAAAGCTTTAGAGACCCCTTGGGTAACCTCAGAAGTAAATGATGTTCCATTGTCACTTTGTAATGACCTGGACAAACCAAAGCTTGAAAGAATTTCACTGAGCAGTTTTTTTGTTTGTTTGTTTTGTATTTTTGCCCTTCCTCAACATTCTCAGTCCAAATGGGAAAGTCTTCACTCCATCATATGAATGTATCTATCATGGTTAATAGGTATTAATACCCTTGAGAAACTGGCATCTGGGTGAAGTTCATCTGCCAGTCCTCTCCTGGGTAGGACCCACGCCATAGGATGGACTGGGCCAGCTGGGATCATAGAACTCCTTGGGCATTGTTTAACTAGCATGTGAGACAAGAGGAGACCACTGCCTTAGTCGTTTGGAGGCCTGTTACTCTGAAGGAACTTTCTAGTAATCTTTGGAGGACCTTCTCCACTAAATGAGTGGTGGCATGTAAGGAGTTAACCAACTTCCATTGAAGGTTCCTAGGAAGAAATAGAAGTCCCTACTTTTGAAAACACCTCATATGATCTTGAAAGCCCTCACTCAGGTTTAAAAGTCTCATTTAGTGGGAAAAAACACTAGACCATTCAGGTACGAACTAAATCAAATCCCTTACGATTATACAGTGGGAGTAAGAAATAGATTTAAGGGATTAGATCTGATAGAGTGCCTGAAGAACAATGGATGGAGGCAGGAATCAAGACCACCTCAAAAAAAAAAAAAAAAAGAAAGAAAGAAAAAAAGAAAGAAAGGCAAAATGGTTCTCTGCTGAGGCCTTATAAATAGCTGTGAAATGAAAAGAATTGAAAGGAAAGGCAAAAAGGAAAGCTATACCCATTTGAATGCAGAGTTCTAAAGAATAAAAGGGAAGGATAAGAAAGCGTTTCTCAGTGATCAATGCAAAGAAACAGAGGAAAACAATAGAATGGGAAAGACTAAAAATCTTCTCAAGAAAATTAGCGATATCAAGGGCATTTCATTCAAAGATGGGCACAATAAAGGACAGAAATGGCATGGACCTAACAGAAGTAGAAGACACTAAGGAGAGGTGGCAAGAATACACAGAAGAACTATACAGAAAAGATCTCTACGGTCCAGATAACCATGATGGTGTGATCACTTACCTAGAGCCAGATATCCTGGAATGTGAAGTCAAATGGTCCTTAGGAAGCATCACTATGAACAAAGCTAGTGGAGGTGATGGAATTCCACTTGAGCTATTTAAAAACATAAAAGATGATGCTGTGAAAGTGTTGTACTCAATATGCCAGCAAATTTGGAAAACTGAGCAGTAGCCACAAGATTGGAAAAGGTCAGTTTTCATTCCAATCCCAAAGAAAGGCAATGCCAAAGAATGCTCAAACTACCACACAATTACACTCATCTCACACACTAGTAAAGTAATGCTCAAAATTCTCCAAGCTAGGCTTCAACAGTACATGAACCACAAACTTTCAGATGTTCAAGATGAATTTTGAAAATGTACAGGAACCAGAGATCAAATTGCCAACATCCACTGGATCGTCCAAAAATGAAGAAAATCCAGAAAAGCATTTATTTCTGCTTTAATGAGTATGCCAAAGGCTTTTACTTTGTGGATCACAACAAACTATGGAAAATTCTGAAAGAGATGGGAATACCAGACAACCTGACCTGCTTTTTGAGAAACCTATATGCAGGTCAGGAGGCAACAGTTAGAACTGGACATGGAACAACAGCCTGGTTGAAGATTGAGAAAGGAATACTTCAAGGCTGTATATTGTCACCCTGCTTATTTAAATTATATGCAGAATACATCATGAGAATCGCTGGGCTACATGAAGCACAAGCTGGGATCAAGATTGCAGGGAGAATTATCAGCAACCTCTGATATGCTGATGACACCACCCTTATGGCAGAAAGTGAAGAACTAAAGAACATCTTGATGAAACTGAAAGAAGAGAGTGAAAAAGTTGGTTAAAACTCAAGATTCAGAAAACTAAGATCATGGCATCTGTTCCTATCACTTCATGGCAAATAAACGGGCAAGCAACGGAAACAGTGAGAGAATTTATTTTCTTGTTTTCAAAATCACTGCAGAAGGTGACTGCAGTCACTAAATTAAAAGACTTTTGCTCCTTGGAAGAAAAGCTATGATCAACCTGGACAGCATATTAAAAAGCAGAGACATTACTTTGCCACCAAAGTTCTGTCTATTCAAAGCTATGGTTTTTCGAGTAGTCAAGTATGGATGTGAGAGTTGGACCATAAAGAAATCTGAGCACCAAAGAACTGATGATTTTGAACTGGGGTGTTGGAGAAGACTCTTGAGAATCCCTTGCACTGCAAGGAGATCCAACCAGTCCATCCTAAAGGAAATCAGTCCTGATTATTCATTGCAAAGACTGATGGTGAAGCTGAAACTCCAATATTTGGCCACCTGATGTGAAGAACTGAGTCATTTGAAAGACCCTGATTTGAAAGGAAAGATTGCAGGTGGGAGGAGAAGGTGATGACAGGATGAGATGCTTGGATGGCATCACCAACTCAATGGACATGAGTTTGAGTAAACTCTGGGTGTTTATGATGGTCAGGGAGTACTGGCATGCTGTAGTACATGCGGTTGCAAAAAGTTGGGCACGACTGAGCAACTGAAGTGAATTTTAGTATAAAGGAGTTTCTGGCAAATTAGTCTGTCTATCTAAGGTATAGCTCTCATTAGGTCATTGTTCTGTAATGTTCCTCTCTTAACTGTCTGAGCAGCTGCTTGTTTGCCTCGTGCCACTTCCAAGCTCCCTTTTTTCTGTCATTTACAATGGGAAACTGAAATCTTAGTGGGCAGATGGGCTGCTTCCAAGAGCCTAAGGATTTAATCACCATATTTGATTGTGACTCCTTCGGTGGTCAAGTGACCTCTTTCTTTCCAAATAGTGGCCTGTGCATGTAGCCCCAGAAAGGCATATTTGGAGGCAGTGTAGATGTCTACTTTTTCCTTTTCCCAGCTCTAAAGCTTCAAACCAAGGCAATGACTCAGCTAATTGAGCTGAGGTACCTGATGATAAATGTTTAGCCTCTATGGTCTCAAAGTTGGAGATTACCGCATACCCAGCTCTTTTTTTTTTTTTTTTTCCTATTCAAGACAAAACTGCTTCCATCAGTGTACGATATTTTCTCAGGATTCGTCAGAGGGTCTTCTGACCATCCTATTTGGAGGTTTGTCCAAAGTTTCTAGGCAAGAGTGAAAGAGGAGAGAGCCCTTCAGGGTAGACAGGGGAGTAGTTGTGTTAAGAACCTAGCAAGGGGATATATAGTCAGGGCTGGATTTTCCATTAGCACTACTTGATATATGAGGATTCTTTGATCAGACATCCATAAATGGCTTCTCTCATTCAGGAGCTGTTTCTCTCGGTAGCTGGTAAAAATAGCTATTTTGCTCCCCAAAGAAAGTTTTAAAGCATCTTCTCTCAGGACTGCAGTTGCTGCAAGATTTCAAATGCAGGGAAAGATCTCTTCCCAATAAGGGAGTAGGACACTCAGTGACTACCTACAATTGGTGGGAAACTATTTGTCCATCCCAGCAATAAAGAAGTGTTCACGTGAATCTTTCTGGATTTGTTTTTCCTGTAGCATCCAAAATGATACAGATTTGGGAGGAGAAGGCTCCAGAGTAGGAGGTCAGGACAGAATAGATAGCCCCTTTGTCAACCAAGAAATTCTTAGGCCTACTTGCCACGTCCAGGTGTACCCTTGGCTCCAGCTCTGTGATTGTTATCTGAGAGAGGTGGAATGGCTGGAGTGTGCCGTTTCAGTCCTGTTGAACCAACATGAAGGAAGGTTTGATGCTTGACCTTGAGGCTCTCGTGTCCCCAGGGCAGAATGCCATGCAGTGTCCCAATTGATGCCATTTGAAGCAAGCCATTTTAGGAAACTTGTCACAGTTTGGACAGTCTTTGGACCAATGTCCTGCCCGTCTACAAATTAGGCACTTGCTTCCTGCCTTGTCCTTCAAGGAAGCAGGGTTTGCCATAGGGCTTCCGTGGAGGGCAGCCAACATCTGGGCATGCCTTGTCTCTCTCCTTATCTCTCTTTCCTGGGCCTTGACCTCCCTCTCCTGTTCTCTGTTACAAAAGGTATTGGTGGCTGCCTGGACCATCTCATCAAAAGAGGCAGCAGGGGTCCTGCTGCTGTAGCTGTCGTAACTTTATCCTGATATCTGATACACATGGGGGAAGAAATTTGTCCATTAAAATCACCTGTACCTAGTAAGAGGATAAGTCCAAATTGGTAAACCCTTGGAGGCCTCTTTCCAAAAAGGCAATGGGGTTCTGACTGGAGTCCTGAGTTATTGCTGAGACCAGGCACAGTCCCACAACTAATAGGCTTCCTTCTATTTCCATGGGTGGTGAGTCCTTCTGAGGCTTATCCTACCCAATACTGTTGCAACCTGAGAGTTAGGCCTCCCTGGATCAGGGTGAAGATCCTCAGACAGGCTGAGGTGTGACATCCTCCTGGAGATGGAATCCCTGGGCAGGTTGAGGCATGACAACCTCCTGTGACCCCTGAACTGGTGGATTCCTGAGAAGGTTTGGGTATGGCAACCTTCTGAGGACAAGATCCCTAAGCAAGCCAAGGCAGGTCGACCTCCTGGGACTCCCAGACGGGAGTTGGACATCCCCAAGTTCTCCAGTATGAGTAGTGCTGGGTAGGATTAAGGGATTGTAATCTTAACTCATTGCCGGCTTGTCCATCACAGATGGGAATAGATACCATGATGTAAAGCAATCAAAGCCTGTGCCCTGAGGCTGGGAACCTGGCGAAACAGCCATAAGCCTTATCCTCTTATTACTCTAAGGTAATGTAAGTCACTGATTTTTTTTTCCCTTAGTTCTCCATAAGAGCAGTTTATGGTGTTTCCAATTATAAACATTTCATTGTCATAGACCCACGTTAGGTAGTAACAGAAGTTGACAAAAGAGTGTGTTATCTTGTTCTGTTAGGGCATTAAGAGTATTTTAATATTAAGTGAGGTGGAGAGATGTTGCTTAAGAGGGGGCAGGGTCCTGGTTGTAAGGATTAGTAAGTCGCTTAAGGACAAACTGATAAGAGGCAAGAGACCAGATGTTCCATAAAAGTGAAGTAGAGATCCAGGGATATGTTTGCAACTTTAGGAGAAAGGTGGTACAAGGGTTTGGGCCCAAACAGCCTTCAGGATTAATTCCTAAAGTGGCAAACATTATCCCTGGAAGCCCAATTTTCCTTTGAAGGGATGCCAGCAGATGGATTTCTATCAGGCATTGTGTGCCTGTCACCTACCCTAGTGGGTTCACTGAGAGATGCTGTTGTTGCACATGTTGTAGAAACATGGAAGATGAAGGCCTGTATCGCTAGAGGGGTTGGATATTATACAGTATTTCCCTCCGAAGGGCAAGCTATTTTCTGGTTGTTCCTCCACAAGATTGTAGAGCTAACACTGTGGGACCAGTGCTCACAAAAAGAGCATGAAATAGGATGGAAGGGGGAAAGGTACAACTTTTGAAAGAATGAAATACCCCAAGGGCATAACATAAACTGATTAAAATCAAATGAGTCCAAGATGACAGACAAGTCAAATTCAACCTTGATCATCAATCTGCAAGCTAAATGACACACCCAGAGGTGTCTTGAGAGTTCCAAGGTGCTATCAAAAGACCAAGTAGTGGGTGATTCCCCAATTTTTGAAATGATCTTCCCACTCATTATCATGTGAAATTATCAAACCCATAAAGAACTAATCACACCACACTTCATGGCTGCCATATTCATGCTTTGAGATGGCCCACTGCCTATGGAGTATGCTTCTCTCTGAATCCTAACAAATCTACCTCTTACTTATCTCTGTGTTTCTCATTGAATCCCTTTTGTGATGAGCTATTATGAACCTGAGCTTCATTAGGTCCTGAAACCAGGCACCATGGATTTGGCTGGGTTCAAGTCCCTGTCGGAAATGACTGAGTGACTAAGCATAGCACAGAGTCCATGCCACGTGAGTTTGAGTCCCAATCTTAGGTAAGTAGTTTCAAACACAATTTTTCTCCTGTAGGAAAGATGATGACCTGCTCAATACTTTGTAAGCAGTGGCACAGATAGAGAGAGGAGCTGAAGGATGGGAGGAAAATGCAGTGGGAAAAACATGCCAAGGAATCCCTTTCATAACTTGCCAGAAAAGCTGCTAAATACTTGACCAGTGTCCACAGTTTTCACTGGCTTGATCATTGACACAAATAAGATTAAGGACAGATGAACCCTCACCCATTTGGGCAATAGCTACTGAGGCACAGCAGATAGAAGAGCCAGGGAATAGCCCCTGCCATAGTCCCTCAGTTGCACCCACTGCTGCTCGCCTATTCCCAGGGGATTCAAAGAAACAAGAGATTGTAAAGGAATTACCATTTTGTTAGCCATATGTCTCTCCAACCATAAGGGCAAGGACCTCCTAACTTAACCAGAAGTCTTCTGGAATCTGAGACTGAGCCATGTGAGCTTTCTGTTGAGTTCATTTTTGTTGTCCCAGTTTCTAGCACACTAGGCTTCTTGTTACTTCCACTGCACTGGATTTCTTTCCTGTCCAGCTTCTACCATGTGAGCTTTTTCAAGTTGGGTTTCAGCTGTGCTTGGCTTCTGCCTCACAGGGGCTGAGCCAAGGTTGTTTCAGCCAGCTACATTTGAGAAATGGCACCAGATATGTTGGGGAAGTATGTAACTTACTCAGTTCTGTCTCACTGCAGCAAAACTTTGAAGTGGCAGACCAGTGTTACAGCTCTGTTACAGCTCACTTTCATTCAGCAAGCAAAGGATAGTGCACCCTCGAGGTATGAGGGTGGGCCAACCCTAAAGGAGAAGCCTCCATACATCTTGGCTTCCTCTTTTTAATACGTTTGTCTCCTCCACTCCCTGAGCCTTCCCCATGCAAATTTGGCTAGGCAAGAAGGGGATGTATTTCTTTCACCTGAAGCTCTCACTATGGGTACATGGATTTTCTTTTGTTACATTTTCACAGGCTTATCTCTTTCTTTGTCTTTTAGCCACCACTATTTTAGACTCCTTTTTTTCCTATTCTAACTACCTAACAGGCACAGTAAAAGACAGAAATGATATAGACTTACAATAGGCATTAGAAAAAGAAATAAAGGAATTTCATGAGTCAGGCAGTAAGGATACAGAGAAGCATTTTACTTATTGCTATGTCTATGGTCATGGTATCACAGAAGGCAATGGCAACCCACTCCAGTGTTCTTGCCTGGAAAATCCCGTGGATGGAGGAGCCTGGTGGGCTGCACTCCATGGGGTCACTAAGAGTCGGACACGACTAAGCAACATCACTTTCACTTTTCACTTTTCACTTTCATGCATTGGAGAAGCAAATGGCAACCCACTCCAGTATTCTTGCCTGGAGAATCTCAGAGACAGGGGAGCCTGGCAGGCTGCTGTCTATGGGGTCGCAGAGTCGGACACAACTGAAGCAACTTAGCAGCAGCAGCAGCATGGTCATGGTATGCTCTGAGCTTTCGAAAATATAGCCACAGCAGACATTTGATTCATCCTTGTAGTAATCACAGAAGGTAGACTGAAGGTTGAATCAAATGATCATATTGGAAAAAGAAGTAGCAGCACCACCACAGAAGACCACTGGCCAATATGGCTTTAGGACATAAAATAATACCTACTCAAGCTAGTACTTATGTTTCCATTTTCAAAACTATATATTTCTCATTTTCACAGAGCACTGTACAAAGATTCAATTATAATTAAAATAAAGGTGTTTTTTAAACTATTATACTATCCTGATTTCTTGATTATTCATGTTTAAACTGCAACATACTTACAATGACTAGCATGTTCTTGGTCAATATGATCTCTGCAATTCAGTACAATTTTGTTCTCCTGGCATGATGACTCAGGTTCGAGTAGTAAGTACAAGTTACAGATTATGCTGTGATGCTTGCTCAAATAGGTGGCATGAAGGCTGGCCCTTTTTTTTTTTTTATCATTGTTTGAGAAAAAGTGAGGTACTTAATAAACCGTACTCCACCTTAGGCCTCTCCAGGAGATCCATGGCAACACAGCAAAAGAAATTCATACTGATCTAAGTGAAGCATTCTTTTAGAAACTGATCTAGCTTAGAAGACTCTCTCAAGTAAATGGCTCAGGACATTAAATTCCAAAATCTTTTTGAAACACTGAGACCCTGAACTCTCCTCATTATTGTTGGGAGCTCCCTGGTCTTATGAGAAGAACTTGAAGTGCCTAGAGAAAACAGGAATTCAGAGTGAGAGCAGATTAAAAGACCATCTTCATTTAAAAATACAGATGCAACTGGCACTGTAGGTTGGAATGTAAACTGATACAGCTACTATGGAAGACAGTCCTTAAAAAACTAGGGATAAAACTACCATATGACCCAACAATCCCACTACTGGGCATATACCCTGAGAAAACCACAATTGAAAAAGACACACATACCTCAAATTTCACTGAAGCACAATTTAAAATAGATAGGACATGGAAGCAACCTAGATGTCCACTGACAGATGAATGGATAAAGAAGCTGAGATACATATATACAATGAAATATTATTCAGCCATGAAAAGGAGCATATATGATCCAGTGTTAATGAGGTGGATGAACCTAGAACCTATTATACAGAGTGAAGTCACTCAGAAATAGAAAAACAAATATTTTATATATAATCTAGAAAGATGGTACTGATAAAACTATTTACAGGGCAGCAGTGGACATGTGGACATAGAGAGAAGAACAGACTTATGGACCCAGGCGTCATGGAGCAGAGGGGGAGATGGCAGCAGGGAAGTAGAGATTGGGATGAATGGAGAGAGTAATGTGGATATATATATATATATAACCATATTTTAAATAGATAACAAGTGGGAATTTGCTATATGCCTCAGGGAACTCAAACCAGGGATCTGTGACAACCTACAGTGGTGGGATTGGTGAGAAGTGGGAAAAAGGTTCAAGAGGGAGGGTTCAAGAGGAACATATGTATAAACTATGGCTGATTCATTCTGATGTATGGGAGAAACCAACACAATACTGTAAAGCAATTATCCTTCAATGAAAATTAAATGCATTAAAAAAAAAAAAAAAGCTGAGACGCCTAAGAAAGTCAGCAAGGACTTATTAGAAATATAATCAATAATGACTAGATTCTTAAAAGCTTCCTCTGTAAACACCCTGAGACTCAATTCCAAATTCTAACCACCACCTCCTGCTTTTGTTTATATATTGGAAATCAAGGAAAATCAGCAAAGTCTTGACTTTTGCAACTCTTTGAGAATTTTAAAACATTTTCTCAAAACACACAGTTCCATTACTCTCTGATATAACTGTATACAAGTTCATCAGCAATTCGGCAGTTTAACAACAACAACAACAAAAAAAAACCTGTGCAAAGTCTGGGTCACCAAACATAAAAATGTACAACCTATTCTCTTCAGGACTGATTTCCTTCAGGATAGACTGGTTGTATCTCCTTGCAGTCCAAAGGACTCTCCAACACTGCAGTTCAAAAGTATCAATTCGTTGGTGCTCAGCTTTCTTTATAGTCCAACTACCACATATATACATGCCAACTGGAAAAAACACAGCTTTGACTAGATGGACACTTGTTGGCAAATTAATGTCTCTGCTTTTTAATATGCTATCTAAGTTGGTCATAATTTTCCTTCCTAGGAGCAAGTGTCTTAATTTCATAGCTGCCGTCTCCATCAGCAGTAATCAGCAATCACCATCAGAGCCCAAGAAAATAGTATGTCAGTGTTTCCACTGTTGCCCCATCTATTTGCCATGAAGTGATAGGACCAGATGTCATGATCTTAGTTTTCTGAATGTTGAGTTTTAAGCCAACTTTTTCACTCTCCTCTTTGACTTTCGTTAAGAGTCTCTTTGGTTCTTCTTTACTTTCTGTCATAAGGGTGGTGTCATCTGCATATCTGAGGTTATTGATATTTCCCCATGCAATCTTGTTTCCAGAATTTCTCATGATGTACTCTGCATATGTTAAATAAGCAGGGTGATAATATACAGCCTTGACATGCTCCTTTCCCTATTTGGAACCAGTCCTGAATATTCATTAGAAGGACTGATGCTGAAGCTGAAACTCCAATACCCTGGCCACCTGATGGGAAGAACTGACTCATTTGAAAAGACCCTGGTTCTGGGAAAGATTGATAACAGGGGGAGAAGGGGATGACAGAAGATGAGATGGTTGCATGGCATCACCAACTCAATAGACATGAGTTAGAGTAAACTCCAGGAGTTAGTGATGAACAAGGAGGCATGGCATGCTGCAATCCATAGGGTCACAAAGAGTCAGACACAACCGAGGAACTGAACTGAACTGAACCTATTCTCTTGGAAAGAGGCAACTCTTTACATGTTTTGATCTACTAGAATGTTGGAAGAAAACCCAAATCCAGAAGTAATCAGAGGTGATGAATTACTGATGGCTATGAACATAAACCAGTGCTCTCTGGTAGCTCAGAAAGTTAGGAATCTGCCTGCAATGCAGGAGACCAAGATTAGATCCCTAGGTTGGGAAGATTCCCTAGAGAATGGAATGATAACCCACTCCATATTCTTGCATAGAGATTTCCAAGGTCAGACCATGGGGTCAAAAAGAGTTGGACACAATAGAGCAACTAACACACACACACACACACACACACACACACAAATATGAACATATACCAACAGACAGTGCAATGATGAAGTGTTAATATCATGGAATAAGAAGTTATGAGCATAAGAGGTACTCAGTTGATATTGGTTCAGAAAATAGGGAGTCCTAAGGAATAGGATGGGGAGACCAATTTCTCCCTCACAAATTCATCAAAAGAACATTTCAACGCTGAGTAAATTCCACAAAACAACTGAATGCTGGCAGAGGACATCAGGCACCCCGAAAAGCAGATCATTGGCTTCAAAAACAGGTAGGAAAAAATATAAAAGACAAAAAAAGAGACAAAGGAGGGAGGGAGGGAGCTCCATTCCAGGAAGGGAGTCCCGTCCTGGAAAAAGACTTTTAAGAAGAGGGGTTTCCAAACACCAGGATACATTCTCACTGCTGAGTCTGTGCCAAGCCTTGGAAGCACAGAGGGCAACATAACAGGAAGGAAAAATAAATAAATAATTAAAACCAACAGATTATGAGCCCAACAGTAACTCTCCCAGCTGAAAGGCAGCGCAGACATCTGCATCTGCCACTAGCAAGTGGGGACTGGGCAGGGAGGCACGGGAGGCGCAGGCTGCAGTGCTTTTTTTTTTTTTTTTTTTTNGCCCAACAGTAACTCTCCCAGCTGAAAGGCAGCGCAGACGTCTGCATCTGCCACTAGCAAGTGGGGACTGGGCAGGGAGGCACGGGAGGCGCAGGCTGCAGTGCTTTTTTTTTTTTTTTTTTTTTGAGAATCGGGCCGGAATCCCCCACGTGTAACCAGAGCAAACTAACTTGCGCTAGCAAACCAGACTGTGGGATAGCTACCATGCAAAACTCTCAAACGTAAGACACCACCAGGACCACACACAGAACAAAGGATGGAATGGAAATAGCCGGCTGCAGAACATCCCCCTCAGGTGACAGGCAGCCAAAGCCTTAAGGGCTGGAAGGGTACAATTGCAGGCCAAGTAGACATTACCTACCAAAATGCAAGCCGGCTTCTTTGCTAACTAAGACTTCCTGGGGTTCTGGACAGTCATCATCCGCCTGAGAAGGAACGCAAGCCGTACACCCAGAAAACTGAACAGCAGGGAAAAGTGATAAGTCGCAGTGACTGCGTTCGGCAAACTCCTGAGCTACTCGGACCTGGAAAGGGCACAAAATGCAGGCCCAACGAAATCCGCGCCTCTGAGGGCTACCTGAGTACCGAGCCTGAGAGGCTTAGATTGGGGAGGTGCATGAAGCCTAGGGCTGGCCTCAGATGGTTCCCTAGCAGAGCAACGCAGAGCTTGAGTGGTGTGCACTGTGAGCAGGGGCAGGCCCAGCATGGATAAGATACTGCAAGTACATGCCAGTATTATTTGTTTGCAGCATTCTCCCTCCCCACAGCGCGATTGAACAGTGAGACTAAAAAAAAAAGTTTCCACCACCGCCCTCCTTGTGTCAAGATGGAAATCAGACACCAAAGAGACCAGCAAACAGAATAATTTAAACAGAGGGAACCACCTTGGAAATGACCTCACACTGCCCACAACACCAGAGAAAGGGCTAGATATATCTTTACTATTTTTACAAACATTCTTTTTTTTTTTTTTTTTCTGTTTTGTGTTGATGTTGTTGCATGATTGTTTTTTCTTCTTTTTTTCTTTTAACTTTTGTAAATTTTTAAGTCCTCTATTTCTCTAATTTTTATTTTTATAAACTACTATTAATTTTCAAAAAAAAAAGACCCTATTTTTAAAAGCAAATGCCATATATAGTCTTTTTGTGGTTGTTCTTATTGTTTTTTGATAATTCTTATGGCTTTTATTTTTCTTTTCTTCTTCTTCTTTTTTGTAATATTATATTTTTGAAAATCCAATTTCTACTCCAGATTTTTAATCTTTGCTTTTTGGTATTTGTTGTCAATTTTGTACATTTAAAAACCCAATTGTCAGTACCCAATTTTACCTGAGAGCAAGATTACTGGCTTTCAACACTCTCTCCTCCTTTGGGCTCTCCTTTTTCTCCACCAGGTTGTCTCTGTTTCTACCCATCCCCTTCTCTTTTCTACCCAACTCTGTAAATCTATGTGTGTCTCAGATGGTGGAGAACACTTAGGGAACTGGTTACTGGCCGGATCTGTCTCTTTCCTTTTCATTTCTCTCTTTTATCCTCCTGGACACCTCTGTCTACTTCCTCCCTCTCCTCTTCCCTGTATAAATTCATGAACACCTCAGAGTGGTCTAGACTGTGGAGTGGACATAAGGAAGTGATTACTGGCTAGCTTGCTCTCTCCTCTTTTGATGCCACCTCATCTAATTCCAGTCACCTCTAACTACCCTCTCCCTCTTCTCTTCTCCATGTAACTCAGTGAACCTCTCTGGTGTCCCTCAACGTGGAGAAACCTTTCATCTTTAACCTAGATGTTTTATCATTGGTGCTGTATAGAGGGAGAAGTCTTGAGACAATTGTAAAAATAAAATGGAAGACCAGAAGCAGGAGGCTTAAGTCCAAATCCTGAGAACATCAGAGAAATCCTGAATCCAGGGAATATTAATTGATAGGAGCTCAGGAAATGCTTCCATACCTGCACTGAAACCAAGCACCACCCAAGGGCCAATAAATTCCAGAGTAAGACAAACCACGCAAATTCTCCAGCAACAAAGGAACACACCCNGAAAATTAACAAAGAAATGCAAACTTTAAATGATACAATAGACCAGTTAAACCTAATTGATATCTATAGGACATTTCACACCAAAACAATGAATTTCACCTTTTTCTCAAGTGCTCAGGGAAACTTCTGCAGGATAGATCACATCCTGGGCCACAAATCTAACCTTGATAAATTCAAAAAAAAAATCGAAATCATTTCAAGCATCTTTTCTGACCATAATACATTAAGATTAGATCTCAATTACAGGAGAAAAAATGTTAAAAATTCAAACATATGAAGGTTAAACAACATGCATNCCTGGGCCACAAATCTAACCTTGATAAATTCAAAAAAAAAATCGAAATCATTTCAAGCATCTTTTCTGACCATAATACATTAAGATTAGATCTCAATTACAGGAGAAAAAATGTTAAAAATTCAAACATATGAAGGTTAAACAACATGCATCTGAATAACCAACAAATCACAGAAGAAATCAAAAAAGAAATCAAAATATGCATAGAAACGAATGAAAATGAAAACACAACAACCCCAAACCTGTGGGACACTATAAAAGCAGTGCTGAGAGTAAAGTTCATAGCAATACAGGCATACCTCAAGAAACAAGAAAAAAGTCAAATAAATAACCTAACTCTACACCTAAAGCAACGAGAAAGGGAAGAAATGGAGAACCCCAGATGTAGTAGAAGGAAAGAAATCTTAAAAATTAGGGCAGAAATAAATGTAAAAGAGACCATAGCAAAAATCAACAAAGCCAAAACCTGGTTCTTTGAAAGGATAAATAAAATTGAAAAACCATTAGCCAAACTCATCAACAAACAAAGAGAGAAAAATCAAATCAATAAAATTAGAAATGAAAATGGAGAGATCACGACAGACAATACAGAAATACAAAAGATCATAAGAGACTATTATCAGCAATTATATGCTAATAAAATGGACAACGTGGAAGAAATGGACAAATTCTTAGAAAAGTACAATGTTACAAAACTGAACCAGGAAGAAATAGAAAATCTGAACAGACCCATCATAACCATGGAAATTGAAACTGTAATCAGAAATCTTCCGGCAAACAAAAGCCCAGGTCCAGATGGCTTCACAGCTGAGTTTTACCTAAAATTTAGAGAAAAGCTAACACCTATCCTACTGAAACTCTTCCAGAAAATTGCAGAGGAACGTAAACTTCCAAACTCATTCTATGAGGCCACCATCACCCTAATACCAAAACCTGACAAAGATGCCACAAAAAAAGAAAACTACAGGCAAATATCACTGATGAACATAGGTTTAAAATCCTCAACAAAATTCTTGCATTCAGAATCCAACAACACATTAAAAAGTTCATACACCATGACCAAGTGGGCTTTATCCCAGGGATGCAAGGAATCTTCAATATCCACAAATCAATCAATATAATTCACCACATGAACAAATTGAAAAAAAGCCATATGATTATCTCAATAGATGCAGATTAGGCCTTTGACAAAATTCAACATCCATTTATGATTAAAAAAAAAAAAAAAAAAAAAA